>CM038702.1:5848312-5933312 GCA_021613375.1 Megaleporinus macrocephalus
CAATGTCAGTCAATGGAACCAGACGTTTTCCAAGTCAACTCGGAGCACTTCTATTGGTCCATTCATCATGAAACGTCCACAAATCTTTTTTTAGTTTATGCTGTTATAGCCTACATGTCGGGAGCGCATAGTATGACGTAAAATGCTGCCTATGTAGGAGCTCAGTAGGTTTTGAGACACACCCATCCCGACATGTAGGCTGTTCCAATTCTTACATACCTTAAACATGCTGTCTACTGAGGAACCTTATTTAGACCTGATTTTAAGGAAGCATTGAACGCTTCCTCAGCCGCTAAGACAATCCCATGATGCAACACAGGCTAATCTAGGAGCAGTGAAGTGGTTTTAAAATGTGAGTTATTTTGATTCTCTCTGGAGTTTTAATGTGTTTCTGGTCATATAATCACACAAAACAGTATTTTATTATCAACTCTGTAACGAGTCCTTCATCATTTACAGTTTTATACTCCAGACATTAGCATTTAAGCTAGCAGATTTTTAAGCCTCGGGCTATTGTTTTGGATGCTGGCCGGTAGCTTAGCAACCAACTAAACCTCCGGTGTCGTGCTGCAGTGGGCGGGAACAAGCCGTGACGCAGTCTCTCTCTAACTAGAGCGTCTCAGTAATCTGTTTTATGAGGAAACAATGCCTACTTACACAGCTCACTAGGTTTTGAGACAGAACATATGAATTTTTTATTTTCTCTACAGTCATAATCCTGAGCAGAGCTAACTTTGCGTGTGTCTAAAACCTAGTGAGCTCCTACATAGGCAGCATTTTGTCAAAGTATGTGCTCCGTTAGCATTTATGCTAGCGGATTTTTAAGCCTGGGGCTATTGTTTTGGATGCTGGCCGGTAGCTTAGCAACCAGCTAAACCACCGGTGGTGTGCTGCAGTGGGCGGGAACAAGCCGTGACGCAGTCTCTCTCTAACTAGAGCGTCTCAGTAATCTGTTTTATGAGGAGAGATGAGGAGAGAACACTGCTACTTACACAGCTGCTACCTAGACAGCCTACTTACACACTCACTAGGTTTTGAGTCCACACCCGGGACTGTTTCAGTTCACTCCCACTTTTTACACAGACTCAGTCAGAGGCTGCCTGTGTAGTTTCTAAAGCTTTACCATCCAGACTTCAAACAGAGATTCTCTCAGCTTTTATTTGGAGATTAATTTATTAAACTGTAAATACTGTTTGACCAGAGGAGGACGGATCACCCCTTGTGAGTCTTGGTTCCTCCCCAGATTTCTTACTTTCAATGTAAGATAATGGAACCAGACATTTTTCCTCAAGTCAATTTGGAGCATTTCCATTGGTCCATTCATCTTGAAACATCTTGACATCTTCCTATGACAGCAAAGGATACTGACAGCGAAGACGTTGATGCCATCTACAGTGTACTTGTAGTAGTACCAGTTGAAGGCACGGTAACAGCACAGGAGAACTCTAGTTTCACAGCCTGGGAGCTGAAGAGCAGAAGAGTAGTTACTTCAGATTGAAGAGCTCAACAAACTGTTCCAACAGCAGCAGCACACGTTACAGCATCATAAGCATTAACCACAATGCCAAAGACTTGTAGATCAGAGCTCACTTTCCTCACGGGCTGAACTTTGACTTCCTCAGGGGGGAGAAGGAGGATGTTGCCAAGGATCCTGGCGTTCATCTTGGCCACAGGGATGGTGAAGACAAATATCCAGGACAGGATACAGGCCAGGCAGTGTACGATGGCCAGAGGAACGTAGCCCAACACCAGCCAAACATACGTGCTCACGCGACACTGAGAATTTAAGGTGGAAGGGTTAAAACACTGAAGGGTTACAGTAAACAGTAAACTCAAACATAACATTTTCCAGCGACTGGGCCACAAACGTAGTCTTTTAAATGATGTGATGGGATCAACCATGCTTAATATGAGCGTTAGGGGCATTTAGAGGCATGAGTGGGCAATAATGGGGCTGGTGAAAAAAAATTTAAAAATTGTGGCATAAAATGTGGCATTAAAGGTGCAATATGTAAGATTTCAAAAAGTTTAAAACATTCCACAATTATCAATATTACATAAAGTAACAAAAGTATTCTTGATATCAAAGAAGTTTGTATACTGTGTTGCAGAGATATCCACTGACATAAGCATGCTGACCAGCTAACGCCAGCCTGTCCTCTCTCGTAATACCACGTTATATCTTAAGAGGCGATAGTGAGTCACGGTAGCATTGAGTTTAGTCAGTCCAACATGTGAGGGTGAAGAAGCAAACACAAATGCAATGATTGCTGAAGATTTGGGCCAAGAAACCACATTC
The DNA here is from genome assembly GCA_021613375.1 of Megaleporinus macrocephalus. Lineage (NCBI taxonomy): Eukaryota > Metazoa > Chordata > Actinopteri > Characiformes > Anostomidae > Megaleporinus > Megaleporinus macrocephalus. The sequence goes on from CM038702.1 coordinate 5,850,612, forward strand.
GGCAGCAAACAAAAGATGTGATATAATAGAAGCAGAACAAGAGTTAACGTTGGTGCTGCTTTCCTCCACTGGAGGCGCTCTTACTGAGTAATGGGATGAAGTTTGATGCTGCAATCGCAAGACGGGTGTTGAGTTTCTGAAAGACTGACAAAGCTGACCATGTCTGTAACTGTCCAGACCCAAATCCTCAAATGTTGCCTGGTGTATCTAGTAATTTCAACATTAAATGAAAAGAAGAAGGGGTATAACTCTATGAAAGTATTTTAAACACTAGTAACTAAACAGCTGTTGGAGGAGGAGGAGGAGGAGGGACTGTGCATTTCCTTGTGTCTTATGACAGGGTTAAGGCTCATTTATACTTCCTCTGCATACCGAAACGTATGCCTTCGTTTTAAGTGATATAGCCGTCGCCGCCCACATACTTGCTTGCGTCAGCTCCGTTGACATAGTTGTTGAGCAACACAGTCTCAATCTTTATGTCTAGACTGAAAACATACTTGTTAAAGTGTAAGCCTTTGGTAATTAACCTTCCCCTTTAGATAAAGGCAGGAGATCCAGGGCTTCATGGTCAAGTCAAGTATATTTATATAGCGCTTTTTACAACGATGTTGTCTCAGAGTTTTGAAAACAGACAGTTACTACATACATCCCCCAGTGAGCAAGCCAGAGGCAACAGTGGCAAGAACACCTCCCTCAGACTGGAGGAAGAAACCTTGGGAGGAACCAGACTCACAAGGGGAGACCCATCCTCCTCTGGTCAAACAGTATTTACAGTTTAAACTAAATACCAAAGAAAAGAGTCTCTGTTTGAAATCTGAATAGCAAAGCTTTAGAAGCTGCACAGGTAGAGGCAGTCTCTGACTGAGGCAGTCTCTGACTGAGGCAGTCTCTGACTGAGTCTTTATGTAAAGTGGGCGTGAGCTGAAACAGTCCCATCCTATCTCGATGCTGTTGCATTTGGATGGCACAGTGACGTGACTGAGGGTGTAGCAGTAGTCACAGGGGTTTATGGTAAACTGAGATGATGTTGCTTTGACCCACCACTCTCAGGGTGCTCTCATGTCTACGTTACCTTCTGGTTCTTTCCTTTAGTTTATGCTGTTCTAGTCGGATCTGCCGGAGTCGCCAGCCACACTCTGAAATTTTCATATTCTCAGTCATAATCCTGAGTAGAACTAACTTTCTCTACTCTTCCCGAGATAATGACTGCCTTGCCATCCTCCTGAACACTGTTGGAAGACTGACCCTCCTCACCTATCACCAACTAGTTCTCCTCTTCATTCGTGCCAACTGCAACACCCTTAGCTTCATCACTGTTCCATCAAGATGCACCAGCATTGAGATATGATGGGACCTCTTGTCTCTTGTCAGGGACTGCCTCTACCTGTGCAGTTTCTAAAAGCTTTTAGAATTCAGACCTCAAACAGATGTTCTCTTAGGTTTCTTCCTCCGGTCTTGAGGGAGTTTTTCGTTGCCACAGTCGCCTCTGGCTTGCTCACATGGGAATACATGTTGTAACTGCATGTTTTTAATCTTTTGTAAAGTTGCTTTGTATCAATAAGTGGTCACGTCTTACACTGCCCCCTGGCCTCTAGTGGTCCCATTCGTATACGCAAGCTTCCAGAAAACATGAGCCAATCCAGGCTTTCTACTGAAATGTTGTCCCCTGTATGTTTGAAGTACGATGATGTGTAATCTTACAAATTTCTCCTTTAAAATGTTACTAAATGAATAAATTAATAGCAGCCAATCACAATTTACAGCCACACTGTGCCAACTAATCAAAGAATAAAGCCACGTCAGCAGTGATATGGTGGGGCCATGGAAGACTCATTGAGATTTGCTATCCACAAAGGATAAAAATAAATAAATAAATAATAATTATAATAATAAAAAACGTTTACTTTTCTACACCAACCATGACTGCAAAGTTCAAACAATGATGCTTGACGACAACACAAATCTGCCCTGTTAAGCAGACGTACCCAATAACGGCTCTTCTGGCTGCAAGGAGTACTCAGCGGGAGATCTATAGCGTTCGGAGGAGGCGAGCGCAGCAGAGGCGTGGACTCTTTCACCTCCGTTGACTGATTGTCATCTGTTTCTTCTGGAATGGCTTCACAGTTGGGGAATTTAATACAGCACCTCCGTACCAGGCTGCTAGCCTGGGGAGGGAAAGGGGAAAAGAGGAGGAAATGAGAAAACAGGTCTTTAACAGAATGTATAACAAAAAATCTGATGTTTTCAGTCTAAGGCATCCTTATGTTACCTTCTGTAATGCCTTCCCAAACGGCCAAAACAAAAAACCCGACAACTTCCAGCACAGCTTCCCTGCGGCCAAAGACGAGGCACGGATGAGGCACAGCGAATCAGACCAAACTCATAAAAACATACAAACTGTTTTCTGCATACCATACGGAATCCCAACGATGGTGCAGAACATCAGCAAGCTGACCAGAACATAAACTAAAGAAAGCCACCAGCCGAAGAACAGTACATACATCACGTTCCCAAAGTTCATCAGTGAACCTGCAAACACAGGAGAACGTCTGAACAACACGTTTATGAGGAAATGGTAACTGCAGTTCAGACCAGTTAACCAGTAGCTATTGGTAGGGAGACCATGATGAATGTCCACCAACCTGTCTGTGGTTTGATGAAGTTCAGCTCTGAATATAATTCCTTCACGACGTCCGATCTATCCTCAATCGGACGCTCTGTAACGTGACTCTTCCATTTTCTGAAGCCGAACTGCCACACACACACACACACACACACACACACACACACACACACAGTTATACCGACCAGATATCAGTACTTACAAATATATCCATCCATCGATCCTATTCCGCTTCATCCCACTAGTCAGGGTCACGGAGGGCCAATCCAAGCATCATCCGGCAAAATCCGATTGAATTCAGGTCTGGGAGGAGATCCCTCAGGAGACCATCCACCACCTCATCAGGAGCATGCCCAGGCGTTGTAGGGAGGTCATACAGGCACATGGAGGCCACACACAAAACTGAGCCTTATTTTGACTTGTTTTAAGGACATTACATCAAAGTTGGATCAGCCTGTAGTGTGTTTATCCACTTTAATTTTGTGTGTGACTCCAAATCCAGGCCTCCATTGGTTAATAAATTTGATTTCCATTAATGATTTTTGTGTGATTTTGTTGTCAGTACATTCAGCTTTGTACAGAACAAAGTATTGAATGAGAAGTATGTTTTTGAGCAGTGTAGTTTATTGGTTATTATTTTACTCACCTCAGTCACAGAATAATAATAATTATTACTATTTTTAGTAAAACATCTTAAAATATATTTTGATGAACAGTTTGTAATAAAAAAAGAGATTTATTAACCTTGTAATTATTGGCGAGTTTGTGAGCCTCCACCTCGTTCTCTGCACGTATGGTGGTCCTACAGCTTTTTTCCTGCCAAGCATCCTCAGCGCACCACGAATGCGCAGAGGGTCCTGAGAGAGAGAGAGAGAGAGAGTGAGAGTGAGAGTGAGAGAGAGAGAGAGAGAGAGAGAAAGAGAGAGAGAGAAAGAGAAAGAGAGAGAGAGAGAAAGAGAGAGAGAAAGAGAGAAAGAAAGAGAGAAAGAGAGAAAGAGAGAGAGAGAGAGAGAATGAGTGTACATGTATTTGTCCACGGTACATGAACAGATCATGTAGATCATTCTGCATCATTTGAAAACCACAGCTTCCCTTTTATCCTGTGTCATGATTAATGGACCAATAGAAAGGCTCCAAAAAATTGTGGTACCTCTAAGGAAAAGACTGTTTTTCTTCTCTCCTTTAAAGGTGGACAGCAGCGATATCATCACTGTTCATCACTTTTGACTAGAGATGGAAGGATCGATCGGCTATGTATCGGTATCGGCCGATTTTTAATCAAACCCAGAGAGATCAAACCCAGTATGAGGATTTAGTCAGAAGTGCAAGTCCATGATTATAATCTTGTATGTACGTTAAACTAGGCATGACATAAAGGGGAATTCCACCCAAAAAGCCTGTTTTGTTATTTGAGGTATTGTTGTATATTTCCCCCCACAGTATGTTAAACTATACATATGAAACTCAATTTAACTTAATTTAACTTTGTTTCTTGTAGATTTAACTTATTTCTGTACATGCAAACTCAACGAAACATGTCATGTGACCAGGGGTGCCCAAAGTTTGCCCTAGACAGGACCCCTGCGGAGACCATGCTACTACTTCTTCACCATCTCACAAACGTGAGCATGTAAAAGCTTCTTACGGTGAGTGGAAAGGCATTTTGGTGTAAAGTGGCCAAAGTGGTGTGAGCCGCAGGGCGAAGGAGTATCAAGCGTCTCAGGGTGAATTCCGGCCACACACAGTCTGTCACACTGGGAGCTCCGGCGATGACCTCTGGGCTCGTGGTCCCATAGGAGTTCTGAGGGTCAGATCAGAGAGAGGGGAAAGGAGAAGGGGGAAACACACATCACTGGATTTTGGACATTTCTCATGGTCGGTCAGCGGGAGCCCCAGTTTATCTCTGTGTGGCTAATGAAAGGCTCCTCGCGGTCTCATGAACCAAGAGGTCACATCAGTAGATTACATGGAGCTTACACAAGCTTTCAGAAACATTCAACCAGTGAACAAGGCTTGTAGACGTGATACATTATAAAATTTACTATTATTATTATTATTATTATTATTATTACTGCTATGAACTATTACATGAATACAAATCAAGTTAACTGTGGCTGCCCTATAGACAACAGTGAACAAATGTTTGATGTAAAAGTTCAGTCCTGTATATTTATTATATATTCTAAATAAATATATACATAAATAAACAAACAAATAAAAGGGAATGCTTAATCATTACAACATAACACCAAGCTACTTAAACTTTAGGGATATTAATCTCTCCAGTTAGAAAGTATAAACCATATTTAATCAATTTTAGCTGCTTTTGTACGAATAAAAGGGGGCTTTTGCAGGTGTAGTGCCACAGACTGTCCAGGAAAGCTGAGAGCCCACAGGACACCATCCGCTGTCTCATCAGGAGCCCAGACGTTGCTTAGAGTGCATACAGGGACGAGTGGTCCACAAACACTATTGAGTCACATTATGAGTATTGGATCAGCCTGTGATTTTAATTTTTTAATTTTTATTTTTTGTGTGATTTTGAATCCACTTCAGTATGTTGTGTTGGTGTGAGTGGATCAGACACAGCAGTGCTGCTGTGATACAACATCCACTTTAAAGGGCCCATATGACCAAACCAAACTTTGATCAAATAAAAGCATGTGTTGTAGTGTGTAAACATTGTAAAATGTACACTTCACCCCTGTCCAAATATGCAAAAAAAGAAAAGCAAGCTGGGAGAACTGTGAGTTTGGGGTGTTTGTGATGTCACAAAATCATAAAATAATAATTACATTAACTTATTTTTGCCAAAAGCTGTTAGATAATGAGTGTTTCAGCCTGGTCTCCTTTTAAATTAATCAAAGTCACAAAAAACGCACAAGTGATAAATAATTATAAATAATAATAATAATAATAATAATAATAAATATATATAACAAATGTAGGATATTGACCCTTTAATGCAGCCCAACCGTCGCCAACGCCAGACAGGGTGAACGTAATTATATAAAACAGTATTTCTCACACAATATTGAGGAGAACGTCTCCGAAAATTATTAATCCAAAGCTAAAAAGCCAGGAATGAGACTTTTATTTCAATTTCTATCACAAAAAAACGTTATTTTATCGCTAATTTTCTGTATCACTCAAACATTTCCAATAGTAGCGTTTGCTAGCTTAGCTTATAATGAATAGCTGAGCTACTTAAACGGATTTCTTAACTTAAAGTTTTAATTTATGACCTAATTATCTCTTTTTGACCCTCAAACAGAGCTTCGGGGCTTGGAAAACCGAGGGAGCTGAGCTTCAAATCTTGAAGAGGTGAGGAACTAAAGAAGTATTGGATTTAACGTTTTGTTTGGAGGCAAAATTAAAAAATAGAGTAATAATAATTACGGATAAATCCTAAAAAGTGATGCTGGAGTAGGTCCGAGATAAAACACACAAGTATCAAAGTAAATAAAATCTAAAATAGTACGAAGATTTAGATCTTATTGAAATTTTCCGTTCCACCTTAAATGGTGCAGCAGTTACATGTAACTGCTGCACCATTTAAGGTGGAACGGAAAGTTCCAATTAGAAGCCAACTTCAACCTCGTCAAAAAAGTGTAAACAGCATTTCTCTTCCATTTTAAACCCTCAGTGACTCAAACATCATCTCCTACCTGAGCTGTCGGCTGTGGATCTTCGTCTCAGACTCTCCACGTCCGTTGACAGTGTAGGTTTGTTGTGGGACATGACTGAAGCTTCTCTCGGACTCCGGATTTTACAGTCCATCCTAATAAAACCACATCTAGTTCGCGGCCGATGCACCGAGGGTCCCTTTAAAACTTGCTGCGGCTTTGAATTCTGGGATTTGTAGTCTATGTGGGGTAGTTTATCAGAGAGGTTCTCTGCTGGGCTGTTGGGGTCGACTGCGATTACACAAAGCCACTAAAGTGACATGGTGATAATGTGTGGCCTCGATATAGTAAATATATTTGACCCTCAATACATTTATACACTATTTTTAATTGTGTCCCCAATATATTAGGTACTGGCCTCAATATAGAATCTGTGGCATTAAATTTTGGCCTTAGTATATTATTTGTGGCCTTAAACTACTAAATATATTAAATCATCAATATATTAATCCATTGTGTTCTGAATATATTAAATTGTGATCTTAATATAGTAATTTGTGGCCTCAATATATTAATTACTGGCCTCAATATACTAAATATTTTAAATATTCAATATATGAATACATTGTGTTCTGGATATCTTAAATTTTGGCCATAATACAGAAATGACCTCAATGGCCTCAATATATTAGTTTCTGGCCTCAGTATAATAAACATTGGCCTCTGTACATTAATTTGTGGCCTTAATGTAGTAAACTGTGGCCTAAATATACTAAATACACTAAATCTTAATATAGTAATCTGTGGCCTCAATATATTAGTTACTGACCTCAATATAGAATCTGTGGTCTTAATATAATAAATTCTGGCCGTAGTATATTAAATTGTGGCCTCAGTATACTACATTTATAAAAATCCTTAATATATTATTACATTGTGTTCTGAATATCCAGATTTTTGGCCATAATATAGTAATTTGTGGCATCAATTTGTGGCATCAATATATTAGTTACTGGCCTCAATATAATAAATGTTGGCCTCTGTACATTAATTTGTGGCCTTAACGGAGTAAATTGGGGCCTAAATATACTATATATCTTAAATCATCAATGTATTAATCCATTGTGTTCTGAATATAATTAATTGTGATGTTAATATAGTAATTTGTGGCCTCAATATATTAGTTACTGGCCTCAATAAAAGTATATTAATTTGTGGTCTCGGTATATTAAATTGTGGCCATAGTATAATAATTTGTGGTCTCAGTATAATAAAGTTCTCAATATAACAATACATTGTGTTTCTATATTGTCAGATTCTATGTTGAGACCAGTAACTAATATATACAGGCCACAAATTACTATATTGAGGCTACAATTAAATAAATTCAGAACACAATGTATTAATATACTGAGGACTTAAAATATTTATTGTAATTTTAATAATTCAGACTGGCAAGTTTCAGTAGAATCAATAATTATCTTAACCATTTAATTATTTTATATCTTTCTTCAATGAAATTAAGGTTCACAAGGTATGTGATTATTGTGTCATAAGATACTGAACACATTTCAATGTTGAGATAAGAAAATGTCGGGATGTCTGTTTACTAGTAATTAGAGATGACGTATCAGTATTGTCAGTACTGGATAATCAGCAGAAAGGCTAAACCAGAAATCAGAGGGTTAAAAAAATATCTTGTAACACATCTATCCTGAAATAACACACTTGCACACTGTATGAGGTGATGTAGGCTGTGTAATTGAGAGTAATTGAGAGGTGTCAGCATGATGGACTACTTGTGATAGCGATATTAGCCAATATCAATATCTAAAAAAAAAACTGGTGATGGTAACAAACAAATTCTTCCCGTTGCACATTTACTATACTAAGGTTCCATAGATTACTACATTGAGGCCATAATTCACTATATTTAAGTGCTGAATTACTATATTGACTATACTACTACTACTATACCACAAATTAATATACTGAGGCACTGATTTATTATATTATGGCCACAGTTTAATATTTTGAGGGCAAAGCGTACTATGCTGAGACCAGTAACTAGTATATTAAGGCCACAAATTGCTATAGTAAGAGTACAAACTAATATATTGGGGCCACAATTTATTGTACTGATATGTTATTGTGTTGATATAGTCATGAGTTAATATATTAAGGCCACAAGATAACATACTAAGGCCACAATCTATTATTTTATTGGGGCCTTGAGTTAATATATTGAGACCACAAGTTAATATACTGAGGCCAAAATGTATTATATTAAGGCTCTATATTATTAAGACTATATTGAGACCAGTAACTAATATATTGAGGCCACAAATGACTATAATGAAGCCAAAATTTTTATATTGTGTTCAAAACACAATGTATTAATATATTGAGGATTTTATGTATTTAGTATACGGAGGCCATAAGTTAATATACTGAGGGCACAGGTTTGTGTACTAGGGCTAAAATGTATTATATTGAGGCCACAAATTACTTTATAGAAGCTAAAATTGAGTATATTCATAATACAATGTATTCATATCTTGGGCATTTCATATATTTAGTATATTGTGGCCAGAATTTACTACATTGGGGCCACAAGTTAATATACTGAGGTCACAATTTATTATATTAGGATCAGAGATCTGTATATTGGGACCACAAGTTAATAGACCAAAATATTATTATGACCACAGATTCTATTTTGAGGCCAGTAACACAATGTATTAATATAGTAGGGATTTTATATATTTAGTATATTGAGGTCACAATTTAATATATTTACGCCACAGGCTAATATAGTGAGGCCACATATTAATAAACTGTGGCCAAAATGTATTATATTAAGACCACAGATTCAATATTGAGACCAGTAACTAATATATTCAGGCCACAAATTACTATATTGAGGCTACAAATACATATATTCCGAATTACACTTTAGGATTTATGGATTTAGCAAAGTATGGAATTCTCGTATAATGGGATCCCAAAAAATATTAAGCCACTAAGTTTCAGTTTTCACATGCAGAAAGATCTGTGGAAGTCCACATCAAGAAAGACACTAAAGTCTTGTTTATTGTTACAAACAAATGCAGAAACACAGCGTTATGGTTCATTTAAAGCATTGTGCAGGCTATAAACCAAAAACCATATTCAACATTATACTAGAAAGAGAAGCTTTAAGACACATGTTCAGTCATGTGAATGAAAATCAGTGGATAGTTCTACACAGAACTGAGCTGTACACATCATGTCATGTCTGGTGCCAATTATCAGGTTACAGAAACTCAAACACGAGTGTCCTGAAAGCAAACACAGGCTTCAGGACTGATCTGTACCATCCCATGTTTTCTACTACGAAGAGACTTAAACATGAGGTCACAATAAAGGAAAATCCACCCCCACACGAATCAGGAGACATATTCTGACTGTTCACTAGTTCCCTATTGATTATTGGTAGAGGGTGTGAAGCTAGACTAGGGAATAGCTAGGGAACTCCACCTATTTTTCAAAATTTCTTTCAAAAGTCTTTCAGAGAGGTTCACTGTGAGAAATGTTTACACCACTGGTGATTGGTGATGTCAGAAGACTTTTTAAAGCTCTCTATTAAAGCTCTAACATATTATGCAATTTATTCTAATGTAGTCATGGTGGAGGGATCCATGTAGGGTGTTCTAAGGCCAAATAGTTCCTAAAGAACAATGAACCATCATCAACATTACACATAACATAACAAGTCGTTAGTTCACTGGTTGCTTGGACAGTCAATAATATGTTTATATTGTGTTGTAGACATTAGAATCTCTGGTTCTAATCGCCACCGCTGTAAACAACATCTCAGTCTGTAAGTTTGTCTACAAATTAATTATTTCATACCGAACCACCTTGAGCGACTTAGTTTACAACCACTAAATTACACAGACATTTTGAAAAACTGGTGGAGTTCCCCTTTTAATTAGGTTGCCAATGAATGACGTCACTGAATCTTACTTTATTCATTCAATTTAAGTCAATAAACATAATATATATACATAGCTGTAAGCACCAAGTATGACTGTGTCCTCGCTTTGACTACAGTCAAAAGTCAAATTTGAATCTATAAATTGAATCTATACATTTCGTAGTGACATGAATTGTATTCTCTTAAGATACATTGGCTTCTCCTCTGATAAGGTTATGGCAGAGCATACATATTGTCTTTTAAACGCTTTTCTCTATTCACAGTACTTTCTGAACTGCACTCTCTCATGTAGAAATGGCTACAGATACTATGAAAAAGGCATCGCTCTATATTACAAATATAAGGCAGTCTAAGAAAACTAATCACCACCTCAGCAAAACTCACAAGACGCAAATGTGAACCAAAGCAAAGTAACACAGAAGTATGTACAATAAAATACAGTACAAAATATCCGCAAACATAAAAAACAACTACATACTAAAGTAGAAAAATAGCACTTCTGATAAAACTGTACAGATATCACTTTGAATGGAAACAGACGTGAACACATATTTCCGTTGGCATTTTTTCGGTTTGCTTACAGTCCGTTTTCATGACAATGCCCTCACATTCACACTGGGCTACATCTACAACGAAAACCGGTGGAACTTGTTTGTGATTGCACCAGGCAACTTGGCATAAAAGCAGTGATAATAAAAAATAATAATAGATACGATAAATTCTCTTTCTCTAAGCACTAACACTTGCTGGTTCTGTAGATCAGAAACATAGCTGCATGACCTAGGTCCAATAAATGGAGTACAACACCGATAAAGCAGAGCCACTGAGGTCAGTCCCTTGTTTCAATCAGTCGTCATGCCTCACGACTCCTGCAAAACTACCAGATGTTTACTATTAGATGTGAACAGTATTTCCAAATACTGGCTCCGTGATCCAAATACCTTCAACAGCATTATCTTGTGGACGCTGACTGTTAACTGTTATGTGGGTGCATCAAGTGACCCCTTTGCCGGTGATTCCCAGACTGGCGTACATGGACCCCCAGAGGTAAATCCAGTTATGTTAAGGGGGCAATGAAAACATTTACAGTCATCCTGTTTGGAACACGTTGCATACTTTTACACATGTACGTACAAGCTTGACAGGTGGGACTCACCAAAGGCCCCATGGTGCGATTAGTTATTGATATTATTGCAATTTTGCAATATGTTAAGTATTGCGTTCGCATATATTGTGACTTACTACCGTCTTTTTAACTGCCAATGATGTACCCAAAGGAAATATTTGCACTGTTACAGTCACATAAGAGTCCATTAACTGTGACATCCATGCATCCTTTCTGCTTTGCTCAAAGGAACGGGTTTTATTTTTCTAGTACCAAAAATTTAATTTCTATTTGCAATAATATAATATAATACAATAATATAATATAATACAATATTGATACTTGGCATCTGTGGGTCAGCATGCTATTTAGCTATCTCTGGCCCGTCCTGTCTTGTAATACCACTTTGTACCTAAAGAGGAGATAGCGAGTCACTGTAGTGTGGAGTGGAGTCCAACATGCGAGGATGAAGAAGTAGCGCTGCTGCTTAACTTCTAGTTAATCATGTTGAATATGCTGCTTTGGGTTAGATCATTCTAGACCAGGTAGCCAATGAAAGAACAGTAAACACAATGATGGCTGAAGCTCTTGGTGAGCGACCGCCACCGCCGGCTCTAGGCAATAAACCATGTTTAGCAGCAGTAATATGAATAGAAGCAGAAGAAGAGCTAACATTGGTGCTGCTTTTCATCGCCAGAGACGCCCTTAAGGCTCATTTATACTCAACGTTAAATACGGATACGGTACTCTGCGGTCATTTTGTGCGTAATTTGCACATTTTCGGAAAAGTTTGCGGATATGGACGAGACGGACCAATACCGCTACAGACCGCGGGGCAGTGCAAGATGCGACCACTTCCATACGAACACGACGAAGAAGAAACGATGGGACTTTTTGAGGATTAGCTGTTCGTAGTGGTGTGTTTAAAAAATTGATTTTTCGATTCAAATCCATCTTCATTTGATAATCTGATATCGATTTGTATAAACCTGAGATCGACCTTTAAATTAGCACACAAACACCGCCCCCCCCCCATTAGTTCTCTGAAAATCTCTTTTCGTATTCAAACAAAACATATTATTGTAACTAAATAAACCCTAAATGAATCCATATTTAATTGAATCAAATCGAATCGGAAATCGAATTGAATTGGGACCTTGTGAATCGGGATCGAAGCGATCTGGGAAATCAGTGGCGATACCCAGTCCTAGTTGTTTGAGTTGGTTAGAAATTTTAACCATGATGTAACTTTGCCACAGCACTGAGACAAACCTTTGTTTTTCATTGTTTTTGAAGTAAATACAGAACTACGAGCTCATCCAGCGTCGCCATGTTTGATTTTCTTCTAATGCTACTGGAAGTGTTGCTCAACAACCATGCCAACAGAGCTGACGGACAGAAGTACTGACGTGGGCACTGACGACTATATCTCTTGAAACGCACACAGACATTTCCGCACGTAGAGGAAGTATAAATGAGCCTTTAGGGAGTAAAGGTACGAAGTTTTGATTCTATACTTGCCATGTTTCTTCTAGACTGGTAAGGACGGCAGGAGGAGAGTGCATTGTCTGGTGATATGCTCTGCTATAGTTTGGAGTGTGAATTTGACAGGTTGCATCATCTTACAAATGGCTCCTTTAACCGCAGCCACTTCGCATAAAAACAAATGGCATACGCAAAGCAAAAGGGGGCGCTGTTCCTTTGGGCTACCGTCATGAGCTGGCTCTTAAGGTAACACTGCAGTCAGAATAGCTGTAGGGATCACTGACACAAAGTAATGAAGGCTAGAATGGAGGAGTTTCTTTCCACTAGTCTTCTACCTCTTACAGAACAAACAGCACAGCCCAGTCTTGCAGATTTGCTAGTGTTTTCTCATCCGGTGCTTATGTTGCAAATGAGACGATCGTAACCATAACAAGGCGTCCTTGTGCACTTGAGTTAGCTTAATTTTAACTGACGTGGTTTAGTTTGTGGCTGTAGTAAGATATTAGTCTGTAGATTAGCAGTTAGTTGTTTGTTTATATATCTGCCGTGCTGTTACTGAGCCCTATGTGATCTGTAGCTCGTGTTCATGAAACATAATGTTAGTCAGTTTACATTATATAGCTGCAGACATCCCACACGTGTCCTCATATTGACCACTGAGGATCACTCAACACTCTGACCAGCACTCCACACCTATAATATATGTTACCAGCATCCCTAACTGAGTATGTTACTGAGTATGCAGGGTAAGTGTGTTAGTAAGGTGGAGAGGGATTGTTTGTACAGGCTGATGCTGCATTCTGGCAACATGCACGTGTGTGTCTAATGAGTGGGGATGGCAGTGCGTGGCCAGAGGTTTACAGGCTGAAGGGTCACCGCACTATAAAAGGCTTGGGAATCACGGCCCTGCACCCTTCTACAAACAATGAAACGTGTGGTGCACAAAGTATCCAGCACTTTTTGAGTCTGCAGAACACCACAAGACTTGGCAAAGTCAAAAATCAGAGTCCGCGTCCATCAGCTCTGCCTCCATCAGGTTGGTTCTGGAGTGGATTGGTGCAATCACTGGCCGCCTGGCATCTGACCGAGATGTGGGCGCTGTCCTGCCACCAGTCACTGGTAAGAACATCTCCTGCCCGGAATGTCGAAACGCCCCATTCGACTGCCAGGCCGATGACTGGAACTGGCCTCGGCCCTCCCGCTGGCTATCTCTAAGTGTCAGGGGGTTGGCAAGGTTAAAGCCAGGTTCCCTGTTGAGCTGGCTGGATGGAAGGTAGCCCAGCCCCCCGTATCTGTCATTGTACGGAACAGGACAGGAGGACCGGAATTCTGGGAAGGAGCCTGGAAGCACATTCTCTTCTTGATGCTGCTGCTGCTGCCGTTGCTGGTCCCACAAATTAGCCACAAGGCTGCGGTGCCCTGGGAGCTTCGGAAGCCGGGGCACGGCGCTGGGGCCGAACTCTCTGCGGCGGGGGATGGGATTCATGCCCTCTTCAGACGGCGCTATCGGGCGCACCTCCTTCTTCCTCTTCTTTTTTTTCTTCTTCCGTTTCATCATTTCAGGAGAGATCTCAGCTTGGACCATCCACAGTCTGTTTCTCTCCTCTGGAGTTGGCACTGCATCAAGACACAGAATTGCAAATGACATTAGAAATCTTGTTTTCTCCCAAACTTAACTGTTCAGCGCTTTGACAGAGGTTTGCTACTGACCAGGTGTGCTGGTTGGAGTGACCGAGATATCCTGAGGTAAGATGGCGCCTCTTCGGGCCACCATCTTCGTCACATGCTGGGCCCAAGCTGAGGACATTTCCACAGATGGCTCATTGAGCTCAAAGTTAATACCCGCTGCAGAGGAATGATAACAGAAATTAATGTAAATTTTTTTAAAGAAACAATATGTAATATATTTACTGCACTAAACCATAAAATAGCCATGTTATGTCATTAATAATGAGGAAACATGCTAAGTAGAAATACAGGCTACTCTGGCAAACAGTGCTATAGCCAGTACTAGGGCTGTGTATTGGCAAGAACCAGGCGATACAATACGTTTCATGATACAGCGGTCACGATTCAATATATCGCGATATACTGCGATACTGCAAGCAAAGTAATATATTGCATATTTTTCAAATCCTACCATTAAAACACACCACTGTATGAACAGGTTTGCCAATACTTAGAATAGCATTGTGCCCTTGTGCTGCTTGTTAATGTTGGCGTGGAGCTGAAAATTATGTACAATGCTGCCATCTAGTGGTCAGTGAGTCACTGTCTGCCAGGAATCTGTGTATCGATACTGTGTTTTTGAGAATCGATACAGTATCGCGAAACATAATATCCCGATATTCAATATTTTCAATATTTTCTTACACCCCTAGCCAGTACACACTCATTTGAGGATTCTGTTCAGGAGCAGAACGTCAGCTATTTGGCCTGTAATCACTCTGAACTACGGAAGCCCAAAGGGGGGCATCTGTGGTTAAAACTGAGAATAAAACGAATTATAAAAACACATAGCCCTTAACTGTACATTCAAATTCATCGATAAAATCGATTTATCGCCCAGCTCCAGCAGCAAGCAAATGAACTGGCTCAACAGAGATGACATTAGATTTGAGCTTGAGGCTCCAGCATCCTGTTAAACAGCTCCATGACCAGAAACAGTACAACACCAATAAATATTGGCAATGCTTTTGAAGGACGTAAACAGGTTAGAGCCCAGAAGGTTGGCTAATTCTAATCTTAGCTAATTTATTGCAGCTGTTATTAGGGGTTTACCTTTTTAAGAAATTTCAACATGTGAGTACTCAGATTCATTCTCAAGGCAGAAAATGTGTTGATTAGTTATCAAGTCAGAAAGTTTGAGGCAGCCTGTAAATTGAGACAGAAACCTCAAGTTTGACTCTAAACTGTCTACATTTACTAATGCTATTACTCTACATGGTGAGCATTGCACTTGTTTGTGTAGGTTCAGTGTTCTCAACCTGGCAACCCACAAGAGCATTAAGTCTGGGTTAAAACTTTCTCCAGTATTTAAAATTTGAACTCCAGTACACATTGTAAAAGCTTGCTGTCTGCACTAAATATTGTAATGTAATGTTTAATTAAATGTTTCCTAAATAAGGAGTTCTCAATAGGACTACAAACCATTCTGCAAGTCATAACAACTGAAGGAATGATTATGTGCTATGATATGTATATGATCTGTAATTTTTCTGTGGTTCAATTTAACAAATAAAATAAAAAAGAGAGCCCCAGTTATTAGCAAATAAACCTTACTTTATTTGAACTATTAGTTGATGGAAATATGGTAGTTAAACGCTGCAACATGTTTCTCATTATCCAGCAATTAATCTGAATTTGTTCACATGTCCAGCAGAGGGTGCTATACTTACCTACAGGCCCTTCATGAGAAACTGTGTGCATGCTGAAGGACAACTCTTTTTCTGGATCCTTTTGGAGTTCCTTTCGCTTTGAGAACGCTTTGGCTATCATCTTGCTCTTTTTGATGCGTTTTGGCTCATCATCACTCCGTCCAATGATCCTGGGATTGAGGGAAAATGATTAATATTACAGTGGATTAAGTTTAAAGGGTTCCGCTGCTCAAGGAAGAAGGATCAGGCTAATACAGCCGAAATCACAGCACAGTTCATGGACCAAATAAAGTGAAGCATTTTTGTGGACCCACTGTATCAAAAATTGTATTATACAAATAATGAAACTAATTCAAGTTTTTTGTCTTTACAATGCCTTTAATTTTATTATCTTTACCTTCATTACCGTTACCTTCAAAGCAGTAATGAGGCTCAGTGAAAAATAAGATAGCATTTTAGATCACAGTTTTGATTAAACACCAATTTAATAAGACTACTGAGACTAACAGTCAGTGCAAATCATATATCTTAAAAAATAATAACTTTACTGTAATGCTGAATGATTTGCGTTACAAGATCTGATCTACTTCTTTCAAAATAAGATATTCATATTACTTTGTATTGTATTTATGCTTATTTACATCTGTTCTAATTATAACTGGTGTTCTTACTGGTGAAAATACACTTGTTGCTAATTAAAGGGCTTTAAACAATCAGCTTAGGTGCCCAAGATTTTGGAACAGTTGTGTATATGTTTTCTTTCATTCTCAAATAATGATATATTGGAGCTCAAATATATATATATATATATATATATATATATATATTTCTTTCATTATTTTCTTTTTAAAACCCATAGCTTAAAGAAAGTGGTTACAGCTGGTATATTAAATTATTCTGCTCAGTATACAGTTGAATAAGTCATATTTACTTGTGATATTTTGAGAAAATGTTGTTTTACCAATTCTCTACATAACTCATGGTCTGCAACTTACATATGGATGAATGTAAGGCCCTTACAATGTACACCTGACCCACCCTGAAAGCTTACAAGTCTTACAAAATGTACCTTCAAACAAGGTCTGAGACTTACCTACACCAGGTGCGTTTCCAAATAAGGACCGTGGCTTTGGTCCACACCCAGGTGCTCATGGCAATGCCCGTGCCAAACATAGAGAACAGATTGATCTTCTCCACCAGCAGACTGGGCCGGTTTTTGATGGCACATTCTGGGATTGGCTTGTTGGTCTGGTGAGCTATAGTCACGTTAGCTTCGCACCTGTTCAAAACATTATACGAGCAAATCTGATTTAGAGAACATGCATAGATTATATAAGTGTAAAAATCGTATTAAGGTACTACCTACATGTAAACAGAACATAAAAATTTGGACATAAAAATGGACATAAAAAAAAAAGGTGGACATAAAAATGCTCACAGCACATATTCCCTGAAGCTCCTTTCCCACTCGGCCTGGTTGAAAAAGTCATAGAAATGGCATCCAAAAGTGATGAAGACAAAGCCAAAAGCAAGGAAGCCAAATATGCCTAGTTGGAGGAAAGAAATCGTTAGGAACGTGGAAGAATGTGGGGTCTATCATCACAGTTAACTGGAAAAATACTAACAGACAATTACTGCAAAAATATAAATACTACAACATGTTGGACTGTTTATACTTAACGCAAATAAATATCTAACAGCGACTCCTCAGCGTACCAAGTCTCAGCATGGTCTCGTTAATCTTGCTTGCTGCCTTTTCACTCAGTAGCCCAGGATGGTTGCTTTTGATGGAAAACAACGTCATGACACCTGGAAAGTGAAAACTTAGGATGAACCACAACGAGCCATTACAGTGTATTAAGCCTTACCAATACGTGTACACATTAGAGATGGACCGATTCACCTTTCAGCACGATCGGCCGATACCAACCAAGGGCGGGGCTATATACAACGGCAGGGCTATATGTAGTTATTAGCGCAAGCAAGTCATGAAACATGGTCTAAACTGCTTTGTTACCATTTTTAACGAGCTCATGTGAAACAGAATAATAGTAAATAAAACAAATATCCCCAATACTGCAATCCTCACATTTAGACCCTTAATTTAAAACAAAAAAAGCTAATTAAATACATGCAGTACAAACTGCAGTCATTAAACACAGACTCTGTTATTTTAAACAAAAAACTGTAACCATCAAATGTAGATCTTGAATTGTTGGTACCGGTCAGATCTGGTCTGTAGGTGTTCTGGGTTATTAGTTTTGTGCTAGCTGTGCGTGCTAGCTCTGCTATTTGCTGATACTCACTGTATTCAGCTGCGTGGTGTCTCTTAAGCGCCGTATCAAATTAGTCGTGTTAATTGTCTTTGGTTCCCCCGAGACACGATGATTTTACATATTTTAAAAATGTCCTGGATGAGTCTGCGTCACATACAGTAAAACACTGCCAGACGGACGACATGCTTTCTATCAGCGCATACTTTTCTCGCGGGGCTGCTGCTTTAGTCAGTCTGTCGAAAATGAAAGGGTATGTATTTCCACCTAGTGGTTCAGATAGGAATTGCAGGGAGCTGCACGGAGAGGGTTCACGGAGGGCTCCACTTCCTGGATAAAACGCTAGGTGGAAATACCGAAATTAAGCTCATTTGTTTAAAGCAATTGATCGGCTCTCGGGATCGGCTAAATTGGAGAAATATCTGTCGATCACATATTTTGATTAAAAATCGGCTGATATCGATACATAGCTGATCGATCCTTCCATCTCTAGTACACAGTACATATAAAAATTAATACCAGACTTCTGTCCATGCAGTCTTACCTCTTATTAGGAAATAACCACCGATAACGAGTACCACTCCAATAGGAGCCAGTACAAACCCAGCACGGTATCTGTAGTTCTTGTACCCAACAAAGCAGATTCCACTGACAGAGTCTCCATCAACCTACAAAACGTTCAGAAGGGTCAGTCACTGTTGTAAAGTCAGCTCAGAGCCAGAAACCCACATAAGAACAGAAATAAGAGGCCGTACCTCTGCAATGGCCAGTATAGCCACAGTGAGTATGAACGGGATGGACCATGTGACCAGATGGAAGTAGGATGTCTTTCCCGACAGAGGCTGGTGGGTAGTGCCGAGGGCTTTAAAGGATGTGTGCCAGGCATAAGTAAGCATAACAAACCAGATGACCCCTGACATCAGGGAGTAGTACACGATGATGAAGATGATAACGCACGAGAGTGTTTCCGTGGATCTGCAGAGACAAGAAAGCATGGATCTGGATGTTGTCGAGTATTCTAGTACTTGAGTGCGTTTTGCTTTTCTAAGTGAGCTTTGTTCTTACGAGGGCTCTCCAAGCCGCATAGTGTTGTCACTTTTGCACACTATCTCTTTCCGAGCTCCGTCCATGAATTGAGCGAGCCATCCAATGCTGCCTATGAAGAAGCAGGCGTTGACGTAAAAGAGGATAACAGCAGGGTAGCGGTTGGAATTCTTCCAGTCGGCAAGAAACGTAGCCTGAGGAAAAGAAAAAGATGCAGAGTGAAAAACTTTGGACTAAACAAGACCCAGAATTTCCTCATCCTGTTTTTATCTAAGTATAGTGATCACCAGTTTCCACTTGCTGTAGGCCTCTATTGCTCTTGCTATTGTTAACAGTGTAGGTCCTTCAATACGTTTCAGAAACTTGAGCTTGATCATTTGTAACGTCACTCACTTTCCATCTCTTATTTACTGTACTCTTATTTATGGAAACCACCGTCACTGATCAGAAATTGGCGTCTTATAAAGAGCTAGAGGTGGATGATATATAAAAAAAAAAAATATCACAATACTAAAAGACATTTTCACTGTGCACAATAGATATTTTGACAGAGACACAATGCACTAAATATGCCACAAGCGGCTGTGGAACTGATGAGGAAACGCATAATCATTCTAGACTTTATGTATTAAAGAGTAGCCTAAACGCACGTGATCTATAAATGGTTAAAGACTAAAAGTCTACTAAAAGCCCACACGCCTCACACACAAGAAACCAGACCGATTATGGACTATATATTTTGGCAGAGAGCCATTTGAGAACTAGCACATAACGTGTGGGCTACGTGTCATTTGTGCCTCTAAAAGTCGAGTCATAGACTTTTAGTCTTTAATTGTTTATAGATCACGTGTGTTTAGGGTACTCTAAACGCACGTCATCTATAAAGCTCCCGCGGTATCTAGAACAGTCTTAGGTTCTACACTGGACGATTAAGAAACGGTTAGCAATGAGACTTTTCAACTGACTCTACTGAAAGAAACATGTTACATGTGTTAATAATCTTAAAATAATCTGCTAAGATAAGATAAACAGGTAAACAGGTGCTGTCCTGCTGCTGTGTTGATGAAGCTCTATGGGATGTTTGAGCTTCAAGGTCTCGTGTATAGCAGTTGTACTGTTGTGATCATCTCCACTGTGCAGAACTGACAGAGCACCACACTGTTGTGTTTCAGCTTGCGCTCTGGATAAATCTGGATAAATCCATGCTTTCAGTAGACGCGGCCATCTTTGCGGCGCATCGATGCACGTTATGCTAATCAACGTAATTTTGTAATCGATTAGGTTGATTACGGTGACACGTCGTCCCAGCCCAACAACGTTTCAATGTTTCAAGTAAACAGCTTTTATTCCAAGTGATTTTGGAGAATTTCTATTGGTCCATTCATCATAGGGTATAAAGAGCAGCTGTCATGTTCAAACCATACAGAAAAACGAAAACTGACAACAGTGGACAATTTAGACTTTTGCCTATAACTGGATTAACATTAAAGCAGCACTACGCAGGATCTGGGAACTTTGAGTTCCTGTCTAGTGGAAATATGCAGGATGTGAGTGAATTAAATATTACTGTCATTATATCTTCATCAGAATAATGTTGCTTTTGCATTTGAGACCTAAACATTGAGCTGGACCTTCTTCTTGAGCCTGTGCATGTGGCATTAATATGAAAAGCTGTATGACATGATCTGGAAAACTCCATCCCAGTACCTCTAATTTTTTTATGATTATTTCAGACCTCCAAGTCCACCATACTCAGTAATGCTACGCACTTATGTCAATAAACGTACTGTATCGACAAACCATTGAATTATAGATACCAACCTGAGAGGGCCAACAAAGGCTTCTTATTTATTAATCTATTTATCGTCTCGTCATGTTAACATTTCTCCTTCTTTAAGCACAACCCGTACTGCGTTTGCTTACCAAAGTAAAGAAAGTGCAAAGAAGGGTGACGGATCCAAAACAAGCGATGTAGCTGTGCATGTCCGAGTGTTCCTCCTCCGTGAAGAGGGGATTGTTGCACTGGATGCCGCAGCCCTCCACGTCCTTGTACCAGCTAGCCTGGATGTCAGTTTTGACCAAAGGAGCCTCGCAGTGTCCTGATGTGTTGAATTTGATCTTTTGCACTTCGTTCTAGAATAAAAACAGAAAACACTTCATACGTACAGTTACATTCTGTGAAAGGCATTAAAAAACGATGCGGTTCTATTTCTAATACAACATAGCAGACGTTCTCTTGGAGGAGGCCAGGCTGGTGTAACTCTACATACACATAATACGTAAAGAGGACCTGCGCCAACATTTCTGGATAATTCAATCACTGAGATGTAAACAGAGGCATTCAGAGTGGTCTGATGTAAAGTGGTTAATTGTAGAGAAATATTTTCTTTACAGTGGCAGTGATGGGAACCAGAGACTGCAATTTTTATAATATAGCCATTTGTTACCACCTAAAATGATCAGTGAACATGTTTTCTGGACTTTTATTTTTATTTTTTTATTCTTTAACTATAAAAATACTTTTATCTACTTCAACTTATATTATTATACTTTGTATATTTTGTATATATTTTTTATTATTTCTTTTATAGAATTTCATTGTACAGTATAACTGTCTGTTCTGCTGTACACATGACAATAAAACTCTTGAATCTTTTGATAAAGCTAAAAAGAATTGGGACCTACTGTGGCACTCTACACATGCCTCTTTGTCATGTATGAATTTTGATATGAATGAAAAAAATATGTTTTTAGCCCAAAACTATTGCTATTTTAACAATAAGACAACTTTGTTTATATTATTATATGTCATAGTTTCTATGAGGGAACTTTTAGATGAATTAAAAATCGTCTGGTTTCTATTAGAGTTCTAACTCTGAGTCTCTGAATAATGTTGTATATATTTTAATGACAGAATTAAACAGACATTAAGAAAAAATAAATGGGTATGATTTTTCATACCTGGCAGCCAACAGGGAACTTGTCCTCGTTCTCACACTTCAGGAAGTTGGGCCATCCTCGCTCCTGTTCCACTATGCTGCAGGGTTTGCGTGTGCTGAGGCACAGCTTTTGACTGGGCAGTTCCACTTTACCGTTCTCACACTTGGGCATGTAAACAGCACACAGCAGAGGCTGAATGACAGCCCAGCACCGAGGAGCATTCCTCAAACCTGGACAAACAGATACACAACGTCAAAGATGGTCATCGCAGGATACTCGCTTAAAAAGCATCAGACAGATGTTTAGATTCGACCAATATTTTAAACTAATATGTGGTGATGCATTTCTGGCTACTAAGATACAAGAACTGCATTTCATTTACTTTGCATTGCATTTTGTCACTGTCTAACTTGGAAACTTTACGGGAGAGGACAAAAACTGTCTTTACTTTCAATGTAAGTCAATGAAACCAGCATTGTTTCCAAGCTATTTAGCATTTTCATTGGTCCATTCTTCATGAATTTCTCATACAATGTAAATGGCAGCTGTTGTGTTCAATTCATGTAAAAAAATATCTGACAAAAATGAAGATACATGTTTTTCTTTGGACAGCAACAATTTATAACCCTCTACAAGCATATCTTCATGATCCAAAGAAATAAAAGACAATCTTGAAATGTATAACTTCACAAGAGAGAACATTCTGAATATTTAATGTTTAAGTCAATGGAAAAAGATTGTATTCCAAGCCAATCTAGAGCATTTCTATTGGTCCATTCATCATGACATTTCCACACAATGTAATTAGTTCAAATGAAGCAGAAAAGTAAAAATCACAAAACAAATGGAGATGCTTGTGTTTTTGGGATGTTTTACATGTTTATATATCAACAAACCTCAATTCCAAAAATGTTGGGCCAGTATGTACATAAAGTAAATACATAAAATATGAACTACGGCAATATTAGTATGCTAATAAAAACAGACAGTGAAAGTTGGTTAGTTTAGCTTGACAAATACACAATATTATATGTATTCCCTCATTAACTTTTTTAATAAATATATACTCATTCTAAAGTTAAGACTTTTCCTTTTAACAACATTTAATAAACGTTTGTGGGCTAAACACACCAACTGATCCAGTGTTCTGAGAAGAACTCCTTGCTATGCTTCCATTACAACCACACATTTTCTGATCTTCTAATGGATTATGCAGCCATGCTGTTGTTCTTCAAGTATAGTCATGAAGAAGTAAGTGTGAATGTCTCTGAAAAAGACGTCATCTAGAAGGCAACTTGCGTTGCACCAGAATGTGTATATTCTGCACTCCATGATAGGCCCTTCCTCTTTCCAGCTTAATGCGGGTAATAATCTGGATGGTCCTTTTCTTCTTTGGCCCAAACATAAAGACTATTATTTTCGTGAACAATCTGAAAGCTTGACCCGTCAGACCACAATACACATTTGCACTGCACATCAGTCCATTTCAAAACAATAAGCGTTTGTATTTGGACATTATTGATGTACAACATCCGTTGCTGCAGTGTTGATTGTATTATCTGGCCCACCTTGAACTGCCAGATCGGAATTAAAAAATCCAATGACACAGACCACAGAAGAGGCCATGGCCGAATAATGTGCCCTTTTAAACAGCAAGCAAACACGTTCTGGGTGATTAGCCAAGCTATCAGCCATTAAAACTTCATGCTCACTCCTTTTTACTGCCACTGAAGATGAACCTGAAACCAACGGGAGTGGACCTGCACCCGTCGGCAGTCATGTTAGTTTACCTCTAGATAAGTGCGACACCTGAAACATTGTTTTTTGAACCTGTCGTTCAGTTTAGGAGCGGATCTGTTCAGACTAACATTACATACACAGTCACAGTTAAAAGGTATCATAAAAAAGCCTAACAAAAAACAGATTTGGAATCAAGAATGAGCATAATATTTACAAAGAATCTAAAAATGATTAGGTAAGGCATTAAATATCTTGTCTATGCACTGTTTTTAACATTTACTTAAATACAATCTTTGCACATTTATTTATTTTTTAATAAATATCCCAGTACTGTCATATATCTACTGATACCCGTTTTCTCTTGCACATTACCTAATTTATTACTGCACTACCTTTCTACCTACAGTCAGGGTGTAGAGTTTGTAGTCATATGGTCTTGTATATAAGTTCTTTATTCTTCTTTATATACCTTATTGTTTTGTGTACTGTGTAACTGCTACTGGCTGCTACATTTCCTTCGGTATCTATCTATCTATCTATCTATCTATCTATCTATCTATCTATCTATCTATCTATCTATCTATCTATCTATCTATCTATCTATCTATCTATCTATCTATCTATCTATCTATCTATCTATCTATCTATCTATCTATCTATCTATCTATCTATCTATCTACAAAGTGCTTTAACAAATTACAGCAACTTCTTTTGGAATTGGCCCACAAGTCCCATATCAGTGCATCCCTACTTATAACTATAGCTGTAATGTGTAATGCATGTAAAACTGGAATAAGTAATGTTACGTTTTTAGTTTCAGATTTTTAGCTTTCGGCATAATTTTGAACTCTACAGTTGTTCTTTACGTTGTGGTGAAATTTCATGACGACTGGACCAATAAAAATGCTCTAAAACTGCTTAGAAAGAAAAAAATGTTTCCATTAACTGTCATTAAAAGAAATGCAAGGAGAGCAAAGATATAAACTTTAAACATCTTAGAACATAAACATGTATATATTAGGTCTGTTTACTTAAATCTCATTCACTACACTATTAAGGGATTCTTTAGCCCCTTTAGGTTTTCACACAGGTGTGGGAAAGGGTGCTTGAACAGGCAAGGCCCACCCAGTGGGATCTTCAGATTAGGGTGTGAATGCGGCAGGAACAGAGCATTAACAGGTGCTTAAGGTTAAAAGCCAAAAGGAAATTCAGCTAAATGCTTCATACAAATCAACAGAGCTCTGTCACGGTGTCACGTTCCACCTCCGTTCTACATAAAAAAAGAAAGTTCTATATAGAACTTTTTGTAAAAGGTTTCTATGTAGCACCAAAAGTAGTTCTGCTACTGTCACGATGTCGAGCCTGTAATAGAAGAATTGTAATGTTGTAATAGAAAATTGTAATAGAAGAGCCTGTAATGGAATAGAACCCTTTATGTCTGCACTATTTTCACCATGCAAAGAACCACTTAAACTCTTATTTAGAACCACTGCCCTCATGAAATAATTAATAATAATATTTAAATGGTTAATTTATGGGTTCTTCAGTAAAAACGAGTATTCAAAGGGCCATTTACATATTCTTAAATGGTTCTTCAGATTAATGGACAATGTGCTGTGCATAGTTCTCTATAGAACCTTTAATAGAAAGATGTAGCACCAGTAGTGCTGTTTATGGTTCTTCAGATTAGTGGAGAACGTGCTGTTTATGGTTGCCTGTGATACCTTCTGCTGTAAGAACCTTAACATCATGACAGTAGAAGAACCCTTTTTGGTGCTACAAAGAACCATTTTGGAACCTATTAATAATAATCTCTTTAAAAAGGTGGTTCTTCAGTAAAGATGATGATTATGTATAGAACTATAAGCACTCAAAGAGCCAACTGCATGCTTAAATAGTTCTTCAGATTAATGGACAAGGTGCTCTGTATGGTTCTGTACAGAATCTTTTTAAAAATGGTTCAATGTAGCACCAAAATGGGTCCTGCTGTTGTTAAGATTGTGACCGCACAACCTTTTTTTGATGTTACATCCAAGACCAGGGGTATTTAATTAGAGTTCAGTAAGGTACGGAGGAGATCTCCTCAGGCCAAGGTCCGGACCCTCATCATCTCTAAACGTGTGTTCTGATTCAGTGGTGTATCCTGTTTACTGAAGTAGTCTAGTATCACCATCTCATACCATCAGCTACTGAAACACCAACACACCACACATACCGTTCAGTATATTTCAGTATATTTACTGTTTAAATACTGAACTGAATTAATTATTTATAAACTTCTAATAAATGAAACTCACTTCAAGGAAAAACAAGGGCTATGTTAAAAAACAGAATGCTTGTGAAATAAATTGCATCTTAAAGTGTTTATTTATAGAAACAGTAAATAAATTTATAGAAACAGCAAATTAAACGTTTCAGATTGACATGTTGGTTTTACAGGGGGGTATTCTCTAAAACTAGATGAGCAATTTTCAGTCTATTCTGGTTAAACAGTCAGTTTTCTCTGTTGACTTTACTTCTTTAGAGCACGTTATTCTCTCTGACTCGCTTTATTCTACCACTTCTTGCTTCGTACCTCGCCTGTGTGCTCGCTGCACTCCCGAATCTGCACAGATCTGATTGGCTGAGGAGCCTTTAGTGATCTTACAGTGCTTACAGTGCTTACAGTGCTACAGTGATTGGTCTGTGAGTTTACTGGGCCGCAAAGCCCGTATACCGTAAAGACTACAAAAGAGCCGCCACTTAAAATAAACACTATAGAAATTAAACTCTTCTCAATAGTTTATCGCTTTGGGTCAACGTCTGGGTCCGGAACTGGACCACAGTCCACCTATTAGTGACCTCTGTCCTAGACCAACTTCACACTTTCAATTTCATAGCAAACTCTTTAAAAAGACGGTTCTATCAAGGTTCTTCTGTAAAGACAACGATTCTATGTAGAAGCAAGAAAACCCAAAAGACCTGTTGACATGCCTCAATGATTCCTTGCTCAGTAAAATGGACAGGAAACGTGTTGAATATGGTTCTGTATAGAACCTTTCTGAAATGTGACTCCAAAATATGTTGTTACTGTTGCAGTTGTTACAGCACACTCTTAAAAAAGCCGGTTCTTCAAAAGTTCTTTTTTACTCATACAACAGATCTAAATAGGCTTTGCCTGCTTAAATGGTTCTTTGCTTGGTGAAGTGGAGAATGTGTGGAACATAGTTCAAAAATGGTTCTACATCAAAACTAGTTCAGCTAGGGATGCAATGCCAAGATGACAAAAGAACCCTTTTTGGTGCTACATAGAACAATTTTTAAAACAATTAATAATAATCTCTTTTAAAAACTTTTCTTTAAGGGTTCTTCAGTAAAAACGAATTCTCATAGAGCCAATTGCATGCTTAAATGGTTCTTTATATTAATGGACAATGTATGTTTTGAAAATGGTTCTATGTAGCACCAAAACCTGTTCTGTTATTGTTAAAAAGTCAGGTTTGCAACAACACAGATTTAAAAAAGATGATTCTTCAAGGGTTCTTCAATAAAAACAAAAGTTCTATATAGAACCATATGTATACAAATAGTCAACTGCATGAATAAATGGTTCTTCAAACTGATGCAAAATGTGCTGTGTATGGTTCTGTTTACGTTTGTAACAACACACACTTAAAAAAGATGGTTCTTCAAGCGTTCTTTCATAAGGACAGTGGTTCTAAATAGAGTTTGAATGGCTTTTTGCATGGTGAACTGGTACTTCGGATTGCTAGAGAATGTGTTGTTAATATTTGGTTCTATGTAACACCAAAAAAGGTTCTGCTACTATCAGGATGTCAAGCTTGAAACAACAGAAGAAAGCTTCCTGGCGCTATATAGAACCATTTTCAAAAACTGTTAATAATCATCTCTTAAACAAGATGGTTCTTTAAGGGTTCTTTAGTAAAATCAATGGTTTTGTAATAGAACCATAAGCACTCAAAGAACCAAATGCATACTTAAATGTTTTTTTTACCTGGTGAAGTGGAGAATGTGTTGTACATGGTTTGAACATGTTCTGCTACTGTCATGACATCAAGCTTGCAACCACAGAACACTTTTTGGTGCTAAGTTACATAGAACCGTTTTCAAAACAATAAATAATCATCTTTTAAAGGAGATGGTTCTTAAAGAAGAAAACATCTGGCACTGTATGCTTAAGTGGTTCCTCAGATTAGTGGAGAACGTGCTGTTTATGGTTCTATACAGAATGCCTGTGATACCTTCTGCTGTAAGAATCTTAACATCATGACAGTAGAAGAACCCTTTTTGGTGCTACAAAGAACCATTTTGGAACCTAATAATAATAATCTCTGTAAAAAGGTGGTTCTTCAGTAAAGATGATGATTATGTATAGAACTATAAGCACTCAAAGAGCCAACTGCATGCTTAAATAGTTCTTCAGATTAATGGACAAGGTGCTCTGTATCACCAAAACAGGTTCTGTTATAGTTACAAGTCAGGTTCTGCTGCTGTCAGGATGCCAAGCTTGTAATGAGAGAAGAACCCTTTTTTGTGCTACACAGAACCATTTTCAAAACAATTATTAATAATCTAATAAAAGATGGTTCTTGAGTAAAAGTAATTCTTTTCCATACAGAACACGTTTTATACCTTCTGCTGTTATAAACATGATATTGCAACAGGAGTAGAACCCTTTTAGGTGCTACATAGAACCATTTTAAAAATACTTTAAGGGTTCTCCAGTAAAGATGATGATTCTGCCTTGAAACATAAGCACTCAAGAAACAACTGCATGCTTAAAAGGTTTTTTGGATTAATGGAGAACGTGGTGTGTATGGTTCTGTAAAGAACCATTTTGTTATTGTTGCAAGTCAAGTCTGTAACAACACACACCTAAAATGCTTAAATGGCTGTTCAGATTGATGGACAGTGTGGTTCTATATGGTTCTACACACCAAAAGGCTGTGTACAACCATCTATGAAACATACTTTTTGGTGTTTCATAGAACCATTCCCATAACAATTATAAACAATTAATAATAATCTCTTTACAAAGCTGGTTCTTTAGGGGTTCTTCAGTAATAACAATTATGTTCTACACAGAACACTTTTAATACCTTCCGTTGTTATAAGCTGGACATTGTGACAAGAGCAGAACCATTTTTGGTGCTACATAGAACCATTTTCAAAATGAGAAGTAATCTATTTAAAAAGATGGTTCTTTACGGGTTCTTCTGTAAAAAAAACAGCTATGTTCTTTACAGAACCCGCTAAATATATTCTGCTGTTACAAACTGGACATTGTGACAGGAGCAGAACCATTTTTGGTGTCACACAGAACCAGTTCCAAAACAATTATTAATAATCTCTTGAAAAAGGTGGTTCTTTAGGGGTTCCTCAATAAAAACAATTATGTTCTACACAGAACCCTTTTGATACCTTCCCCTGTTATAAGCTAGATATTGTGATAGGAGCAGAACCATTTTTGGTACAACATAAGATCATTTCCTAAACCATGAGTAGTAATCTCTTTAAAAAGGTGGTTCTTTAGGGGTTCTTCAATGAAAACATATATGTTCTTTACAAAGCCCTCTTGATACCTTCTGCTGTTACAAACTGGATGTTGTGATAGCAGCAGAACCATTTTTGGTGCCACATAGAACCATTTTCAAAACCATAATAGAGTAGAAGTCTCTTTAAAAAGATGGTCCTTTAGAGGTTCTCCAGTAAAAAACAGTTTTGTTCTATACAGAACCCTCTTGATATCTTCTGCTGTTACGAACTGGATGTTGTGATAGCAGCAGAACCATTTTTGGTGCCACACAGAACCATTTTCAAAACCATAATAGAGTAGAAGTCTCTTTAAAAAGATGGTTCTTTAGAGGTTCTCCAGTAAAAAACAGTTTTGTTCTATACAGAACCCTCTTGATATCTTCTGCTGTTACGAACTGGATGTTGTGATAGCAGCAGAACCATTTTTGGTGCCACACAGAACCATTTTCAAAACCATAATAGAGTAGTAGTCTCTTTAAAAAGATGGTTCTTTAGAGGTTCTCCAGTAAAAAACAGTTTTGTTCTATACAGAACCCTCTTGAAACCTTCTGCTGTTACAAGCTGGACGTTGTGACAGTAGCAGAACCCTTGGTGCTACATAGAACCATTTTGAACACATTCTCCATCAGCCTGAAGACCAACCTGTGTAAAGAACCATTCATTTTACTGGAGAACCCACGCAGAACCCTGTCCTGATCTAATGTAAAGCGACACTGGCTCTGTTTAGTGAATCTCATCTCACCGGACCACATGGCCAACTTCTCCAGAGCTTCTTCTTGGCTTTGCGAGTCCTCCGCCAGGACGAGGGACGTGTGCGTGTACGGCAGAGGCGAGCCGAGACACGTATTGTATCTCAGCACCTCGCAGGTCGAGCTTTTCTTACAAAAATCGTTGAACACGGTCTCGTTCTTGTGCAGCAGGACCGCCCCGGTTCCCACGAAGGCGGCAGCCCAAAGGCAAAGCATCCCAACCGGGCCAACAATGGAGCGGAGGCGCCGGGAGGAGGACATTTTGGAGCTCCAACTTTCTGAAACTTCTATCCACTCGAGGAGAACGGAGCCGCCTGGAAGCTCAAACGCAACACGGTTTGCGGCCACGGAGTCCAAAACATGACTGTCCGTCCGGTTCTGGATCACGTAGTCGCATAACAGCCCACTTTTTTTTGCAGTCCGAGACTTTTTTTTGTTGCTGGTGCTGCTTCAGTCGTCCGCCCGGGCTGCAGTACCGTTCATCGCTTTGTTCCCTCCGAGGCGAGAAAACGGGAGTGTAAAGGACGAGAAAGCGTTTTCGCTCGCATAGCAAACTTGTTTTGTGCTTTAGATCGTCGTAAGAAAATCAAATCAAAGTGTTGAGAAAGTCTCCACCATCCCCCACTTTCCAGAAAAAAAAACTAGCCTCGAAAAGTCTGAGACTGTGTAACTTGATCCCCGGGCTGCTGGCTCCATCCCCCTGCAGCACTGCCCCAGCCGGCCCCCCGTTCCCAGAAAAAAAAACTTGGTGGAGCACAACCCCAGACTACACAACACTCCTCCTGCACCAGTGATCACACTGGGATCCAGTTGGAGGGATCTTCAGGTGCCAGTTGCTTCTTTTTCAGTCTGTGGTGTTCCCAGAAAGAGATCCTAAATAGCAGAAAAAGAAACAACTCCTGGCTCCCACCCCCCACTCTAGGAATGGGCCTAAAGAAGGCTGAAAACAGCCATTACTTCTCCTCCTCCTCCTCCTACCAGAGTGCTGGATACCTCATATTCACACATGCTCTCCTGCCGTCCATCTGCCCTGTGATCTGGTCAGATAATTACAGCAAAAATAAAAAAAAAAGTATTCACATTCATTACTCAGGTAGAAGTATAGATACTAGGGTTTAAATATACTTCTGTAGAAGTTGAAGTATCAACTCAAGCTTTTTACTCCAGTAAAAGTGTAAATGTACTGCTTTCACAACTACTTAAAGTATACAAGTAAAAGTAGTGTAAGGAAAAATGCCATTAAGTACAAAAGCTTAGGCCGCACCACAGGGGTCTATAGTGCACTAGCCCACCTCCCCAAACACCCCATTCTTCTAAAAGCCATAATGACTATAATGTTATATTAAAATGTTGATGTTGATAAGTTTGGGATGCGCTAGGCTTCCTGTTTCAGCTCATATACGCCCATTAAACATGAATGTAGTTTAGTACAATGTAAATATATTAAAGAAGCATATCTGTTACTACTGAACATTAACATGTGTTTCATGGAGCAGAAGATATGATGACTAGTTGTCTATAAATATTGTAATGAAGTCAAACTTCAAAGTCATGTTATCAATAATCTTTACTGGAATGTAAATGTAGATGAATGAAGAGAAGCTGAAATGAAACAGGAGTAACGAGGCTATTTTTATCTATTTAGTCATCTAAAAAAATAATTACTCTAGTAAAGTATAACTAACCAAAATTTCTACTTAAGTACAGTAACAAAGTATTTGTACTTTGTTAATTGACACCCCTGTGGATCACAATATTCACTTTGCAAATAAAAACAAGAAAAGTATCTTCTCCAAGGCTGGGAATGTTCAGCTGAATATATCTGGACCTAAAACTAGACTACTTAACCATCAGCTGGTTAAAGGGGCACTCCAACCAAAAAAGCATAATTTAATCATTTATGTTGTAGCTGTAAACATGCCTGCTTGTCTTTTACAGTCATCTCAACAGTGAGGTTTTCCAACTTAACACTATGAAAACGGCCTACTTCCTGAAGGTTGGATGTTTTGTTAGCTGGTAAAGGAGCACTCCAACCAAAAATGAAAATTTTTACCATGTCTACTTGTCTTCTACAGTCGTCCAGCAGTCGTCTCAACAATGAGGTTTTCCAGCTTAACACTATGAAAACGTCTTCTACTTCTTAAAGCTGGGATGTTTTGTTAGCTGGTAAAAGCAGAAGGAAGCTACATTATTACTAGAAAGCTGATTATCACATCTGTAGTTAATTTTTCTTTAATGCAGTGGTAGAGATAGCGTTTCACCTGATTTGAAAATAAAATAAAAACAATAAAAGCTTTTATCTCTGATGCTGGGAATGTTCTATTGAATATAAAACTGTACCTCTAGCTACAGATAAGTTAGCCATCATTTGGTTACAGGGGCACTCCAACCAAAAATGCATAATCAAACTATTTATGTTTTAGCTGTAAATGCCTACTTGTCTTTTACAGTCATCTCAACAGTGAGGTTTTCCACCTAATTTGAAAAGAAAATAAAAGAAAGAAAAGCTTTTACCTCTGATGCTGGTAATGTTTAGCTTAATATGTATATCTGTACTCCTAGCTGCAGATTACTTAGTCGTCTGCTGGTTAAAGGGGCACTCCAGCCAAAAACAAAAAATTTAACCACACCTGCTTGTCTTCTAGGGTCGTTTATCAGTTGTCTCAACAGTGAGGTTTTCCAGTTTGAACACTAGATAAACATGGCCTACTGGTGATGTATCTTAAAGTGGGATGTTTTGTTAGCTGGTAAAAGGAGCACTCCAACCAAAAAGTATAATTTAATCATTTATGTTGTAGCTGTAAACATGCATACTTGTTTTTTACAGTCATCTCAACAGTGAGGTTTTCTAGCTTAACACTATGAAAACGGCCTACTTCCTGAAGGTAGTAAAGGGGTACTCCAACAAAAAACGAAAAATTTTAAATTTTAAATTTCTAGTAAGAATGTATATTTGGTTTACATTAGATAAAGGAGCATTCCACCCAAATTTAAATATGTAACCATACAACTGCATCAGTTGTAAACATGCCTACTCAGCTCCAACAGTGGCACCACATTAGTCCCATGAATAAGATTTTTACTTTGTACACTCGGAAACCTTCTGATGATGTATCTTGAAGGTGGGAGGTTTCGCTAGCTGGTGAACACAGAATTATTAACATTATTACTAGAAAGCTGAGTATCACATCTGTATTTAGCCTTTCTTTACTGCAGTGGAGGAGATAATGTTTCATCTGGTTTGAATAGGAAAACATAAATAGCTCTTATCGCTAATTCTGGGCATGTTCAGCTGAATATGTATCTGTACTTCTGGCCAAAATAAAAAAAATTTAACCATTTCTACATCAGTTGTACAAATCCAGAGCCCCTACTCGCCTGCTACAGCGGCTCTCCACCAGTCTAGAGAGTGAGATTTCCAGTCTGAACACTAGGAAAAGCATCTTGATGATGATATTGAAACTGGGAGGTTTCCTTAGTCTGTATTTAGCCTTCCTGTAATGCATTAGGCCCCAATAGCTGTATGTTATTTGCACAATGCATGCTGGGTATTGGAAGGGGATAATGACATTACACAACAAATATCATAAAATGCTTGATTTATAGTACTATCTGGGTGAATGATTGGCATCACTGTCTCATTAATAACTTCTCTGTTTGTTCAAAAAATCAGATTGTTGCTATTTCTCCCAATTACTGTGTTTCAGTAATATTTTTAGATGACACTGCACTTCATTATTGGTCAATTAAAACTGTTTAGGACGAGTTTCAGATACATTTCATGCCAGGCATTCCTCACATCATTTTTCCAATCGGCCGTCCCAATGGTTAGAATGTAAGTCCTGATACCAGATCAGTCATTAAAGCTAATTACAGCCCCAGAGTGGCAGAGCTCTGTTTACTTGGATCTGGTAAAAGGGAGTACTTATTTATTCGTGCATCAGTGCTACACGATGGATCGCTATAACATCTACTTTTCAGAGGTAACAATTTTACCTTGTGGTGGATTGGGTCCCTATTCATTTCGGCCCATTTGTGGAGCTGATCCGATCTCCACCCCTCCTCCCCACCACCACCCCCCACCCCAGTAATTACACACTGACACGGCTTTCAGTAAAGATGTTTGTTGCCCTGAAAATAAACATTTGCTGTATCACTTCACTGGGATCATTGCACCGAGTCAAGTCCGCCAAGTCTGAGCAGAGCTTTTTTTTTCTTTTTTGTCGTTTTGTTTATTTTTTCCGAGCCAGTGCCGAATGAGAAACTCCTCAGGGGTGTTCATAATGGAAATATACTTCCTTCCCTCTGAGTTAAGGTGGTTTATGACTTCCCTATGACTTTCAAAAGTAGGGAGAGAAGTGTTTGTGTGTGTTGTGAAACGTGTTTATTCATTTATTTATGTTTGTAACGTTGCAAATTTAAAACAAAACACATAAACTGCAGGCCTGACTCGGTTACCGAGGATCCTGTTCCCGTCCAGCCAGTCCGTTCGCCCGTGTGAGCTTTTTTGGTGTATATGATCAAATTTGGCAAGATGGGTGGAAACTTTGAGGAACTCTCAGGAGATGTGATTAAACCCTTCGGTTTACTGTACTAGATTTCTAGCAGCGCAGATTCTGAGTCTGGCTGTGGTTGCTGTGCGCGGCTGTCGTCCCAGCGCAGGGCCTCCTTAAAAGGCCTGTGTAACATGGCTGCCATAGAATGAGTCAGAGAGAGACTGAGGACCACACACAAACACATACAGCACTGAACAGGAGGCCCACCACCACCTCCCTCCCTCCCTCTCCTGCTCCCTCTGCTCTCTCTCTCTCACTCTCTCTCTCTGTACATTTAAAGGGCAACTCCTCCACTTTTTTAAAAACTCTCTGCAGAGTTAAATCATTAAAAATGTAAACGATTCAGAGCGGTTTGATGTGAAACTCACCAGAACCAGATGTCTGAAGCATTGTAATGCTTTTTTTCAGATTTGCTTCTATTTTAACTTCAGTAGCATATGGAACTCAGGACACGTGTAGTGCTCAGATAAATATAAGGGCTATATAAGCTCTGCAGGCCATAAGCCTCCATTCCTACACTGTAAAAAGTTGTTTTAACTTTAAAAAGTTAGTGTCCGTGCTGCCATAAAACTTATTTGAATGTAACATGATATGTTTTCACATTAAATAGATTTGTGTTCTGTTAACTTATTTTTAGTTAATTTGCCTAAAAATATGAATGTAGCACAGACACTAACTTATTTGAGTTGGAACTTTCTTTTTTTACAGTGTAATATCACCCTAAAGCAGACATTATGGGCAGGACAGAGAAGTTGATCTTCTGCAGAGAGTTGCCCCCCTATATATTTCATTGTAAATATAACTGTATCTTTTTTAAAGAAACACCATGTAAGATTTTTTAAGTTTAAATACTTATCAACAGTATGTGAAGTAACAGTTTTGCAGTAAATGAAAGACATCTATGTATCTACTGAAGCCAGCATGCTAACCCCACCTCGTCCTGTCTTGTACCTGAAGAGATGGTAGCGAGTCACTGTAGTTCCACTTTGTATTTAAAGAGGTGATAGTGAGTCACTGTAGTTCCACTTTGTATTTAAGGAGGTGATAGTGAGTCACTGTAGTTCCACTTTGTATTTAAGGAGGTGATAGTGAGTCACTGTAGTTCCACTTTGTATTTAAGGAGGTGATAGTGAGTCACTGTAGTACCACTTTGTATTTAAAGAGGTGATAGTGAGTCACTGTAGTAAACTTTGTATTTAAAGAGGTGATAGTGAGTCAATGTAGTACCACTTTGTATTTAAAGAGGTGATAGTGAGTCACTGTAGTACCACTTTGTACCTGAAGAGGTGATAGTGAGTCACTGTAGTACCACTTTGTACCTGAAGAGGTGATAGTGAGTCACTGTAGTACCACTTTGTAACTGAAGAGGTGATAGTGAGTCACTGTAGTACCACTTTGTATTTAAAGAGGTGATAGTGAGTCACTGTAGTACCACTTTGTATTTAAAGAGGTGATAGTGAGTCACTGTAGTACCACTTTGTACCTGAAGAGGTGATAGTGAGTCACTGTAGTACCACTTTGTATTTGAAGAGGTGATAGTGAGTCACTGTAGTACCACTTTGTATTTAAAGAGGTGATAGTGAGTCACTGTAGTAAACTTTGTATTTAAAGAGGTGATAGTGAGTCACTGTAGAACCACTTTGTATTTAAAGAGGTGATAGTGAGTCACTGTAGTACCACTTTGTACCTGAAGAGGTGATAGTGAGTCACTGTAGTACCACTTTGTACCTGAAGAGGTGATAGTGAGTCACTGTAGTACCACTTTGTACCTGAAGAGGTGATAGTGAGTCACTGTAGTACCACTTTGTACCTGAAGAGGTGATAGTGTGTGATAGTGAGTCACTGTAGCGTGGAGTCGAATAAGTCCAACCTGAGAGGATTAAGAAGTAGAACTGCTGCCCCGATGGCGTACTCTACCCTCCTGTCAATCATGTTGAAGCACACTGTGCATATATACTGTGAGTAATTCTTATCACTGAGAATTGTATGGGTATGTATTGAATGGGTTCAGTGTGACTTGTAAAAATGGAATGGCACAATAATTACCTAGCTAATACGTCCTTTTTAAAGGAGCAATATGTGACATATTTACTAAATCACAAAATGACTACGATGTTTCTTCAGAGATGGAAAACAAGTACTGGCTTCTTCAACAACAGTATGCTCTCCTTAGAAATCTCCACTCCGGAGTGGAAAGACTGTTAGTGTCTTGGCCTGTAATCCTACGTCAACAGCAACCAGCGTATATAACAGAAACCACAAGTTTGACTCTAAATTGACTTAATTAACAAATGCGATTGTTTGTGTTCGTGTCCTCAACCTGGCAACCCATGTAAACTACGAGTCTGACTAGGACGGGGGCTGGTGGAAGACACCTCTCTCCAGTATTCAGGACTTAAAACACTTGTGTCCATGTTACATATTGTTCCTTTAAATGTGAGGTAACTGTAGCACAGGCTGTACTTTATGTTTAATATGTTAAATCCAGCAGATAAACAGTGATTGTGTATTAAACTGTGTAGAAGTGTGTTCTCTGTGAAGGATGTGTTCACTTATTTACACTTAGAAAATCAACCAAACAGGGTCAGGGTTAGACCAGGGGTGCCCAGACATTTGCACACGGTTCTAATAAACAAATTCAAACTCAAACATCGTAAACACAGCAGTGGATGGACCAAGTTTGTTGTATGACGCAGTGTCCGGAGGTGGTTATAAACAGTGCGGGCGGCTCGCTCGCCAAGCCAAACATGTTGTGTCTGAGTCTTTGCTGTAGACAGCCTCTGTTTCTGTCGGGGAAGCCCAGCGTGAGAAGAGCAGCGCCAAAAGATAGTGTTTAAACGAAGAGAGCACACGGACCAGCTACTCTCTGATCAATCTGCTGCTCATAATGTGTTGTTCAAAGGTGTAATTAGTATTTACATTCATTACTCAGGTAGAAGTATAGATACTAGGGTTTAAAAATACAACTGAAGTATCAACTGAAGCTTTTTACTCCAGTAAAAGTGTAAAAGTACTGCTTTCAAAACTACTTAAAGTATAAAAGTAAAAGTAATGTAAGACAAAAAATGCCATTAAGGACAAAAGCTTAGGCCACACCACAGGGGTCTATATTGTACTAGCCCACCTCCCCAAACACCCCATTCTTCTAAAAGCCATAATGACTATAATGTTATATTAAAATGTTAATGTTAATAAATTTGGGATGCGCTAGGCTTCCTGTTTCAGCCGCATATACGCCCATTGAACATGAATGTAGTTTAGTACAATGTAAATATATTAAAGAAGCATATCTGTTACTACTGAACATTAACATGTGTTTCATGGAGCAGAAGATATGATGACTAGTTGTCTATAAGTATCTATAACTTCTATAACTAAAGTCATGTTATCAATAATCGTTACTGGAATGTAAATGTAGATGAATGAAAAGAAGCTGAAATGAAATAGGAGTCTACTTTATTGTTATTTTACCTTTATAACAAGGCTGTGCTGACTCTGAATATAAAGCTGTACCTCTAGCTACAGATAAGTTAGCCATCAGCTGGTTAAAGGGGCACTCCAACCAAAAATGCATAATTTAACCATTTATGGTGGTGTAGTGGTTAGTATGGTGGTGTAGTGGTTAGTACGGTGGTGTAGTGGTTAGTATGGTGGTGTAGTGGTTAGTATGATGGTGTAGTGGTTAGTATGGTGGTGTAGTGGTTAGTATGGTGGTATAGTGGTTAGTATGGTGGTGTAGTGGTTAGTACGGTGGTGTAGTGGTTAGTACGGTGGTGTAGTGGTTAGTACGGTGGTGTAGTGGTTAGTATGGTGGTGTAGTGGTTAGTATGGTGGTGTAGAGGTTAGTATGGTGGTGTAGTGGTTAGAATGGTGGTGTAGTGGTTAGTACGGTGGTGTAGTGGTTAGTATGGTGGTGTAGTGGTTAGTATGGTGGTGTAGTGGTTAGTATGGTGGTGTAGTGGTCAGTACGGTGGTGTAGTGGTTAGTATGGTGGTGTAGTGGTTAGTATGGTGGTGTAGTGGTTAGTACGGTGATGTAGTGGTTCCTCCCACAGTCCAAACACATGCATGTTAGGTTGAACCTTACTCTAAACTGCCCGTAGGTGTGAGTGTGTGTGTGAGTGTGTGTTGGCCATGCGATGGACTGGACCTGTCCATTGTGTTCCCCACCATTATCCCATGATGCTGTGGATGGATGGAAGTAGTGTAAAGAAAGACTGTGGCACTTAAAGGTAAAGTTGTAAAGAGATAAATAAACAAAAGTGCTCATATATATATATATGAACTGTCCATGGTGTACCTCTCCTTTGCCCGATGATGCTGGGATGATGATAAGGAGAGTTTGGACTGTTGGACTGATTCAATTCCACACTAAAGTGACTCACGATCACCTCTTGAGGTACAAAGTGGTAACACGAGACAGGGCGGACTGGGGCTGTAGCTGGTTGTAGATGTCGTCTTGCTCCTTTAAAGTGACAAAACTGCCTGTTTAACTGCTAAGCGACAAAGAGAGGTTGTAAAATGGTCAAGGTTAAAATTAATAACTTTTGGTACATAATATGGATGAAATGAAGCATAAAAACACATAAAAAAGAGGTCTGAACCAAATCTGTGGAAAATGGTTACACCTCTAATATGCATCCTTTAATGACAGTCGTTCATTCTATGCACAATTGCGTAGCCAAAGGAAACACATAGTAAACACACAGGAGGCATTCTGAGTGCTTTAATGCTCTGTTCAGTCATGTTATAGAAAAAAAACTATATTCTTTAAAATGTACAAGAACAACAGGTTGTAAGTGTGGTAAAAAATCCAAAATACAATAAGAAACTACATCATTGTGTAGAGAACGTCCCAGTACAGCGAAGCAGCAGGCGCAGAAAATCCAGTGTTGTCTATCATTACAAAAGGTGTCCTCCAGTGCACTGTTGTAGGAGAAAGATCACGTTACGGCATCGAGGGTCCACTTTAAAAGATGTCAGTCACTGTAAAGACGCCTGTTCCCCTCATTGTCACCATTCCGCTGTAAGAGGACACCCTTAAAATTTTTCACAGTGATTCAACTGCCAATGAACTTTGTTTCTCTCTTATCTCACTGAACAGTGGCGCCGAGGAAGATTCAAGTGGCCCACTAGAGGTCAGACAGTGTTTCCTAACATATCCCATAACATATAATTACATGAGAGTCTCTTTCTCTCTATACGCGAGATATATATATATATATATATATATATATATTAGAGATGGACTGATCAGCGTTTTTGAGGCGGATTCTGATCGCCAGTCACCTTGCAACGCAATCGGCCGATAACCGATACCGATCGAGGGCGGGGCTATATACCACAGCAGGGCTACATGTAGTTATTAGCGCAAGAAAGTCATGAAACATCGTCTAAACTGGTTTATTACCATTTATAATGAGCTCATATGAAACAGTATAATATTTGTAACTAAATTAGAAGTTGGTCTATGTGGGAGTAAACCGCTTGATAAGCTCCGGAAGAGCCACATCTGAAAAGTATCTCTACTAGGAACAGCAGAGCGTGGATCCAGGTGGAACATTAAGCAGCAGAATGAACGTCTTCTACAGCCGAGAAGAGCTGCTTATCTAGAACTATAAACTCAATCACTCTGGCTGTGGTTCTTTAGCTCTCTGGCTGTTTCTGCTGCTGTTCTGTTCGTACCGGTCAGATCTGGTCTGTATGGTGTTCTAGGTTATTTATTTTGTGTTAGCTGTGTGTGCTACTCACTGTATTCAGCTGTGTGGTGTCTCTGAAGTGTGTATCAGGTTAGTAGAGTTAAATGTCTTTGTCTTGGTTCTCCAACGAGAAACACTGATGTTACTAATTTTACAGATGTTATAAACTGTCCTGGATGAGTCTGAGTCACATACACAGACAGGCGACATCAAAGGGTATGTATGTATTTTCACCTAGTGGTTCAGATAGGAATTGCAGGGAGCTGGTCGGAGGGCTCCTCTTCCTGAATGAACCGCTGGAAAAACAGAAATTAGGCTCATTTGTTTACTGTCATCGATCGGCTCTCGTGCTCAGCTAAATTGGAGAAATATCGACTAATCACATTTTTTGATTAAAAATCGTCCGATACCGATACATGGCCGATCAATCCTTCCATCTCTAATATATATATATATATATATATATATATATATATATATATATATATATATATATATATATATATATATATATATATATATATATGAATTTGCAAATACCAGAAGCGCCTTACAGTGTATACAATTCAAAAATGACTTGGAAAACAATCTTGTTAAATGTTCACTTGAAGGGCAATTTCACCAATTTTTCAAAATTCCCATATAATTAACTCATTAGTCATTCACAGTGGTTTGATGTTATTTGCAGCATTTCAGAGAAACCTAGGCTAGACCGCTCAGACTGCATTATTGTTTGCAAGTGATCAGATTGGATATGTGTGTCCAGACATCAACAACATGCTGTGTAACTATGTTGGCATCCATATAGCAACATAGCAAATCTCAGCACTTCTGTCGCTGAGGCGCATCTATGAACATCTGATTGGAATCATATTTCAAATGACCTCTAAATGTGATCTGAATCTGATGTACATGTGTTTTTCCTGTCCAGACAATGAAAAATCAACCTGGATACAACCTGGATGTACCAAAAATTGGACTTGGGTTGGCAGTCTGAACCAGCCTTTAGAGTCAGAACTGTTCAAGGTGGTGGTGATGGGAACCGAACGTCCAGAGTGCTCTAAAATCTCCCAATCAGTAAGTTATTAGACAAAATGTTTATGAGTACCCTGCTGGATGTCTGAGACATTGTTTCATGATAGTTTTGAGGAGGATTTGGCCTAAAACACATTTAATCAATGTTTAATCAATTCATGGCAGAGGGGTACATGTCATGCAGTGTGAAATAAAACAGTTCCCAAATCTACTGTTAACTTTACCTTCATCAGCATTACATATTAACACTCTGAAGACGTGTAGTTTCACTGGTGGTTTCTATCACCACCACTATAAAGACATTTAAGCTGTTTCTTTCTCTACAATGAACCAGTTCACACCAAACCACTCTGAATGACAGAAATTTTGAAATATTTGGTGGAATTCCCCTTCCCATTCCCACGTCAGAATGTTTTTTCCCTTCTCCTGTAAATGTACCCTTTTGGAGATGTGGGCTGTTGTTGCGACAGCAATGCTATGTTTTGAGCTGAAGGTGGCAGCACAGCAGGCTGAGGCTGAGGCAGCTGTTCAGTGTCTATAGGAGGAGCCGTGTTTAGCTCCAGGTATCCTCGTTGGTTCTCAGTGTGAGGCTCAGCTCCAGGGGTCCGAGTGGTGCTGCACATTATAATTCTGGAGTTTTATCTGATCCTGGATCTGGTTTATCAGCATCTGGGAGAGGAGAATCCCCACCAGCTGTGAAAGGAGAGAATCAGTTATTCTAAAATCACATGGTCTCAGAATAAGAACTGAACCTGTTATACAGAATATTCATCTGAGAGAAGAAGTTTCTAAACCAGCAAATCCAACGTCCTCATGAGCTCATCTGTTCTCTTTCTTATTCTATTTTTCTTTTTCTTTCTCTTTTTGCCTTTCTTTCTTTCTTTCTTTGAGACTTATTGGACTTTCTCCTTTCCCCTTCCTTTCTCATGCTTTTCTTTCTTTTTCCTTTTCTTTCTCTCTTTATGTCTGTTTCAGACTTTGTCTTTCTATTTTCCCCTCCTTTCCCTCTTTTCTTTGTCTTTCCTCCAGACTCTCCAACCTTTCTTTTCTCGTGCTATCTTTCTTTTTTATTTTCTCATTTTTTTCTATTTCTTTTAGACGTTCTGTTATTCTTTCTTTCTTTCTTTCTTTCATTTAGACTTTGTTTTTTCTCTTTCCCTTCTCCTCTCATGCTTTCTTTCTTTTTTATTTTATTCGCATTTTTCTGTATTTCTTTTAGACGTTCTTTCTTTTTCTTTCTTTCTTTCATCTAGACTGTGTTTTCCTCTCCTACCCTTCTTTTCTCATGCTTTCTTTCTTCTTCCCTTCTTTCTCTCTTTATGTCTG
Source organism: Megaleporinus macrocephalus (assembly GCA_021613375.1). Taxonomy (NCBI): domain Eukaryota; kingdom Metazoa; phylum Chordata; class Actinopteri; order Characiformes; family Anostomidae; genus Megaleporinus; species Megaleporinus macrocephalus. The sequence goes on from CM038702.1 coordinate 5,893,703, forward strand.
TTTCAGACTTTGTTTTTCTATTTTCCCCTCCTTTCCTTCTTTTCTTTGTCTTTCCTCCAGACTTTGTTTTTTTCTCCAACCCTTGTTTCCTCGTGCTATCTTTCTTTTTTATTTTCTCATTTTTTTGTATTTCTTTTAGATGTTTTGTTATTCTTTCTTTCTTTCTTTCTTTCTTTCTTTCTTTCTTTCATTTAGACTTTGTTTTTTCTCTTTCCCTTCTCCTCTCATGCTTTCTTTCTTTTTTATTTTATTCGCATTTTTCTGTATTTCTTTTAGACGTTCTTTCTTTTTCTTTCTTTCTTTCATCTAGACTGTGTTTTCCTCTCCTACCCTTCTTTTCTCATGCTTTCTTTCCTTTTCCTTTCTTTCTCTCTTTATGTCTGTTTCAGACTTTGTTTTTCTATTTTCCCCTCCTTTCCTTCTTTTCTTTGTCTTTCCTCCAGACTTTGTTTTTTTCTCCAACCCTTGTTTCCTCATGCTATCTTTCTTTTTTATTTTCTCATTTTTTTGTATTTCTTTTAGATGTTTTGTTATTCTTTCTTTCTTTCTTTCTTTCTTTCTTTCATTTAGACTTTGTTTTTCTCTCCTACCCTTCTTTTCTTTTTCATTTTCTTTCTTTTTTATTTTTGAAATTTTTCTAGCCTTTTAGATGTTCTGTTATTCTTTCTTTCTTTCTTTCTTTCTTTCTTTCTTTCTTTCTTTCATTTAGACTTTGTTTTTTCTCTTTCCCTTCTCTTCTCATGCTTTCTTTCTTTTTTCATTTTATCCTCACAATTTTCTGTATTTCTTTTAGACATTCTTTCATTCTTTCTTTTCCCTTTCTTTCTTTCTTTCTTTCTTTCTTTCTTTCTTTCTTTCTTTCTTTCTTTCTTTCTTTCTTGCTTTTCCTTTCCTTTTTTCTCATTTAGACTTAGTTTTCTCTCCTTCCCTCCTCTTCTTATGCTTTCTTTTTTATTCTTATTTTTCCATATTTCTTTCAGACACTCTTCTTCTTTTTTTCTTTTTTCTATTTCTTTCTTTCTTTCTTTCTTTTTCCTTCTTCGTTTCTCTTGGACTGTCTATATATTTCTCACCTTCAAGTGTAATTGTCCACGTTTCAGTGAGAGATGGACTGCATGTGTGTGTTTGTGTCTGTCTGTGTGAGTCTCTCCATCATCAGCTTCCTCACAGCTGCTCAAAACCAGCTTAAATACTGCCACCTATCTGAACTGCCTCACTTCTGTTTACCTGAACACAGTTTTACAGCATAAACAAGCTGAAATAACTCAGAAGTGATTATTTTACTTTTAAACACAGTCTTTTTACTTATTTTATTTTTAAACACAGTCTAAATTAAATAATTCTCAGTAGATTATCAGTTTGGGTCCGCATTGGACAACATCTGGGTCCGGATCCGGACTGCAGTCCGCCTATTAGTGACCCCTGCTTTAGTGTCAGAAATGACATGCAGAGAAATTGTATTTAATGTGACCAAAGATATGAACTAACACAGCTAAATGACTTCAGTCTGCCTTTCTTGTACGTCTCCTATGAAACAGAATGTTGTTTTGTTTTAATAAATGTCTGTCAGTGTATTCATGTGTACTATCACTTGTGTCCACCTGCAGACTCATACCTGAGGGATGGCCAGGCCCAGTGCTATACCTCCCAGCAGAAACAGGTTGCTGTGGATCCAGTTGACTAGCTTGTCGATGCAGCCACTGGTGTTGATGAAGGCACCAGCTGTAAGGTGATCTAACTCCTGCATCAAATGTCCACACATGGTGTTTATAACTTTCTGTAGCAGGAATAAAAAAAGAGTAAAGAGAGTTTAAGACATCGCAGCCATCCCTCAACACCAGATAATCTGCCATATCTTTACAATATACATACGACTGTACAGCATTTACACATAATAATAGTAATAGTGCTCAGGTGCATTACTACATAATGATTGTAGAGCAATGCAACAGACTGTTCAATGATATCAAGATATCAAACTTTAAGATATCAAACATATGACTGTCACATGTAAATACTGAATAATTGTCAATAACCAAAATACCAGAACATGTGTTTGGTATAGTGTTACACTGCTGTCCTCCTGCTGTAGACCGGGGTTCAATTCCCCATCTGAGTAATCAACTTACACTATACCAATAAGAGCCCTTAGGTAAGACTCCTAACATCACCTTCACCTACCTGTGTACAGGTAAACTGTAACACTACCTTCACCTACCTGTGTACAGGTAAACTGTAACACCACCTTCACCTACCTGTGTACAGGTAAACTGTAACACTACCTTCACCTACCTGTGTACAGGTAAACTGTAACACTACCTTCACCTACCTGTGTACAGGTAAACTGTAACACCACCTTCACCTACCTGTGTACAGGTAAACTGTAACACTACCTTCACCAACCTGTGTACATGTAAACTGTAACACTACCTTCACCTGCCTGTTTACAGGTAAACTGTAACACTACCTTCACCTGCCTGTTTACAGGTAAACTGTAACACTACCTTCACCTACCTGTTTACAGATAAACTGTAACACTACCTTCACCTACCTGTGTACAGGTAAACTGTAACACTGTCTTCACCTACCTGTGTACAGGTAAACTGTTACACCACCTTCACCTACCTGTGTACAGGTAAACTGTTACACCACCTTCAACTACCTGTGTACAGGTAAACTGTTACACCACCTTCAACTACCTGTGTACAGGTAAACTGTTACACCACCTTCACCTACCTGTGTACAGGTAAACTGTTACACCACCTTCAACTACCTGTGTACAGGTAAACTGTTACACCACCTTCAACTACCTGTGTACAGGTAAACTGTTACACCACCTTCAACTACCTGTGTACAGGTAAACTGTTACACCACCTTCACCTACCTGTGTACAGGTAAACTGTTACACCACCTTCACCTACCTGTGTACAGGTAAACTGTTACACCACCTTCAACTACCTGTGTACAGGTAAACTGTTACACCACCTTCAACTACCTGTGTACAGGTAAACTGTTACACCACCTTCACCTACCTGTGTACAGGTAAACTGTTACACCACCTTCACCTACCTGTGTACAGGTAAACTGTTACACCACCTTCACCTACCTGTGTACAGGTAAACTGTTACACCACCTTCACCTACCTGTGTACAGGTAAACTGTTACACCACCTTCAACTACCTGTGAAGATGATTCATTGTGTGATGTTCAGCACCTGTATGATTGAAGTCTAATGATCTTTAACTTCATTAACATTTTAGGCTTTTACATGAGTTCCATCTGAGGTCATTACTGAGGATATCAAACACAGCGCTGCATGTTTTTGCTCACCTCATCTTTAGAGATCAGACAGCAGGAGAAGGGCACGGAACAGCGCTCTCTGCTCGGGTTGTCCTCGGTGCAGTTAAAATAGATGTTCTGCGACCAGTCCTTGTAGGACATCCCACCACAGCAGGCGAACTAATCACACATAACAAGACAGAAGAACGTCTCCACTGTGTTCTCTACAGAAGATCAATGTAACGACTGAAACGAACAGAGGTAAAGAACGGAGGAAGACATGCTCTTGACCTCTTTCTGTCCGTAGTCAATGAGGTTCTGCAGGTCCAGGTCATCTCTGTAATGCTCGATTGCGTCGTTAATCATTTCAGTCACTTTATGGCGCACCTGCAAGGCAGAGGAGGGAACCGAAAAGATGGATCAAATGCATAGTGTGGCTGTCCAAAGAAAAATATTAACTTTACAGGAGAGACTAAAACATTCTTAGCTTTCAATGTAAGTTAACATAAAGAGGTTTTATTCATTACTGATGGTCCATTCATCATGAAACCTTCACAGGATATAAAGAGCAGCTGTTGTGATCAAATGACACAGAAAAATGAAAAAGGTCAGTGTGATTAAATACATGTTTTTCATTGAACAGCAGCGATATGTTCCCAATACAGCAGCGGTCACCAGCGCTCCTCCTGAAGATCAAATTTCCTGTTAATATACCACCCAGCTTTCCTTAACACTGATATATCTGATCCAGGCAATTAAGGACTTCTGAAGTACTCAAACAGCCAGAGCGGGTGAGGCTGGGCTGTGGTTGGGTGTAGACGCTGTAGGAAGGTATATCTCCATATACCATGCGACCCCTTCTATGCAGTATTGTGGTTGTAGGGTTATAATAGAGTATCACAGGCAGCAGGGGGAGCACTGTTTCAGCTTAAGACTCATGTGAGAGGTTTTCTTCCTGGGTTAATATACCCAATCTGCAGCTGTCATAGCCTTCCAGCAAGAACTTGGATCTACGAGAATATACACCATATATACATATACACCATAGCCTCTATACACTCAAATACAGAGTTTAACATAAAATAAAGGTTTTCTTATATATTTATATACACTACCGCTCAAAAGTTTGGGATCACAGTGAAATGTTCTTGTTTTAATGGAGTATCTTCTTCCTTAACACAACAATGGACTGACGGGTCTCTAAAGAAAGTTGTTTCTTTCTGGTCATTGTGAGTCGGTCAGCAAGCCATCAACTGCTGATCTTCAGATACTAAACTAACCTAGAATGTTGTTCCCTTTTATACTCACTTATTAGTAGAATGTTTTTCAGCTGTGCATCACAATTGATCAAAAGTGTCCTAACAACCAATTAGTCCAATAACATCCTTAACTTGGATTGGTGGTCGTACCAGGAGATTTAGACAGAGGACTGAGAATTACTGATAATATGACTATATGCAAAATAAGCCTCTATACAAAAATAGACTTTAATACAAACATTTTTATTCTTTAAAAATCATCTGATACACTTACATTAATTGTGAAATGGACAATATTGTTTGTGAATTGCATGAAAATTGCATGAAATGAAATTCTAAAGTGATCCTAAATTTTGAGCCCTAGTGTGTATATATATATTAGGATTTTTTAAATCCAATTTTAGGGAAACTGTCACACTATTAAAAACACACCATCGTTTGTTAATGCGAGCATTAGCTGTGCACTCACACCATATTTACGTGGTGGTGGAAGAGACTAAAGGCTGCCATCTAGTGGTTGGGGGTTCAAACATAACACAAACTGAACAACATCTGCTATTAATCTTAACATTAAACTATTAATTAAAAATCAATACTGTGATTTGACAATCGATACAGAATCACAAAACATAATATTGCAATACTCAGGTGTATCCATGTTTTCTTACACACCTAAAGAGGAATGAAAACCTTTATAGCTGGGAGTTCTTTAGAAGCAGGTCATTTTTACCTTGTCTGCAAACACAAAGCCCAAAATCCCAGCAGCCAGCTGCAGCAGAAAGATGATCGTCAGGCAGATGCAGAACTGAGGAGAGACAGACAAACGCGAGGCACATTCTGGATTAACATGAAGAAGTTCTGGGAGAGCCAGTGAGACACTCCTACGTGTTTATTACTGAAGCATAACTGTTTTCTTAACACTGACCGTCTGCAGAAGGCAGATGTTTTCTCGGAGAGAGCCCACGCAGCCACAGAAAGTGATGAGGAACATGAGAATTCCCACAATCATCAGCAGGATGGAGGGGTCCACCGTCAGACAGGCCATGGCTGTCTCTGCACAGCGGGCAGAATCAGAGAGTGTGATGTCAGTGATGGGCAGTGACTATGTTTGCAGTGGTGACAGAATATTCAGATATTTTAACCTAGAAAATTAACAAACATGGAAACTATCAACTGTTCATACATTAGAAACTAAAACTGAGTTAGAACCTGAGACTGAGCTATAAAAGATACACATCTGAGTACATTCTTACTCCTACACTTCAGAGAATGAAAGCTTTTGATGAGTTTATACATGAACTACTCAAGTGCTGAACTACTATGGAATAATGTATTTGTTGAGTATGTACAATGAAGGCTTATTGGCTTTTGAGTAGATAGGAAGTCCCAAATTTAGATTTATATAAACATCTGCAGCTATGCCATTTTGCAGATCACCTACTTGGAGAAAATCAATTCTGCATGGAGCTGACAGACGTGGAGAGGTTCCTTATTAAACCAGACGGTTCCAGGTGTAAAATCCCTTTTATGGGGTGTGTCTCAAACCCTAGTGAGTGTCTAAGTAGGCTGTCTATGTAGCAGCTGTGTAAGTAGCAGCGTTCTCTCCTCATCTCTCCTCATAAAACAGATTACTGAGACGCTCTAGTTAGAGAGAGACTGCGTCACGGCTTGTTCCCGCCCACTGCAGCACGCCACCGGTGGTTTAGCTGGTTGCCAAGCTACCGACCAGCATCCAAAACAATAGCGCGAGGCTTAAAAATCTGCTAGCGTAAATGCTAATGGTTCGAGTATAAAAGTGTAAATGGTGAAGGACTCGTTACAGAGTTGATAATAAAATACTGTTCTGTGTGATTATATGACCAGAAACACATTAAAACTCCAGAGAGAATCAAAATAACTCACATTTTAAAACCACTTCACTGCTCCTAGATTAGCCTGTGTAGCATCATGGGATTGTCTTAGCGGCTGAGGAAGCGTTCGGTGCTTCTTTAAAATCAGGTCTAAATAAGGTTTCTCAGTAGACAGCATGTTTAAGGTATGTAAGAATTGGGACAGTCTACATGTCAGGAGCGCATACTATGACGTAAAATGCTGCCTATGTAGGAGCTCAGTAGGATTTGAGACACACCCATGTACTCTACCTTGTCCAATGCTACCAAACCAAGCTACCACTCCTTAAGGTATGTCTGGGAGAGGGACCTTCTATTAAATTTGATGGCGATACATGGAACAATATTTATTTATTATTTGTGAAAATATTTCCTGAATGTACCTCAGTTAATATTCAAGAGCAGAACGTCTTCTACAGATATTTATAAGACGTTTAATAATGCATCTCCACTCTGTCCTAAATGCAATGCTGATGATGCAGGTACACTTATGTTCTGGGAATGTTCTAAAGTTCAAATGTTCTGGAGAGGAGTTCATTAAGCTGTTGTGGAAATGTCACCATGTCTATATCTTCTGAACTGCAGTCCAGATCTGGTTTTAAATGACAAGTCAGACTTATTTGTAAGGGATTTTATCATACCTAGCAAAGAAATATATTTAGCTGTTGTGGATATGTTCAGATGTTCCCTCACTCAAAATGTGGCTGGAGAAACTCACCTTCGAAATCCACAACAGACGTACAAACATTTGGGAAATATGTCTGTTGTATTGCCCTGTATTCTGCTTTACACTATTATTATTATTATTATTATTATTATTATAGTTTACTTTTTCAACTATTCATGTAAGTCCATGTTGTATATTAACACCCTGATGCTAAATATTGATTTTATTTTAATTTATACTTATTTTATTTTATTTTATACCTATTTTATTTTGTATTCTGTTTTTATTTTTGTATATCTTAATCTCTGTAAAAGTCAATACATGTATAATTTAAAAAATCCTGAACTACAGCAAGCAATATAAATATAAATATAAATATAAATATAAATATAAATATAAATATAAATATAAATATAAATATAAATAAGTACGCAATTTTAAACAAAACCTCTAAGGAATAATTTAATAATTATATTTATATATAATATTTTTGTGATTGAACTAAACTTTAGCTTTGATTAAAAGGCTTTTGGAGCCGTTGGTCCATTCATCATGACATTCTTTGAACAGCGACAATATTATGGAGCCAGTTGTACTAACAGACATTAACAGGTGTTTGCAGCTTTTCCCATTAAAATCCCATTTAATACTGTTCTCCCTGAGAACTTTAGGAACTTTAGCTCCTTCACCTTCATCCTGACTGCTGCTTATATCTTACCAACCTATGGCATCATCTTTTATAATGACATCAGGTGCAACTTAACGAGAACATTGGTTTATTTGCAACATAAATATCTAGAAGCTGAACACTCGCTCCAGTTCACTGTATATTGACTTGGGAAGGTAGAAGGTGCTCCTGGCTCGGAGCTCGTCAGATCAGCTCACCGTGTTTAATTATCCTGGCGTACACGCCGATGGACATCAGCACCATTGAGATCATCTGTTATGGAGCAGAGACAGACAGACATTAGTCAGACGATGCAGGTGAAGTGACTGGGTCTGAACTACCTGTACAGCAGGCTTTTTAGAACAGGTGAGATTGTTAACGTTCGCTGTATGGAAATATACTCTCACCTCACACTTACAGGTAATCAGTACAATAAACAATATAATACAACTCAAAAGTCTACATCATACACTTTATATTAACACAGGTAGGTGAAGGTAGTGTTACAGTTTACATGTACACAGGTAGGTGAAGGTAGTGTTACAGTTTACCTGTACACAGGTAGGTGAAGGTAGTGTTACAGTGTTCCTGTACACAGGTAGGTGAAGGTAGTGTTACAGTATATCTGTACACAGGTAGGTGAAGGTAGTGTTACAGTGTTCCTGTACACAGGTAGGTGAAGGTAGTGTTACAGTTTATCTGTACACAGGTAGGTGAAGGTAGTGTTACAGTTTACCTGTACACAGGTAGGTGAAGGTAGTGTTACAGTTTATCTGTACACAGGTAGGTAAAGGTAGTGTTACAGTTTACCTGTACACAGGTAGGTGAAGGCAGTGTTACAGTTCATCTGTACACAGGTAGGTGAAGGTAGTGTTACAGTTGACCTGTACACAGGTAGGTGAAGGTAGTGGTACAGTTTATCTGTACACAGGTAGGTGAAGGTAGTGTTACAGTTTACCTGTACACAGGTAGGTGAAGGTAGTGTTACAGTTTACCTGTACACAGGTAGGTGAAGGTAGTGTTACAGTATATCTGTACACAGGTAGGTGAAGGTAGTGTTACAGTATATCTGTAAACAGGTAGGTGAAGGTAGTGTTACAGTTTATCTGTACACAGGTAGGTGAAGGTAGTGTTACAGTTTACCTGTACACAGGTAGGTGAAGGTAGTGTTACAGTATATCTGTAAACAGGTAGGTGAAGGTAGTGTTACAGTTTACCTGTACACAGGTAGGTGAAGGTAGTGTTACAGTGTTCCTGTACACAGGTAGGTGAAGGTAGTGTTACAGTTTATCTGTACACAGGTAGGTGAAGGTAGTGTTACAGTTTACCTGTACACAGGTACGTGAAGGTAGTGTTACAGTTTACCTGTACACAGGTAGGTGAAGGTAGTGTTACAGTTTACCTGTACACAGGTAGGTGAAGGTAGTGTTACAGTTTATCTGTACACAGGTAGGTGAAGGTAGTGTTACAGTTTACCTGTACACAGGTAGGTGAAGGCAGTGTTACAGTTCATCTGTACACAGGTAGGTGAAGGTAGTGTTACAGTTGACCTGTACACAGGTAGGTGAAGGTAGTGGTACAGTTTATCTGTACACAGGTAGGTGAAGGTAGTGTTACAGTTTACCTGTACACAGGTAGGTGAAGGTAGTGTTACAGTTTGCCTGTACACAGGTAGGTGAAGGTAGTGTTACAGTTCACCTGTACACAGGTAGGTGAAGGTAGTGTAACCGTTTACCTGTGGTAATGCGTATAAAAGCTTATGCAGGTATTAAAGGGTACACTGTAAAAAACCATTGTACATCGTGTATCACACTACTTACACTAGTGCTTTACCAACAGCAAACAACAGTAACTCTATAGAGCTATTAGAGATTTACTGTAATATGCTGTAATTAAAATACAATCACCTCCTATATATTAACATAACATATAAATATACTAACAAAATTATATAAAAATTCTACCCTCATTTTACAGTTAGTTCTTATGTCTGATCCACTCACATCGGCACAACTACAGTGCTGAAAATGTGAATATAATATCTGCTCTGTGGTGGTCCTGTGGGGGACCTGATCATGGAAGAACAGGATAATAAAGTATACAGAGAATCTGTAACTGTAGCTCCTACAGCAGTAGTATTATTTTAATTGTTTTTAATGTTTTAATTAAAATGCTTATGTCTTTTTTTAACAGTGGTACAGAAGTCAGATGATGTGTACAAACATGAATTGACGTAAACAAGATTAAATTGCACAATGTAATTGTGTAATTTGTAATTTCTTCATAGCTTTCCAGGGAGTGGCAGGCCTTGCACAGCACAGCAGAGCACAGTGTGGCTTTCACTGTTCCAAATACATCTCTCTCTCTCTCTTTCTCTCTAGATATATATCTCCATCTCCACATAACATTTCAACGGTGATGGAACTGAAAGCAGCATGTTTTGTAGAAAGGCTGATAATAGAAGAAGAGTTAAAAGGGGGATTTCACAGAGTTTTCAAAATTTCTTTATAATTCACTCCTTGAGATGTAAACAGAGTCATTCAGAGTGGTTCAGTATGAAATAGCTGGTTGTAGAGACTTAGATTACTTTACAGTGGTGGTGATGGGAACCAGTGGTCTCCCAAAATCACCAGTGAACCTACATGTGTTTGAGTTTATATATGTAATGTTGATCTGCAGGTATTCCACCATCAAGAATGGATTGAAATAAATGGATTAAATGGATTAAGGATGAATTAAACTCAAATCATAAAGTATATCACAGACACCAAACAAAAATATTTACATATATTTCATGTAATAACTGTCCGTGAGGGAGCTTTTAGAGGTGGACGTCTGGTTCCATTCACCACCACTGTGAACCATTACGAGCTGGTAAGTTTCTCTGCAATAAATCACTCGGAATGACTTGATTCCTTCACTAAAGGAAGTTCAGTGAATATTTAAACATATCTAGCTCTGAGAAACATGCGAGTCAGAGGGGTGTGTCTGATTAGCAGAATACAACAATAGATATAGCATCATGTACATCTTTTTCAGATAGCCCTGAAAGGGGAACTCCACGACGACATGTTCCACATTTACACAGTTCATGCGTCAACACCTTCACAGAGTGGTTTGTTGTGAAACGCTCGGTTCCAGAGAAACATTCTGAGTCAGAATTCTTCACAGTGGTGATGAATGGAACCAGACATCCATCTCAAAAAGCTCTTTCACAGGAAGTTATTACAATAAATGGTTAGACATCTGCCACATGATATCTGAGATGAAAAAAAAAGTATTTTATTTAATTAATTTTAATACATTCGAGCTGAGGGATACATATGAATGGTGTTCTAAGGCAAAATAGTCCCCATAGAAAACTTAATTTACCATGATTTTGACTATTTTACCATCAGCAGCATTTCACATGAACACTCAGGATAATGAACATTTGGATAATCTAGATTTTTTAAAATGTCTCTATAAATTGGTGGTTTAGATGTAAACACAGCCATTCTAAGTGGGTTTGGCGTATATATATATATATATATATATATATATATATATATATATATATATATATATATATATATATATATATATATATATATTAGGGGTGTAAGAAAATATCGAAAATATTATGTTTGGTGATACTGTATCGATTCTCAAAAACACAGTATCGATACACAGATTCTGACAGACAATTAATTATTGTGTGTTGTGTTTAAACCTCTGACCACTAGATGGCAGTGTTGTAATCCATATTTAGCTCCACTCCAACATTAACAAGCAGCACAAGGGCGCAATGCTTTTGTAGGCATTGACAAACCTGTTCATACAGTGGTGTGTTTTAATAGTAGGATTTGAAAAATCACAATATATCACTTTGCTTGCAGTATCGCAGTATATCGCGATATATAGTATCGTGACCGCTGTATCACGATACGTATTGTATCGCCAGGTTCTTGCCAATACACAGCCCTCATATATATATATATATATATATATATATATATATATATATATATATATATATATATACACAAACCCACTTAGAATGGCTGTGTTTACATCTAAAACACCAATTTATAGAGACATTTTGAAAATTCTGTGGAATTCCCCTTTGAAGCAGCAGGTAGTGTTAGGCAAAGGTCATTGTAATTGTATTTATGTTGAAACTGCTGTATCACAATTGTTGACATGAGTGCATTACAGACATTCATGTCCAAGTTGTTCAAAACAAAGCAGCAGTCGTTCTTCCCCAGCTCAGATCAGATTACTACAGCTTTTGTTTTGGTGAACAAGATCTCAGTCAAGCACAAGATGCTGCATATACTGGTATTTCTCCTTCGTACAGTCACTTCACTCACTTATATCTGTTTGGATTCCTCTCTTCCTGATGTTTCTGTATTTTCAGTACGCCGTAACTCACTATAATCGAAATCATTTTTCCACTCACGTCATCGTGCACTGTTCTGTGAATCTGCGTCATTTCTTCTCCGTGTCTATTTCATTGTCATTTCATATACAGTTTTTCCTTCTGCCAGCCTTCAGATCAGGAAAAAAGCAGGAAGGAAAACTCCTGAGTGTTCGTCCAGTCGGTTTATACGAGTGTAGACCTGCCCTGTTTCCTAAACTCTACACGGGGCATCTGGAGTAACAGTACAGCAGCAGTTTTGATATCTGATGCTAGAATGTGTTCAAACTATTAAACATCTAGTCTGATATAATTATGTATAATTATTACATTTGTATGTGAGGTTACTGATATAGGGGTGTAATGATGAATACAGTACTAACATCGTGTCATAACATCGTAACATGACAGTCAACTTAACAAGCCATTTTTTCAATATAATCAGTCGTGATTTTGAAATAACAAGCCATTATTGAAAGATAGCAGCAATAAACAATATATTTTCTCAAGAAAATAAGTGATTATTTTATGTTAATATGTAAATAATGTTAAGTGTTAAAAAGTTAGTAAGTTATTTTAATACAATCTGCCAAAAAAACAAATAATGAGCTGATATTTTAACCTAATTTGTCAAAATTTTAATAAAATATGTGTGTGTGGGAGTGGAACATGTACATGTAGACAAATCAAAATCCTGGAATTAAGCCCATTAAAGCCAAAGTCAGGATTATTTCAGGAGAAAGTTATTTATATACAGTATGTGAAATTTTGGATGTCATGTACTCTCGTTGGTGACTGCGTGGGTGAGAGTGGATAAAAACCTCTACATTGCCGGCGGGAGTGGGATAGATTTTGCAATTTTTTGGTGGGATTGGGTCGAAGTAGCACAAATGGTAGCATGAGTGGGATAAAAAAATAGTCCAACACAGACCTTTACTATGCACATCAGCACTGCACTGGCTGTGAGTTTGTGTGGTCTACCGTGCTATTGTTGCTCCCAGATGCTTCAAATTTTATAATAATAGTACTTACAGTTGGCTGGGCCAGCTCTAGCAGGACAGAACCATCATAAACTGACCTCTGCCACTGATTGTCTATGGAGGTCGCATGACTGCGTGCTTGATTTTGTACACCTGCTTGTGGCTGACACACCTGAACACAATAATTAGATGGTGTGTCCACATACTTTTGCCACTGATATGCAACAGGATTATATGACACTGAGAATCCACACTGTAGTATCTCTCTGTAGGTCCTCTATTTTAACCATCTCTCTGGGAAACATCACTCTGACAATCAAACCTCTATGTAAGTCTATCTTTGTGAACCCCATGAGTACAAATCTCTGGCTACAATAGCCGGCCTGTTCCAGCGGATTTCAGTGTGAAAGCTTCTTAGGCATTCATGTTTTTGCAAAAGTCCCTAACACAATTATTCTCATTGAGCGTGCCCACAATACGAGTATGAGTTAAAGCCCCCAGCTCTGTAAAAGTACATACAGCAAACAAACATGTAATAAACAAGTAAGTATATTTTTTAATCCAGGCCTTGTTGTGTTTTCTGGCATCGCCGTGCCGAATTCTCTCACTGGTTCATTTAGATTCTTCATTTGCAAGCTACAGAATGAAAAGAGAAGCCTGAGTGGGGCCCACTAGCACTCCCCCCCCAAACAAAAAAAACTCAGCATTGCATTATCAGCATATGAATAAATGAGACTTGCTGCTTAGCAACAGCAACAAGTTCAAAAAAGGTTGTAAAAGCCGACTGGCAGAATCGACGGGGAGCAAGCAAAGGGCTTTTGTTCCGGGATCTCTGTGTAAGTTCATTACAATTCTAACGAGATAAACTTGATCTTATGGCGCGCCACACATTCAAACTGGAAGTAGCTAAATCCATCTCAGACGATGGGCCGGCGCTGAGTGGCGTAAGACTCCTGTTATCAGTCAGCAAAAAAAAAAAAAAAAAAAAAACAGTCCACATTCCAGGATACCTGACTCGTAGGCCCGGCTGCAATTTAGAAGACCCACATAACACGCAGGCACATGACCGTACATGCAATGTACTACTGGTATCTTAACTCTGTGCTATCTAACACAGCCTACAGGAGGACAGACTGCTCTTGTTTTTCTTCTCCGTGTTGCGTCTTTCCTGCCACTGCAGGCCCTGGATTTCTGGACAGTACATAAAACTGAACTGCTGACCTGTTAAAAGATCACTTAATGTTTCCACCTGATGTCTCATAGCATTTGAGTGTATTTTGTGTAGCAATAAAGCTGAAATTATATGTATATATTTATACAAACCGGATTCCAAAAAAGTTGGGACACTAAACACATTGTGAATAAAAACTGAATGCAGTGATGTGGAGGTGCCAACATCTAATATTTTATTCAGAATAGAACACAAATCACAGATCAAAAGTTTAAACTGAGATTATGTATAATTTTAAGGGAAAAATATGTTGTTTCAAAATTTCATGGCGTCAACAAATCCCAAAAAAGTTGGGACAAGTAGCAATAAGTGGCTGGAAAAAGGAAATTGAGCATATGCTGAACAGCTGGAAGACCAATTAACACTAATTAGGTCAATTGATAACATGATTGGGTAAAAAAGAGCTTCTCAGAGTGTCAGTGTCTCTCTGAAGCCAAAATGGTAAGAGGATCTCCAATTCCACCATTGTTGTTCAGAAAGATAGTGCAGCAATACCAGAATGGTGTTACCCAGCGTAACATAGCAAAGACCTTTAAGTTCTCATCATCAACCGTGCAGAACATCATCAAAAGATTCAGAGAATCTAGAACAATCACTGTGCGTAAGTTTTGAAGTTCTTTATGGAACACTGGGACGCCATGTCATCCGGATCCGGCTACGTAGGAGAAGGATCCGGGTACTGAGATGACCAGCCTGCAGTCCAGATCTTTCACCTGTAGAGAACATTTGGCGCATCATAAAGAGGAAAGTGCGACAAAGAAGGCCCAAGATGATTGGACAGTTAGAGGCCTGTATTAGACATGAATGGGAGAGCAGTCCTATTTCTAAACTTGAGAAACTGGTCTCTGTCCCCAGACGTCTGTTGAGTGTTGTAGGAAGAAGGGAGGATTCCACACAGTGGTAAAAATGGCCTTGTCCCAACTTTTTGGGATTTGTTGACGCCATGAAATTTTGAAACAACATATTTTTCCCTTAAAATGATACATTCTCTCAGTTTAACACAAATCACACTTTTGATCTGTGATTTGTGTTCTATTCTGAATAAAATATTAGATGTTGGCACCACCACATCACTGCATTCAGTTTTTATTCACAATTCGTTTAGTGTCCCAACTTTTTTGGAATCCGGTTTGTATATGATATCTTCTTCCCACACGCCATCACACTCATGAACAGCTGAACATTACAACACTACACTCTGGATACAGTCTACTACATACATACATCCATATCCAGATGTTCTCTCACTCTTCTTTCTCTGTACAGTCTACTACATACGTACATCCATATCCAGATGTTCTCTCACTCTTCTTTCTCTGTACAGTCTACTACATCCGTACATCCATATCCAGATGTTCTCTCACTCTTCTTTCTCTGTACAGTCTACTACATACATACATCCATATCCAGATGTTCTCTCACTCCTCTTTCTCTGTACAGTCTACTACATACGTACATCCATATCCAGATGTTCTCTCACTCTTCTTTCTCTGTACAGTCTACTACATCCGTACATCCATATCCAGATGTTCTCTCACTCTTCTTTCTCTGTACAGTCTACTACATCCGTACATCCATATCCAGATGTTCTCTCACTCTTCTTTCTCTGTACAGTCTACTACATACATACATCCATATCCAGATGTTCTCTCACTCTTCTTTCTCTGTACAGTCTACTACATACATACATCCATATCCAGATGTTCTCTCACTCTTCTTTCTCTGTACAGTCTACTACATACATACATCCATATCCAGATGTTCTCTCACTCTTCTTTCTCTGTACAGTCTACTACATACATACATCCATATCCAGATGTTCTCTCACTCTTCTTTCTCTGTACAGTCTACTATATACATACATCCATATCCAGATGTTCTCTCACTCTTCTTTCTCTGTACAGTCTACATACATACATCCATATCCAGATGTTCTCTCACTCTTCTTTCTCTGTACAGTCTACTACATACATACATACATATCCAGATGTTCCTTCACTCTTCTTTCTCTGTACAGTCTACTACATACATACATCCATATCCAGATGTTCTCTCACTCTTCTTTCTCTGTACAGTCTACTATATACATACATCCATATCCAGATGTTCTCTCACTCTTCTTTCTCTGTACAGTCTACAACATACATACATCCATACCCACATGTTCTCTCACTCTTCTTTCTCTGTACAGTCTACAACATACATACATCCATATCCAGATGTTCTCTCACTCTTCTTTCTCTGTACAGTCTACAACATACATACATCCATATCCAGATGTTCTCTCACTCTTCTTTCTCTGTACTGCACTTGTATTTATCTGATAGAGTCTCAGAACACTCTGTACCACCGTCTCCACCAGTGACTCTATTTAATTTAGTCTGCACTGTTCTTCACTGCTGCACTCAGCACTTTACTTTAAATATACAACTCTGCACGTTACGTGTGTGTGTGTGTGTGTGTGTGTGTGTGTGTGTGTGGGTTGGGTGTGTTCTGTAATGTCAGTTATTGTGCACTGTAACCAAAAACAAATTCCTTGTATGTGTGAGCATACTTGGCCAATAAAGTCTGATTCTGATATATATATATATATATATATATATATATATATATATATATATATATATATATATATATATATATATATATATCCCTTTAGAGGAGGTGAATATAGCTGCATCAGAAATTACCTACTTTTTTACTATACAAAGCTGTAGATAAGCTGTAGATTCATAGCATTTGGGTATATTATGTGTACCAAACAAAGGTGTCAGAAGTATTCACATTCATTACTCAGGTAGAAGTATAGATACTAGGGTTTAAAAATACTTCTGTAGAAGTTGAAGTATCAACTCAAACTTTTTAATCCAGTAAAAGTGTAAATGTACTGCTTTCACAACTACTTAAAGTATAAAAGTAAAAATAATGTAAGGAAAAATGCCATTAAGTACAAAAGCTTAGGCCGCACCACAGGGGTCTATAGTGAACTAGCCCACCTCCCCAAAAACCCCATTCTTCTAAAAGCCATAATGACTATAATGTTATATTATGACCTTCGTTCTCGTCTCTTTTCAGCCCTTAGAATTAAACAGACTGATATACATACTGTGATGCAATTGCTGCCATTTCTACTCTGCCATGTTTCCTGCATCCACGCTTGAAATCCGCATCGCTAGCATATCTGTGAAGTTACTGACACCTTCAATGTTACCCCAGAAACCATCGCAGACAGCTTAGACTCACAAATCTGATCTAGTCACTTGCAAATGCAGACAGTCGTCTTAAAAGATCTGATTTTATGAACAAATCTGATTTGGCTGCTGTCTGAACACAGCCTTACATATCGTCACTTTTTATTTTTATATATTATTTGAATACGACAGCTGCTGTTTACATTCTGTAAGTTTCATGATGAATGGACCAATAGAAATGCTCCAGAATCACATGAAAAAAAAATCTGGTTCCATTGACTTACATTGAAACTGAAGTATGTTTCTGGTTTCTCCTGTAAAGTTGCTATTTTAGAGATACTTGTTTTTCTTTGGACAGTGACAAAGTCCACCTCTTCAGAATGCTGCAGTTCAGCCACGCCCACTCACAATAAACTAACAAAGCTCAGACCACCTTCTGAACAAGGCACAATACAAGACAGCCAATGAGAGCAGAGCTAATTTACATATATCAGATTGTGAGAAAGTGAGGTGATAACAAAAATAACTCCAGCAGCTTTTCCTCGTATAAGACATGAAACGAGACCCCCGACAGGGGGGGTGATGCCAAATGTCCACTGCATGTTTAAGCCTGCCACCAAATTAATCATTATTCAAAGAGCACGAGGAGAAGCTCAATCTTTAAACCCGACCTCAGTGTTTGTGCTGCTGGAGAGGAACAGACCAGGCTGTGTATGTGAGCGTAGAGGTGTCTTCTGAGATTTTATTAGAGGTGCATCGATGCTGAGTATTGTTATGAGCCCCTAAATACTAAAATCACTGGATCGGATATCAGAGAGAAAGTAATGGGGGAGGGGGACACATTAGCTTAAAGCAGTGGTGTTTAATTAGAGTCAGTAAGGTCCAGTTAGAGGAGATCTCCTCAGGCCGAGGTCCAGACCATCATCATCTCTAACGTGTGTTCTGATTCAGTGGTGTATCCTGTTTACTGAAGTAGTCTAGTATCAGCATCTCATACCATCAGCTACTGAAACACCAACACACCACACATACCGTTCAGTATATTTCAGTATATTTACTGTTTAAATACTGAACTTAATTAATTATTTATAAACTTCTAATATTTTTTTACTCAGTTTATTGAAAACACAGCTACATAAAAAACAGAACTTAAAAAAGAGAATCTTAAAGTGTTTGTTTATAGAGGCAGTAAATAAAGCAGCTTCTTCTCGTTAATTCAGTTTCACATCTGGACCTGTGAAGAATAAACATATACGCCTCTCCATTCCTGCCTCAACAGTCGCCTCCTTACCTCCACTTCTCTTTACTACAGCACCTTATTCTTTCTCTGACTCGTTCTACTCTCCGACTCGCTTTATTCTCAGACTCGCTTTATTCTCAGACTCACTTTATTCTCTAACTCATTTTATTCTCCGGCTCACTTTATTCTCCAACTCACTTTATTCTCAGACTCACTTTATTCTCTGACTCTCTTTATTCTCTGACTGGATTTATTCTCCGACTCACTTTATTCTCTGACTCTCTTTATTCTCTGACTGGATTTATTCTCCGACTCACTTTATTCTCTGACTCTCTTTATTCTCTGACTGGATTTATTCTCCGACTCACTTTATTCTCCAACTCACTTTATTCTCTGACTGGATTTATTCTCGGACTCACTTTATTCTCTGACTGGATTTATTCTCGGACTCACTTTATTCTCTGACTCACTTTATTCTCTGACTGGATTTATTCTCCGACTCACTTTATTCTCGGACTCACTTTATTCTCTGACTGGATTTATTCTCCGACTCACTTTATTCTCTGACTCACTTTATTCTCGGACTCACTTTATTCTCGGACTCACTTTATTCTCTGACTCACTTTATTCTCGGACTCACTTTATTCTCAGACTCACTTTATTCTCCAACTCACTTTATTCTCCGGCTCACTTTATTCTCAGACTCACTTTATTCTCTGACTCACTTTATTCTCTGACTCACTTTATTCTCTGACTGGATTTATTCTCTGACTCACTTTATTCTCTGACTCACTTTATTCTCGGACTCACTTTATTCTCTGACTCACTTTATTCTCGGACTCACTTTATTCTCTGACTCACTTTATTCTCTGACTCGCTTTATTCTCTGACTGGATTTATTCTCGGACTCACTTTATTCTCTGACTCACTTTATTCTCGGACTCACTTTATTCTCTGACTGGATTTATTCTCCGACTCACTTTATTCTCTGACTCACTTTATTCTCTGACTGGATTTATTCTCCAACTCACTTTATTCTCTGACTCACTTTATTCTCTGACTCACTTTATTCTCTGACTGGATTTATTCTCGGACTCACTTTATTCTCGGACTCACTTTATTCTCCGACTCACTTTATTCTCGGACTCACTTTATTCTCGGACTCACTTTATTCTCTGACTCACTTTATTCTCGGACTCACTTTATTCTCTGACTCACTTTATTCTCCGGCTCACTTTATTCTCCGACTCACTTTATTCTCCGACTCACTTTATTCTCTGACTCACTTTATTCTCTGACTCGCTTTATTCTCAGACTCACTTTATTCTCTGACTCACTTTATTCTCTGACTCACTTTATTCTCTGACTCATTTTATTCTCTAATTCGCTTTATTCTCTGACTCACTTTATTCTCTGACTCATTTTATTCTCTCACTCACTTTATTCTCTGACTCATTTTATTCTCTGACTCATTTTATTCTCTGACTCACTTTATTCTCTAATTCGCTTCATTCTCTGACTCACTTTATTCTCTGACTCATTTTATTCTCTCACTCACTTTATTCTCTGACTCATTTTATTCTCTAATTCGCTTTATTCTCTGACTCATTTTATTCTCTCACTCACTTTATTCTCTGACTCATTTTATTCTCTGACTCACTTTATTCTCTGACTCACTTTATTCTCTGACTCACTTTATTCTCTTACTCACTTATTCTCTGACTCATTTTATTCTCAGACTCACTTAATTCTCTGACTCACTTTATTCTCTAATTCGTTTTATTCTCTGACTCACTTTATTCTCGGACTCACTTTATTCTCTGACTCACTTTATTCTCAGACTCACTTTATTCTCTGACTCACTTTATTCTCTGACTCACTTTATTCTCAGACTCATTTTATTCTCTGACTCACTTTATTCTCTAACTCATTTTATTCTCTGACTCACTTTATTCTCAGACTCATTTTATTCTCCGGTTCACTTTATTCTCTGACTCACTTTATTCTCTGACTCACTTTATTCTCTGACTGGATTTATTCTCCGACTCACTTTATTCTCTGACTCACTTTATTCTCGGACTCACTTTATTCTCGGACTCACTTTATTCTCGGACTCACTTTATTCTGTGACTCACTTTATTCTCTGACTCGCTTTATTCTCTGACTGGATTTATTCTCCAACTCACTTTATTCTCTGACTCACTTTATTCTCGGACTCACTTTATTCTCTGACTGGATTTATTCTCCAACTCACTTTATTCTCCGGCTCACTTTATTCTCCAACTCACTTTATTCTCCGGCTCACTTTATTCTCTGACTGGATTTATTCTCTGACTCGCTTTATTCTCTGACTGGATTTATTCTCCAACTCACTTTATTCTCTGACTCACTTTATTCTCTGACTCACTTTATTCTCTGACTCGCTTTATTCTCGGACTCACTTTATTCTCGGACTCACTTTATTCTCTGACTCACTTTATTCTCTGACTCGCTTTATTCTCTGACTGGATTTATTCTCCAACTCACTTTATTCTCTGACTCACTTTATTCTCTGACTCACTTTATTCTCGGACTCACTTTATTCTCTGACTGGATTTATTCTCCGACTCACTTTATTCTCTGACTCACTTTATTCTCCAACTCACTTTATTCTCCGGCTCACTTTATTCTCGGACTCACTTTATTCTCTGACTCACTTTATTCTCTGACTCGCTTTATTCTCAGACTCACTTTATTCTCTGACTCACTTTATTCTCTGACTCACTTTATTCTCTGACTCATTTTATTCTCTAATTCGCTTTATTCTCTGACTCACTTTATTCTCTGACTCATTTTATTCTCTCACTCACTTTATTCTCTGACTCATTTTATTCTCTGACTCATTTTATTCTCTGACTCACTTTATTCTCTAATTCGCTTTATTCTCTGACTCACTTTATTCTCTGACTCATTTTATTCTGTCACTCACTTTATTCTCTGACTCATTTTATTCTCTAATTCGCTTTATTCTCTGACTCATTTTATTCTCTCACTCACTTTATTCTCTGACTCATTTTATTCTCTCACTCACTTTATTCTCTGACTCACTTTATTCTCTGACTCACTTTATTCTCTCACTCACTTTATTCTCTGACTCACTTTATTCTCTTACTCACTTATTCTCTGACTCATTTTATTCTCAGACTCACTTTATTCTCTGACTCACTTTATTCTCTAATTCGTTTTATTCTCTGACTCACTTTATTCTCGGACTCACTTTATTCTCTGACTCACTTTATTCTCAGACTCACTTTATTCTCTGACTCATTTTATTCTCTGACTCACTTTATTCTCAAACTCACTTTATTCTCTGACTCACTTTATTCTCTGACTCACTTTATTCTCTGACTCACTTTATTCTCTGACTCGCTTTATTCTCTGACTCACTTTACTCTCTGACTCGCTTTATTCTCTGACTCACTTTATTCTCTGACTCATTTTATTCTCAGACTCACTTTGTTCTCCAACTCACTTTATTCTCAGACTCACTTTATTCTCTGACTCACTTTATTCTCTGACTCACTTTATTCTCAGACTCATTTTATTCTCTGACTCACTTTATTCTCTGACTCATTTTATTCTCTGACTCACTTTATTCTCAGACTCATTTTATTCTTATTCTCTGACTCACTTTATTCTCAGACTCACTATTCTCTGACTCACTTTATTCTCTGACTCATTTTATTCTCAGACTCACTTTATTCTCTGACTCATTTTATTCTCTGACTCTCTGACTTTTATTCACTTTATTCTCTCACTCACTTTATTCTCTCACTCACTTTATTCTCTGACTCACTTTATTCTCAGACTCACTTTGTTCTCCAACTGCTGCTTCTTGCTTTGCACCTCGCCTGTGTGTGCACTGCACTCCTGAACCTGCACAGATCTGATTGGCTGAGGAGCGCCTTTGGTGATCTTACGGCGGATGTGGTTGATCTGTGAGTTCACTGCACCACAAAGCCAAGAAAAGTTCCACCACTTAAAATAAACAATGTCAGAATGAAATCCTTCTCAATACTTTATCAGTTTACGTCTGCATTGGACATCGTCTGCGTCCTATTAGTGACCTCTGGTCTAAATTTAACAGTGAATGTTTGATGATGCTGATTAAAAACCAAAGTTCTGTGAGTTAAAAGTCAGACTGTGTTCTATGTATGCTGTATATACACAGCCGCTCAAAAGTTTAGGATCACTTTAGAATTTAATTTCATGCAATTTTCATGCAATTCACAAACAATATTGTCCACAATTAATGTAAGTGTATCAGATGATTTTTAAAGAATAGAAATGTTTGTATTAAAGTCTATTTTTGTATAGAGGCTTATTTTGCATATAGTCCTATTATCAGTAATTCTCAGTCCTCTGTCTAAATCTCCTGGTACGACCACCAATCCAAGTTAAGGATGTTATTGGACTAATTGGTTGTTTGGACACTCTTGCTCAATTGTGATGCACAGCTGAAAAACATTCTACTAATAAGTGAGAATAAAAGGGAACAACATTCTAGGTTAGTTTAGTATCTGAAGATCAGCAGTTGATGGCTTGCTGACCGACTCACAATGACCAGAA
Source organism: Megaleporinus macrocephalus (assembly GCA_021613375.1). Classification (NCBI taxonomy): domain Eukaryota; kingdom Metazoa; phylum Chordata; class Actinopteri; order Characiformes; family Anostomidae; genus Megaleporinus; species Megaleporinus macrocephalus. The sequence goes on from CM038702.1 coordinate 5,917,113, forward strand.
AGAAACAACTTTCTTTAGAGACCCATCAGTCCATTGTTGTGTTAAGGAAGAAGATACTCCATTAAAACAAGAACATTTCACTGTGATCCCAAACTTTTGAGAGGTAGTGTATTTCTCCCTGTAGAGGTGGAGAATATAGCTGTATCTGAACGCTGTAGACGAGTATGGCTAGTGTGTGCAGTGTCTGTATGCAGTATTTACTGAGCAGTATGTGAACGTTAACCAGATGACCTCCTGAATCAGGAGACATTTTAAAGTATTTCTACCTGGAGCACACTGTGCTATCCCAGGATTCAACTGGAGCTGCGGAGGAGCTCGAAGCTGAGGAAGAGAGACGGCAGTAAGCGGCACGATGGCAGTAAGTATGTAGTGAATGCTGCTACAGAGGTCTCCAAGTTTCAAACATGAATGTTTTTTATTGCAGTTGAAAACCAATGCATGTATCTTTTATGTGGTATTATATAAATTTCGGGTGGTTTTGAACTGTGATCTACACTGTAGACCCCCACTCTACAGGGGTCAGAAGACCACATGCATGGGTCAGGTGACCATTTAGCGTTTGACACCACAAACTTATGCGGGGGTCCTGGAGTTTGGGGGAAACTATAAAATGGGGAATTGTCAGTGGATTGCGAGAGTGAGCTGATATGTGTTTGTGGATCTACTGCTGGCGGGAAACTCAGATTAAGCAACATTCTTCTTCATTCCTGAGGCGTTTGGTTTGGTGATTCATTCAACTTTAAAAAATACTTCATTGACAAAGCCTAACCCTAACCCTAACACTGCTGGAGTACAGATTCAGGATACATGATAATAAAGCAGGTCAGTGTAGCAGTAATGTCTGAAAGGAGCTTATAATGAATAGCAGGACGTTTACAGCGGTGGTCTGGTGTTAAAGGATGTTGGTAAGTTGGTGGATATAGTGTGTGTTGTGTGGATACTAAACTCTAGTGTACTGTAAGAGCCAGACTGCTTTACCAGCCCAGCAGTCACCATCGGGTCCAGCTTAGTACATACTGACTAAGTAAGAGATTTCAGCTGCAGCAGATCGTCACTGTCTTTACTTTCAATGTAAGTCAATGGAACCAGATTTTGGAGCATTTCTTCCTTTCATTTAAACTGTCTTGTTCAGGTGATATAAAAAAATTCAAAACTTGGAGATTAGGGCTGCACCTAACGATTAATTTCTTAATTGATTAATCTAACGATTCTTTTTTTTTTCAATAAGTCAAACGACAAATTTTTTGATTTAGATTAATGTGAGTTTTACATTAAGTATTATTCTGTCACTTGTGTTTGCACACAGAGAAATTTGGCCTCTGCAGTTAACCCATCCCTACAGTGAAACACCCCCCCCCCACACACACACACTAGTGAACATTAGGGGGGCAGTAGTGGGCAGCAGCAGTTGGGGGTTAGGTGCCTTACTTAAGGACACTACAGTCGTGTCCTGCTGGTCCCAAGGATCGACCGGATCCCTAACCATTAGGCCACGACTGCATCATGCGTGTGTCAGGAATAAAATTTCCGTATAAAATGTATTATTTTGTTATGGATTTGTAACCAGTGGATGATTTTGAGCCTGAGGAAAATGCATGGTCATTCTAGACTTTCTGTATTAAAGCGTACCTTAAACTGCACGTGATCTATAAATGGTTAAAAGGTATAAACCTCTACGCTCTGACTCGACTTCTAGAGGCACAAATGACACGTAGCCTAGTTTGTGGACTATAGGTCTGTCTCAAATCCTAGTGAGTGTCTAAGTAGGCTGTCCAGGTAGCAGCTGTGTAAGTAGCAGCGTTCTCTCCTCATCTCTCCTCATAAAACAGATTACTGAGACGCTCTAGTTAGAGAGAGACTGCGTCACGGCTTGTTCCCCCCACTGCAGCACACCACCGGTGGTTTAGCTGGTTGTTAAGATACCAGTCGGTTACCCAAAACAATAGCCAGAGGCTTAAAAATCTGATAGCTTAAATGCTAATGTCTGGAGTATAAAAGTGTAAATGGTAAAGGACTCGTTACAGAGTTGATAATTAAAAACTGTTTTGTGTGATTATATGACCAGAAACACATTAAAACTCCAGAGAGAATCAAAATAACTCACATTTTAAAACCACTTCACTGCTCGTAGATTAGCCTGCGTTGCATCATGGGACTGTCTTAGCGGCTGAGGAAGCGTTCGATGCTTCCTTAAAATCAGGTCTAAATAAGGTTCCTCAGTAGACAGTATGTTTAAGGTATGTAAGAATTGGGACAGTCTACATGTCGGGAGCTCATACTATGAAGTAAAATGCTGCCCATGTAGGAGCTCAGTAGGTTTTTAGACACACCCAATATATATTTTGTCAGAGAGTCATTAGAGAAGCAGCTACTTGTGTTTAAAGCTCCCGCAGTATCTAGAACAGTCTTAGGTTCTACACTGGACGATTAAGAAACGGTTAACAATGAGACTTTTCTAGTGACTCTACTGAACGAAACATGTTACACGTGTTAATAATCTATAAATAATCTGCTAAGAAAAGATAAACAGGTAAACAGGTGCTGTCCTGCTGCTGTGTTGATGAAGCTCTACGGGATGTTTGATCTTCAAGGTCTCGTGTATAGCAGCTGTACTGTTGTGATCGTCTCCACTGTGCAGAGCTGATGGAGCACCACACTGTTGTGTTTCTGTGTGAAACACTCTCACAACTTTAGATGCAGCGATTGGTTGTAGCTGCAGCTCGCGCTCCGGATAAATCAATGCTTTCAGTAGGCGTGGCTAATCGACATGATTAATCGATTATGTCTACACGTCGCCCCAGCCCTTATGGAGATAATTATATATATATATATATATATATATATATATATATATATATATATATATATATATATATATATATATATATATATAATGACACTGATATGTGCTTCACAGTTTGATGATGTTATTTAATTTTTTTGATCTGTTATTTCTGGTAATCAGTATTAGCAGGTTGAGGTATCGGTATCAGTATTGGACATGTTAATGTGGTATCGAGCCACCCCTAGTTTTTATGTTTTTTTATGTCATATGAAAAAATAAGCTTCCCTGGGGGGCAATTTTGCTCCTTTGCTGGTGCATACAAATATATCTGAAGCCAGCGTGTCAGACATCAGGCAGTGTATTCATAACCATTTCATGCACTGACTTCCTGTGAGGAAGCTTTTAGAGGTAGACGTCTGGTTCCATTCACCACCATTGTGAGCAGGTCTGACTCTGTAAGTGACTCTCTAAAACACTCTCTAGTGTTTTACACCAAATCAGCCTGAATGACTTTGTTTACATCTCAGCCATTTAATGGTGTAGAATTTTTTTTTCCGGGTGAAGTTTCCCTTTAACTCTTCTCAAGAACTTCCAGCCAACAAAGAAGGAACTTCTACTCACCCAGAAAAGCATGTTGAAGAAGAAGAGCAGGTACTTCACAACCGGACTGACGAAGCTGAACTCCTCGTCGTTCTGTGCAGCTCCCCTTCTCCCCATGGCTGAAGGAGTCCGTCTCTCTCTCTCTCTTTCTCCTCTCAAGAGTCAAGTGCGAGCGCGAGCCTGAGGATCTCCAGCCTTCTCTGCTCCTCTCACTCGCTCAGCCACCTCAGTTCGGCGCGCGGCTCGCCCTCCCCCCGAGCTATGCATTTCATGTGGGAGACTCAGGCGGTCACCTCGTCGCTTCAGCGCTCGAGCGCTGGTGAAACACGCGCATTTCCTGCTTTGGTGGAGCTCGTGAGAAACTGGGCGTTCCGGCTCTGCTGGTCACTTGGGACCGAGCGCAGCATCTTCTGCCTCTGATTGGACTCAACTGGTCCGCTTTTGTTCAGCCTACACCACAAGAAAGCGCCAACTTCCATTGAATGAAGGGCAATCCCACCGATTTTCCAAAATTATTAAAAGTATTAAAAAAGTCTTTCAAAGTGGTTTAGTGTAGAATAGGATGTTAAATGATATTATATTCACTGTATATATTATATTCACTGTATACAGTGCTTATACAGTGAGATTTTACACGTACACCAATCAGCCATAACATTAAATAATAATACAGTAATAATAATAATAATAATCTTTGTTTATGGAGCACTTTTCATACCAGTGGCAGCTCAAAGTGCTTCCCGCCTCCTTGTATCTACACATATTGTCTATTTTATCAGCTCCACTGACTATATAAGAGCTACACTTACTAGAGGTGGGCGATACCAGGAATTTTGGTATCAATCCGATATCAAGTAAACACAGGGCCAGTATCGTGGATACCGATACTTTTTAATATTTAAGCTTCATAGATCCAAAGGATTCAAAAGACCTAGGAAAGGATTTCTCAAAACATTGTAAATAACAAGAAAATATTTTATTATAACAATAAACATTTTTGTTTAGAAACAATGCAACAGTAACAAAACAAAGTTTGTCTTAACATTAGGAAAACATTAGGACTTTGATGAATCCGAGCGCGCAGCAGTCAGTGCGTGCGGGAGAAAAAAAGCTTGAGTATTGATCTTTTTACATGAGTATTGATCAATATCAATACCAGCGTTATTATCGATATTTAGATACCTCTAACACTTACCTTTTACTCTGTTCTTTAATGGCCAGGACCACCACAGAGCAGGTACTAATTGGGTGGGGGATTATCCTCAGCGCTGCAGTGACACTGACGTGGTGGTGTGAGTGGATCAGACACAGCAGTGCTGCTGCTGCTGGAGTGTTTAAACACCTCAGTGTTACTGCTGGACTGAGAATCGTCCACCAACCAAAACTATCCAGACAGCAGTGTCCTGTGGGCGGCGTCCTGTGTCCACTGATGAAGGACTAGAGGAACACAAACTGTGTTCAATGCTGAGAATGCTCTACCACCCAAATAATACCTGCTCTATGGTGGTCCTTTGGGGGTCCTGATCACTGAAGAACAGGGTAACACAGTATACAGAGAGTCAGATGGACTACAGTGTGCAATGTTATGGTAGATCTACAAAGAATCAGAATCGTTTATTTCACCAAGTATGTCACACATACAAGATATTTGTCTTGGTGTGGCACACGTGTATGACATATAACAATAACTATTATACTTTATATAATATTACAGTAAGAGGAAGGCACAAGAAGATACAATAAATAGAAAAATAAAGAGCCAGGGAAGGTGCTTTCTCAAGTTTGACTATGCTTTGCTGAACAGATATATGAAAACACTGTGCTTGTTTGTATACAGATGTTCTATTATTATTATTATTATTATTATTTTATTTTTTTTTTTTTTAGTATTAATAGATTAAAGAGCTGTTATGTACCGAATCTGTGCAGTTGTGTTACAAAGGATATCCTGTAATACAGTAAGATTCATTTCAAGTATGAGTTTGAAGTGCAGGGTGACCAGTGTGGTTAATGAGAGTAGCAGCTCTGGGGAAAAAGCTGTTAGCATGGCTGGTTGTGCTGGTCTTGATGGTCTTCTGCCAGAGGGAAGTGTCTGGAAGATGTGATGTCCAGGATGAGGTCAACTACACCAGCACGTTTCCTCACCCTGCTGGTGTAGTTGTCCTGAAGTGCTGAGAGATTGCATTTGAAGTTTGGCTTGTTCTCGTGAGGTGGAGGAACCAAACCAGTTGGTCATGGATGATGTGAGGATGGTCTCGATGATCACTGTGTAGAACTGGATCATCGGAGTCTGCAGCAGGTTGAATTTCTTTAGCTGTGAAGTGAACCTGTACTGTAAAATGGACAAGGACATACAAGGAGGTGGTGTTAATGCTATGGCTGATGGGTTTATATGTGATGTTAATGACAAGATAGTGATAAATCTGAAAAAAGAACAAGCTTACAGTTCAGACTTAATACACTATCTCAGACATCAGCCTAACTAAGAACCATTTTCTATAATAACATCCTGTGGTGGAGCGTTTAGATGCATTAAAGGAGCAATATGTAAGATTTATATTTGTAAGAACAGTTTTATCGGCATGTCAAAGAAGAGATATCTATTGAAGCATGGTAACCAGCCCCAGTCACTAAGTCTGCTTATTATAAGCATCCTTGGTCATGTAGAAATATTGGTAGTCATGGGTTGCACTCTTGGGGGGCTTTTTTCTGACATGTACTTGCTTACTTGGGCTTGATCCTGGACCATGTCCCTCTCCGCTGTACCTCTCTTCAAAAGAAAAATTGTTAGTTCGTCTCCTCCTCCCCTTCCCCACCCAAACGAATCAAGTGATGACGTTATCTATCAATGACCAAGTTTATTAACAATGCCAGGCACTAAATATGGAACAAATACATAAAGGTGACCAGTCAAAGGCCCATTAGGCTATGTGGCACCTAAGCTGATTGTTTAAAAGTCTTTATCTGACCAATTAGAACACCAGATATGATTAGAACAGATAAATAAATAATCATACATACAATACAAAGTATTGTAAGCAAAGTAGATCAGATCTTGAGCTCCAGTTTGAAGAACAAAGTTAGGTTCCAGATTTCTCCTGGACGCCCCAGACATTGTGTGAATGTATTCAGATCTTTCAGCAGCAAATCTTGATTTAGCTTAATGAAGAACTGAGCAGTCAAAGCAGGTATTAGATGAGAACTGTAACTAATACTGGGTTGTTTTCACAAGGAGAAGCTTGGAAAGGGTTAAATAAACACACTGACGTATGTAAAAGCACTACTTACTCTATTAATACTGATTAATATTTAAATAATAAAGAGTTTACTGAGTGAATAAAAGATTTCTGTCTGGAATAAAATAGTTTTTTATATATAATAATGTCCACAAGTGTGTAAAACTTTCTTTAAGGACACATAATAATGAGTCAGATTCAAATCTGATGAATTTTCTTTCCTTCGCTAGGAGAATTTTAAGTGTTTCATCTCTCACATCCCTCAACGTTTAGTACTCTAGTACTTAATCAGAGGAGGTTCAGGTTAGGTCTGCTAGCTGTTCTATGGAATGTGAATTGCATTGGGTCTGTAACTGAGATCTACAGTTTAGGTTGCTAGTGAGTTGTATGGCCTACAAACAGAACTGACTTAAATACTGAAATGTGCACACAAAGCCCAAAACTCAAGCAGTTGCTGTAAGTGTGCCATTTTCAGTGAACGTGAATCTCAACATTACCGAAAAAGAAAAGTGGGGCCCTCTTGAGGCCAAGCACGTTCATGATCGCAGCAGCCGGCCAGTTTCGCAGGGCCGTCTGAGAGCCAGCTGGCTCTCCTTCACTGCCACTGCTGGACAGAGAGCTTGCCGAAGAATGGGCTCCTTGTTGAGCTGCCTTTATGTGGGGCTCCCAAAGCAGCTCTTTGTGTACCTGCAGGGTTTTCTTGGTTGAGCTTCTCTCTGTTCTCTCTGTTCCTCCAGCTCTGAGAGCTGAGGTGCAGCATGAGACTACTCTGCTAGTGAAAGAGTAAAAAGGCAACAAGCCCACCGCCGCTACTGATGAGGGTTTATATGTTACCTGCTGAAAGGTGAGCACTGGCTTGCGAGGCTAATGATGGCCTAGCCTTCAGAGGAAGATGCTGGACAAATGAATGAATGAATTAGAATGAAACCATTCTAGTTAATAACTGATTTCCCACCAATAAATGTAATATTCAACTCCCAGGGGAACTCCACCAATGTTTCAAAAATTCTGACTAATGAAATGGTTAAGATGTCATTCAGAGTGGTTTGGTGTGCCTCTGTTCTAGAGAATGGTAAGGTCAGAATTGTTGGTTAGTAAGGTGGTGTAGTGGTCAGTATGGTGGTGTAGTGGTCAGCACTGTCTCCTCACAGTAAGATGATCTGGGTGGGATTCCCGGTCCGGGTGGTTCTGTGTGGAGTGTGTATGTTCTCTCCGTGCTTGAGTGGGTTTCCTCCGGGTACTCCGGTTTCCCTCCAGTCCAAACATGTTAGGTTGATCCTCACTTTAAACTGCCTGTAGGTGTGAGTGTGTGCATGAGTGTGTGTTGGCCATGCGATAGATTGGCGACCTGTCTATGCTGTACCCCGCCTTTGCCCGATGATGCTGGGATTGACTCCAGCCAATATCATCAACATTGCATACAGAACTCAGGCGACTGGTGTAGGCTCACTGGTGGTTTATATAGTAAATAAACTGGCTATATTTGTTTGAAAAACAAACAATTGATTTAAAAATCTACAGCACATGGACATTTTGTCTGACCTTACCTTAAAATCAATAAACGCCTAGTCATCTTCTGTTGATGGGCGTGATGTGTTAGTTTCATGTCTCATGTTTGAAACACCTTGTCATGATATCATTAACATTTGTATTAAGTATTCCGTGCAGTGAAACACCCACATATACACACACTAGTGAACATTATACACTAGGGGGCAGTGAAACACCCATATATACACACACTTGAGAACATACACACTAGGGGGGCAGTGAAACACCCATATATACACACACTTGAGAACATACACACTAGGGGGCAGTGAAACACCCACATATACACACACTTGTGAACATTATACACTAGGGGCAGTGAAACACCCATATATACACACACTTGAGAACATACACACTAGGGGGGCAGTGAAACACCCACATATACACACACTTGTGAACATTATACACTAGGGGGCAGTAAAACACCCACATATACACACACTAGTAAACATTATACACTAGGGGCAGTGAAACACCCACATATACACACACTAGTGAACATTATACACTAGGGGGCAGTGAAACACCCACATATACACACACACTTGTGAACATACACACTAAGGGGGCAGTGAAACACCCACATATACACACACTAGTAAACCTTACACACTAGGGGACAGTGAAACACCCACATATACACACACACTTGTGAACATACACACTAAGGGGGCAGTGAAACACCCACATATACACACACTAGTAAACCTTACACACTAGGGGACAGTGAAACACCCACATATACGCACACTAGTAAACTTTATGCACTAGGGGGCAGTGAAACACCCACATATACACACACTAGTAAACTTTATACACTAGGTGGCAGTGAAACACCCACATATACGCACACTAGTAAACCTTACACACTAGGGGGCAGTGAAACACCCACATATACACACACTTGTGAACACACACACTGGGGGGCAGTGAAACACCTACATATACACACACTAGTAAACTTTATACACTAGGGGACAGTGAAACACCCACATATACACACACTAGTACACCTTACACACTAGGGGACAGTGAAACACCCACATACACACACACTAGTAAACCTTATACACTAGGGGGCAGTGAAACACCCACATATACACACACTTGTGAACCTTACACACTAGGGGGCAGTGAAACACCCACATATACACACACTTGTGAACACACACACTGGGGGGCAGTGAAACACCTACATATACACACACTAGTAAACTTTATACACTAGGGGACAGTGAAACACCCACATATACACACACTAGTACACCTTACACACTAGGGGACAGTGAAACACCCACATACACACACACTAGTAAACCTTATACACTAGGGGGCAGTGAAACACCCACATATACACACACTTGTGAACCTTACACACTAGGGGGCAGTGAAACACCCACATATACACACACTTGTGAACACACACACTGGGGGGCAGTGAGCACACTTGCCCGGAGTGATGAGAAGCCCTATCCGCGGTGCCCGGGAAGCAGTTAGGGGTACATGTACATGTTCATACATGTACATTTGAAACAGTGTTACCTGAACACATTCACTTATGTGAAATATCTGGAAAACCATATATTTAAGAGGTGGGGGGGCTCTCTCTCTTTTACTGTTGAGACATTTAGGCCCCAGAATGCTAGTAGTTGAAAGAATTCTCTTAATGGGAGGACTGTTTTGAGTAATATAAACTATTCTGAGTACAATTCAAGTGTATTATTAATTGTTTTGTTTGTGTATGTGACAAATAGTTCCCCAGAACAAACTCATGACTTCCTGTCGCCAGCCAGTGAGTTTCGGTGACCTAGCTGTCACCCAGGTTAGTGCCTCAGCGCCAAACCACAAAACTGATTTACAAACGGAAATGAACAAGCATATCTCTGAACTCGGCTGAGGTGTGTTTAGAGAGATGTTATCTGAGGCCTTGGTCAACCTGGGAGATCAAACTACAGAGGTTACGAAGGCTCTCATCTCATCTAACTCATCTAACTAATATATCCTCCAGCCTTTCCAGCTTCAGCTAGAACACGAACCCATTATATTCTAAATAGGTCCTGACAAACAGGGTACCAAAGTATAGAGAGAAACAGATGGACTACAGTCTGTAATTGGAGCTCCTATATGGTCAGGTGAGCTGATAAAATGGACAATGAGTGTAGATACAAGGGCGTGTACCTAATAAAGTTATAATGGTGGTGGGGACGGAGAGATGAACAGACACAAAACAACAATACAGACTTATCAATGAGCAGTTTATTAGATAAAAGTTAATACAACTCTCACATAATTGCTTTTGTTGGCATCCTTTGTTGCATAGTTGCTTTTGTGTAGCACTGGCTCAAAAGCACAGAGCGTCCTAGAACGATTAGTTCATTCCAGGCATTGTAATGTACTAGATAATGATGAGTCAGTCTTTCTGGCCTTTGGTCAGTGCACTGCTGTAGTACACGCTTTACCTGCAGCCCAACTAAAACAAACAGCGAATGCAACAAATCACGTTTGTGAGGTTTCTCTCTGTGGGTTAAATTTGGGGGGAACGAAGAGACGACAGCATAAAACTGCTGCCTTACAGTTGCTCGTAGACGTTTTGGTCAGATTCTGTCTTGAATGCTTTTGGTACACCTACTAGTACCAGCACAGTTACCAAACATTCAGGCTTCGTTAGTTAGTGTTAGGAATGTTCAAGTAACCGTGTCATAACTACACAAGCTGACACTGACGTTCAGCAGCTGACACAGCATTCAACTTGTCTGGTTAACCGCGGCTTCTTCTCATGGTCCTTTCTTCTCCGGTCTTTAATACCAGGCGCTGTACGGACTGCTAGTCTCACTGTTTCAGCACAGGCAGCTCGCTGGGTTTGAAGAAGGCTTGGGCCATTCCCATGGCATAAATGTACACTTTGGAGTCCACCACTATTTTCTCCTTCTTCAGCAACTCTATAAACATAAGAAGCAGAACAATAACCAAGATGTACAGGAACGTGTACGTAGGAGGTTCAACTTTTATACAGACAAAGAAGGAGCACCACTGGTCAGAACTAGAGATCGACTGATATATTTAATTTAATATATTTAATTTAATATATTTAATTTATAGCAAACAATAACGTTTTTAATGACGCGGTTACTTGTGGCTAGTTCCGGTGGATTATTTGATAGTGTAAATATTAGAGATGGAAGGATCGATCGGCCATGTATCAGTATCGGACGATTTTTAATCAAAATATGTGATCGGCGATCTCGAGAGCCGATCGATAGCGGTAAAGAAATTAGCCTAATTCCTGTATTTACAGCTAGTGTTTCATCCAGGAAGAGGAGAACCCCCTGCAATTCCTATCTAAACCACTAGGTGGAAAAACACACTTTTATTTTGGACAGACTGACTAAAGCAGCAGCTTCGTGAGAACAGTTTAAGTGTTCACCGCATGTGCGGAAAGAAAACATCATCCGTCTGGCAGTTTGTTACCGTATGTGACTCAGACTCATCCAGGACAGTTTATAACATCTGTAAAATTAGTAACATCAGCGTCTCTCACGGAAACCAAGACAAAGACATTTAACTACTAACCTGATACACACTTCAGAGACACCACACAGCTGAACACAGTGAGTATCAGTAAACAGCAGAGCTAGAACACACACAGCTAACACAAAACTAATAACCCAGAACACATACAGACCAGATCTGACCGGTACAAACAGAACAGCAGCAGAAACAGCCAGAGAGCTAAAGAACCACAGCCAGAGTGATTGAGTTTAGAGTTCTAGATAATCAGCTCTTCTCGGCTGTAGAAGACGTTCATTCTGCTGCTTAATATTCACCTGGATTCACGCTCTGCTGTTCCTAGTAGAGATACTTTTCAGATGTGGCTCTTCTGGAGCTGAATCAAGCGGTTTACGCCCACATAGACCAACTTCTAATTTAGTTACAAATATTATACTGTTTTATATGAGCTCATTATAAATGGTAATAAACCAGTTTCCACCTTGTTTCATGACTTGCTTGTGTTAATAATATGTAGCCCTGCTGTGTCTAACAGCCCCGCTCTCGATCGGTATCGGCTTTTGGTCAACGCGCTGAAATGTGATTGGCGATCGGAATCGGCCTCAAAAACACTGATCGGTCCATCTCTAGTAAATATGATCATAAAACAGTATCCTCTGCTATTTTGTCAACGATTATGAGCTGCCATGAACACTTTGGAACACTCAAGCAGACAGTAGCATTAGGTTAAATTTAGATAACAAGCTTAAAGAAAACAATTAACATTAAAAAGATGTTAAAACATTATAAACAACAAGGATAAAATTATGCATGTACGCGCCAACCATCAAAATCTTGATGTAGTCGTCATATGCGCATGCACAATAAGCCTTGGTAGGACCAATCAATGGGTAGGATGAAATGATAGAACACCGGCAGTAGACGAGAACCAGAGCGGAGGTTTTACTCCTTAGCTCCGGGGCTAAAGCTAACAGCTCTAGTGTAAAACACACATTTATAGGTTACTGTTGCACAGAGAGTCTCTCCAGAGCAGCCAGAGCTTCCCAGATATTACTCAGATATTACTCAGATATTACACAGATATTACTCAGATATTACTCAGCTATTACACAGATATTACACAGATATTACACAGATATTACTCAGATATCACTCAGATATCACTCAGATATTACACAGATATCACTCAGATATTACTCAGATATCACTCAGATATCACTCAGATATCACTCAGATATTACTCAGATATTACTCAGATATCACTCAGATATCACTCAGATATTACACAGATATTACTCAGATATCACTCAGATATCACTCAGATATTACACAGATATCACTCAGATATTACTCAGATATTACTCAGATATCACTCAGATATCACTCAGATATTACACAGATATTACTCAGATATTACACAGATATCACTCAGATATCACTCAGATATCACTCAGATATTACTCAGATATTACTCAGATATCACTCAGATATTACACAGATATCACTCAGATATTACTCAGATATTACTCAGATATTACACAGATATTACACAGATATTACTCAGATATCACTCAGATATTACACAGATATCACTCAGATATCACTCAGATATTACACAGATATTACTCAGATATCACTCAGATATCACTCAGATATCACTCAGATATTACACAGATATCACTCAGATATCACTCAGATATTACTCAGATATCACTCAGATATCACTCAGATATCACTCAGATATTACACAGATATTACTCAGATATCACTCAGATATCACTCAGATATCACTCAGATATCACTCAGATATTACTCAGATATTACTCAGATATCACTCAGATATCACTCAGATATTACACAGATATTACTCAGATATTACTCAGATATCACTCAGATATCACTCAGATATTACACAGATATTACTCAGATATCACACAGATATCACTCAGATATTACACAGATATTACACAGATATCACTCAGATATTACACAGATATCACTCAGATATCACACAGATATCACTCAGATATTTCTCAGATATTACACAGATATCACTCAGATATTACACAGATATCACTCAGATATCACTCAGATATTACTCAGATATCACTCAGATATCACTCAGATATTACACAGATATCACTCAGATATCACTCAGATATTACTCAGATATTACTCAGATATCACTCAGATATTACACAGATATCACTCAGATATCACTCAGATATTACTCAGATATTACTCAGATATCACTCAGATATTACACAGATATCACTCAGATATCACTCAGATATTACTCAGATATTACTCAGATATTACTCAGATATCACACAGATATCACTCAGATATCACTCAGATATCACTCAGATATCACTCAGATATTACTCAGATATCACTCAGATATCACACAGATATCACTCAGATATCACTCAGATATCACTCAGATATCACTCAGATATTACTCAGATATCACTCAGATATCACTCAGATATTACACAGATATCACTCAGATATCACTCAGATATTACTCAGATATTACTCAGATATCACTCAGATATTACACAGATATCACTCAGATATCACTCAGATATTACTCAGATATTACTCAGATATCACTCAGATATTACTCAGATATCACTCAGATATCACTCAGATATTACACAGATATCACTCAGATATCACTCAGATATTACTCAGATATTACTCAGATATCACTCAGATATTACTCAGATATTACTCAGATATCACTCAGATATTACACAGATATCACTCAGATATCACTCAGATATTACTCAGATATTACTCAGATATCACTCAGATATTACTCAGATATCACTCAGATATCACTCAGATATTACTCAGATATTACTCAGATATCACTCAGATATTACTCAGATATTACTCAGATATCACTCAGATATTACACAGATATCACTCAGATATCACTCAGATATTACTCAGATATTACTCAGATATCACTCAGATATTACTCAGATATTACTCAGATATTACTCAGATATCACACAGATATCACTCAGATATCACTCAGATATCACTCAGATATCACTCAGATATCACTCAGATATCACTCAGATATCACACAGATATCACTCAGATATCACTCAGATATCACTCAGATATCACTCAGATATTACTCAGATATCACTCAGATATTACACAGATATCACTCAGATATCACTCAGATATCACTCAGATATCACTCAGATATTACTCAGATATCACTCAGATATTACACAGATATCACTCAGATATTACACAGATATCACTCAGATATTACACAGATATTACTCAGATATCACTCAGATATCACTCAGATATTACTCAGATATCACTCAGATATCACTCAGATATTACACAGATATCACTCAGATATTACACAGATATCACTCAGATATCACTCAGATATTACTCAGATATCACTCAGATATCACTCAGATATTACACAGATATCACTCAGATATTACACAGATATCACTCAGATATTACACAGATATTACTCAGATATCACTCAGATATCACTCAGATATTACTCAGATATCACTCAGATATCACTCAGATATTACACAGATATCACTCAGATATCACTCAGATATCACTCAGATATTACACAGATATCACTCAGATATTACTCAGATATCACTCAGATATTACACAGATATCACTCAGATATTACACAGATATTACTCAGATATCACTCAGATATCACTCAGATATCACTCAGATATTACACAGATATTACTCAGATATCACTCAGATATCACTCAGATATTACACAGATATTACTCAGATATCACTCAGATATTACACAGATATCACTCAGATATCACTCAGATATCACTCAGATATCACTCAGATATTACTCAGATATCACTCAGATATTACTCAGATATTGCTCAGATATCACTCAGATATTACACAGATATCACTCAGATATCACTCAGATATTACTCAGATATTACTCAGATATTACTCAGATATTACACAGATATCACTCAGATATCACTCAGATATTACACAGATATCACTCAGATATCACTCAGATATTACACAGATATCACTCAGATATTACTCAGATATTACACAGATATTACTCAGATATTACACAGATATCACTCAGATATCACTCAGATATCACTCAGATATTACACAGATATCACTCAGATATCACTCAGATATCACTCAGATATCACTCAGATATCACTCAGATATTACACAGATATCACTCAGATATTACACAGATATCACTCAGATATCACTCAGATATTACACAGATATCACTCAGATATTACTCAGATATTACACAGATATCACTCAGATATTACACAGATATCACTCAGATATCACTCAGATATCACTCAGATATTACACAGATATCACTCAGATATCACTCAGATATCACTCAGATATCACTCAGATATCACTCAGATATTACACAGATATCACTCAGATATCACTCAGATATCACTCAGATATTACACAGATATCACTCAGATATTA
>CM038702.1:5938312-6133312 GCA_021613375.1 Megaleporinus macrocephalus
CTGTCCAATGAAAAACAGGTATCCCCAAAACTGCAACTTTACAGGAGAGCCCCAAAACATACTTTGCTTTCAATGGAAGTCAATGGAACCAGAATTTTTCTAAGCTATTTTGGAGCACTTCTTTTGGTCCATTTGTCATGAAATTGTCAAACAATATCAACGACCATTGTCGTGTTCCAATGATGTAGAAAACTCAAAATTGGCAAAAATGGGGATACATGTTTTTCATTGGACAGTGACGTTATACTTCTACTTTTCTTAGTTATAGATGAATTAGTAATGCAATCTGAGAAATAATATCAGAAATCTCTCTTCCTGTTCTGACTGGAAATTCAATGATTGACAGGTGGTCTGTGACACAGTGCTGCTGTATGCTATGCCGTGTTGCTAATAATACCTGCAGGAAACTCCAAAGTGTGACACCCCATTGGTGGCCTGAACTGCTTCACCAAGACAACGCAGTCTTTATGCAGGGTCCTCTTCAGGAGGGCTATGATGCCCACACCTTCAGATCAAGAAAACATGTCACTAATACGCATCACACGCATCTTTCAAAACTGGTGTTGGAGAAGAAGCATGTACACACCGTCCGCAGCAGCGTTGGAGGGTCTTGTTGTTCTCTTTGCTGTCTCCCATGTTCTGGAAGGGAGAGAGTTAAATTTTGAATTAAAAACTTGCCATTTTGACACACACACACACACACACACACAGACACTAGGGGGTACCGGAGGGGTGGGCTTCCCTAATCAAACCAGCGACCTTCTGGTCACAAGGCTGGTTCCCCAACATCCAGCCCATTACAAGGTACTAATTTTAAACAGACCATTGCAGGGCTAGAATTCTCAGTGGGGACAGTGTGAAAATGCACCCGAAGGCAGTAAATAGTAAATTCTGTTTGATCTGCATTACATCCAACAGTACAGTATATAGGGCGGCCGATATTTGCCATTTTTTAAAATATATCGACCGATAGGGGTGTGCCATATCGTATCGTACACAATAATATCGCCAACATTTTTGAATATAGTGAACGATATTATACCCTGAAATATCCTGCCATATCACCCATCACTAATTATCACATCAGGTACTACTTTTACTGTTTTTAGCAAAAGAAAAATTCACACTTTTCTCATTTTCCATTATATATCTACTAGAGACAGATTTTATCTCCAGTATCATTCACTTTACTTCAGTTCTGGATATATGGAGATATTTGGAGTGCATTATTTAGTATCGTGACATTCTGGATCATTGACTTCTGTTACAATCTGATGAAAATTCTTGTATTTTTTAATATCTCAGTTAAGGGTGTGCCATTTCATAACGTATGCAATAATAAAATTTAATTTTCATTTTGTTGCAGTAGTTTATTCTTGAAATATATTTTTTAATCAGTGTTTTGTCATTTTGAAAAGAGTATTATTATCACAAAAAAACCCATGAAATATCGTGATATTATTGTAGGGCAATATCACCCACCCTTATCGGCCGATATCAGGGTTTGGTAGCACCGATTTAAAGTCAGGCACGTCTGTGGGCAGCCCCTTGTTATTGGAGCGGTAGAACGTGCTGCTGCCACTTGTGAAGGACCCTAGGTCAAAACATTTGGAACTGTTCGGCAAATACGTGGAAATTAATAATTTATAGCATATAATGCTTTTTTTAACGATGTGGTTACGATTTGAATTTTTTAATGACTAGTTCTGGCCAGAGACGTGAACCAGAGTGGACGTTTACTCCTTTGCTCCGGGGCTAAAGCTCACTGCTCTAGTGCAATACATACATTAACACCTTATTCTAGATTCTACTCAGCTTCAGGCATTCGAGCCAAACGTAACTAAAAGAGCAAAGAGAACAGATTTCTGGAATCTTTAAATAGGATAGATTTAGAATAGGATTTAAAACTATTTGCCACTTGTGTTTTGCACACACAGCAGAATTCGACCTCTGCCTTTAATCTATCCGTGCTGTGAAACACCCATATACATATGCTAGTGAACATACACACTAGGGGGCAGTAGTGAGCAAATTTGTCAGCCCTTGGGGATTAGGTGCCTTGCTCAAGCAGTGTTGCCAACTTGGTGAGTTTGTCGCTATATTTAGTGACTGTTCAGACCCTCCAGACTTTTTTTTTTTTTTTTTTAAAGAGACTAGCGACAAATCTAGCGACGTTTTCTGGTGTTACTGGAGACTTTTGGAACCTCTGAGGTGAACACACATGTTCTTCAGTCATGAGCTTCATTCCACAACACTCACAGTGCTCAGTCAGAGCAGACCCTCACCACTCCACGCCCACTCTTTGTCCAAAGCTGCCGCTAACATGGCACCTTATTCACAGAGCAGGGTGTAAATCTAATTATATAATTATATATATATTTGGCTTATTGCTCAAAAAAAAAAATTACAGAAGTTCTTCATTTATTCAGAGTTCATTTGTAGCTCGAACATATTTAGGGTGTTAAATTCTTAAGCTTCCCCACCGAGGAGCTTCTGGATCTTGCTGGCTGAAAAAGAACTCAGTCTTTCCTGGGCGTGTCCTTCATACATCACCTGTTTTAGATGTTTTTTGAGCATTTAGCAACGCTCCTATCCCAACGATTTTGGAACACATTGCAAGCATCAATTGCTGAATTACTGCATATACAATAAACAACAAAGATGATCAACAAATCTTTGTACCGTTTTTATTTAAATACATGTCAAAGCAGATTCACAAACCTCCGCTGTCTGTGTTCATTTGGATTTTACTTACGGCCCCTACTTTCTGGAGCCATTATGTATCAGGCACAGCAACAAAAACAGCCTGTTTGTTCTCTCAATTCTGAGGGACAAGGAGAGGTTGGACTGGACTTTAGGACCTTGGTACATAAGATAACACAATTGTGGACCTCGGGGTGAAAAACGTAAGATGGATTTACATCCCCCACCATGTACCTCACTGTCTTCACGCACAGTCCAGAGGTTACCCATTAGAGCACGCACACGCAGAGTCAAAGTGAATGCAGATCAATACCTTGTGTTTCCACATGGGTCCACATACGTGGTCTTCTCGAGCTTCACCCACTTTCCAGCTGCAATCACCTAACAAGCACATGCGCAAAGCTGATAAAGCAAAGCTAAAACAGTAAGAGGACTCCAAAGCCCAGTGGAGGCCAAGTCCCTCAATGCTGATGTTGAAGTTGATGTTACCTCCTCTTTGACTACATGCGGCTCCACCGCGTCTTCCTTTGGACAGCTCATCCTGCGTCTAAGACTGGACAAGGCACACGGACACCCAATTCTGCACGTACAGCAAAGAATTAGATCATCAGGAGAGCTGGCTGATTATTAGTGTCAGCCCTGAAACTTGGGAGTGGTCCTACTGAGCATGTGCACTGAGTACAGTGTAATAACGTTTTAAACACTTTCATGTCTTTTTAATGCTAATTTAGTACAGACTGGGTTAATATTACTACTTAGTGCTCATTTAGGCTATCAAACTGTCTAAACTACTGTTTTATGATCAAGACAGTTCGAATTTCCCAGTGCCACCTTAAATGGTTTAAGGTGGAACGAGTAAAAAAAAAAAAAAAAAAAAGATGCTGGCGAATAAGAAAATAGCTATGTTACTTTAGTACAGACTGGGGTTAAAATTACTACTTCGTGCTCCTTTAGGCTATCAAAACTACTGTTTTATGATCAAGACAGTTCAAATTTCCCAGTGCCACCTTAAATGGTTTAAGGTGGAACGAGTATTTAAAAAAATAAAAATAAAAAAAGATGCTGGCGAATAAGAAAATAGCTGTCACTTTGGTACAGACTGGGGTTAATATTACTACTTGAGATCATTTAGATTATCAAAACGTCAAACCTAGAGTTTTATGGTACATATGAATCTAGTTCTGAATGGCTTAAGGTGGAACGAGAAATAAAACTTGGGATTATTTAGACCAGGGGTCACTAATAGGCGGACCGCGGTCCGGATCCGGACCCAGACGTTGTCCTATGTGGACCCAAACTGATAAACTATTGAGAATCATTTAATTTAGACTATTTTTATTTTAAGCGGTGGAGCTTTTCTCGTCTTTACGGTATACGGGCTTTACGGCACAGTGAACTCACAGACCAATCACGTGCACTGTAAGATCCCCGAAGCCTCCTCAGCCAATCAGATCTGTGCACATTGGGGCGAGGTAGGAAGCGAGGAGCAGCAGTCGGAGACTAAAGCGAGTCAGAAAGAATAAGGAGCTCTAAAAACAGAAAAGTGAACAGAGAGAACTGAGTGTTTAACAGGAACGGTTCTGGAATGGACCTGCTCGTCTAGTTTTGGAGAACACCGCTCTGTACAACCAACATGTTAATCTGTGAAGCTGAGTTAACAAGAAGATGCACGTTTTATTTACTTTCTCTATAAATAAACACTTTAAGATCAATTTTTTTTGGTTTTTTAAATATAGCCATTGTTTTACTTAAAGTAAGGAAAAAAATATTTGAAGTTTATAAATAATTCATTCAGTATTTAAACAGTAAATATACTGAAATATACTGAACGGTATGTGTGATGTGTTGGTGTTTCAGTAGCTGATGGTATAAGATGCTGATACTAGACAGGATACACCACTGAATCAGAACACATGTTAAACGATGAGGGTCCGGACCTTGGCCTGAGGAAATCTCTTCTAACTGGACCTTACTGGACTCTAATTAAACACCCCTGATTTAGACTATTAAAACGTCCTAACTACAGTTTTATGATGAAGATGAATCTGGGTTAATGTTCAAATTTAAAAGACGCTGGCGAATAAGAAGGTGTCTATTTTGCCGGCTGGTGGACTGTTCCAACTGTTCAAACTCCTTTATTGTATTTTTAATGTTACTGTAGTACAGATTGTGATCATATAGGTCCTACTTAAAGTTTTATGTTAAGGATAAAGCAGGTTTCTTTTCGAATTTTCCAGTGCTACCTTAAAAGTTTTAAGGTGGAACGAGAAAAAGGACTTGGGATCATTCAGCCTAACAAACCGTCCCCCCTACAGCTTTATGGTGCGGATGAAGCAGGTTTTCTGCTTGAACTTGCCCGTTCTACTTTAAACTTTTAAGGTGGACCGAGAAAAAGGACAACAATAAGGAATTAGATCAGGGGAGGCTGGTTGCAGATTAGTTTCAGCCCTGAAACGTTAAGGGTTAAACTTAGGAGCGGTCCAGGTGCAGATGAATCAGGTTTTCTGTTCAAACTTGCCCGTTCCACCTTAAACGGTCTACAGTGGAACGAGAAAAAGGACTTGAGATCATTTAAGCTATCAAAACGCTCTAAATACAGTTTTATGGTGCAGATAGATGTAGGTATTCTTTCCCAATTTGCTCTTTCCATCTTTACGGTTTAAGGTGGAACGAGAAAAAGGGCACCTAATTCTGCACCTACAATAAGGAATTAGATCAGGGGAGGCTGGTTGCATATTAGTATCAGCCCTGAAACGTTAAAGATTGAACGTAGGAGAGGTTCTAGTGCAGATGAAACAGGTTTTCTGATCGAATTTGCCCGTTCCACCTTAAACGTTTAAGGTGGAACTGGAAAAAAGGAACCTGATTCTGCACCTACAATAAGAATTAGATCAGGGGAGGCTAGTTGCATACTAGTATCAGCCCTGAAACGTAAAGGGTTAAACCTAGGTGACGTCCTGGTGCAGATGAATCGAATGTACCCGTTCCACCTTAAACGGTTTAAGGTGGAACGGGGGGAAAAAAGACGCCGGCGAATAAGAAATGGCTATTTCACAAGCTGGCAGAAATCGAACTGCTCAAACTCCAGCTTCACTGAAATGGTGAAACTTTTAAATATATTTAAAACGAGGAGTAAATGAAAACATCGCTGTCACTCACACGTACAACCGCCACCCGCTCAGTCACAAGTTCATGTAATTGAAGCGTCCGCCTTCGTGTGCGCCCTGAAAACATTTCCCCAAATAACAAACCTATTTTTTATTTTTCGGACAAGTTTGATTCAAGACGTCCTTTAAAACGTAGTCCATGTAGTAAATGCGAGCCAAGAAGCTAAATGCTTACAATAACGCCGTCATCAACAACAACAACAACAACAACAACAACAACTATAATGAAGTAGGAACTATTAGTTTTGGATCAAGTCGGACTGTTTTCATGTAGCACACCTTACCCTACATGTGTAGCTGTTAGCAGTATGAAGAAAGAGCAGGTTGTAAATTGTCAGTTCTCTGTTTGGTATCCTTTATTCAAAAAGCACACGATTAAAAGGTAAGACTTTTAACATTTAATCGCTTTTATCTATTTTCTTTCATACATTCTAGAAGAAGCTGAAAAGCTTATCCAAACTAGTTAGCTAGCTGGCTAACCTAGCATGCGCCGCTCTAGTGTGAGAGATTAATTCGACATTAAATACGTTACAGTGTTGAATAAATAAAGATTTGGTGTCTGCGTGATTGTTTTATATAACATTCGTATTTGTAAACTAAGAAATGTACCTAAAATATAAACGAGGAACGACACAGACTGTAATGCGCTACTCTCTAGGGGAAATCCACCGACTTTTCAGAATTTCTGCATGATCTGTTTACATTTACGGCATTCAGCAGACACTCTTGTCCAGATTGACGTACATGTGTGCTTTGTGTTCGGTCAAAGTACGTATCTCTAGCTAGTACAAACAGGTTTAAGTCAGGTTTCAGCTCGAACACTGCCAGAAATAAGGACCAGTGCTGATACCTGGAGAGAAGCCAACAACATACAAGGTTAGATACAGTAGTCAAGTCCAGTCAAGTTTATTTGTTTAGCGCTTTTTACAACAGTGTTGTCTCAAAGCAGCTTTACAGAGTTTTGAAAACAGATAGTTACAACATATGTCCCCCAGTGAGCAAGCCAGAGGCAACAGTGGCCCGAACAACTCCCTCAGGCTGGAGGAAGAAACCTTGGGGGGAACCAAACTCACAAGGGGAGACCCCTCCTCCTCTGGTCAAACAGTATTTACAGTTTAATAAACTAAACACCGAAGAAAAGAGTCTCTGTTTGAAATCTGGATAGCAAAGCTTTAGAAGCTGCACAGGTAGAGGCAGTCTCTGACTGAGGCAGTCTCTGACTGAGGCAGTCTCTGACTGAGGCAGTCTCTGACTGAGGCTTTATGTAAAGTGGGCGTGAGCTGAAATGGTCCCATCCTATCTCAATGCGGGTGCATCTGGGTGGCACAGTGATGTAACTGAGGGTGTAGCAATAGACACCGATGGACAGGAGAGCTGGTTGGTGATGGTGGGGAGGAGTCCCCAATGATCAGTCCTCCAACAGCGTTCAACAGATGGGAGGACAGTCATTTCCTCAGGAAGAGTAAAGAGAGAGAGTTAGTTGGGCTCGGGAGTAAGACTGTAGAGAATATGAATATTCAGAATTTTAGAGTGTGGTTGGTGACTCCGGCAGATCTAACTATAACAGCCTAAACTAAAAGGAGAGAACCAGAAGCTAACATGGACATGAGACCACCCTGAGACACTGAGATCCCCCCACTCCACCGTCAACAAACCTGTGTGATCGCGTGAAGTGGTGGAACAACAGCACCAACATCTCAGTTTACCTTAAACCTCTGTGTCCAAGAACCCCCAGATCTCCTGCCTTTATCTAAAAGGGAAGATTAATAACCAAAAGTTAAACTAAACAAGTATGTCTTCAGTCTAGACTTAAATATTGAGACTGTGTCAGAGTCCTGAACATTAACTGGGAGATAATTCCACAATTTGGGGGCTTTGTAGGAAAAAGCTTCCCCCCCAACATTACATACAGTATGAGTTAAATACCTACTAATACCCTGCCAGTGTTTCTACCTTGAAGATAAGGGTTACGCATTGCTGGATAAGGGCAATATGATTACTTTCAATAATACAGTAGATTAGTTCCTTATATATGCATCACAAAGAGACAGTGGTCTTCAGTCTGCTGTTCGGACAGCCAGTGAAAGTTCATATTTGGGTGCCAGGACAGAGAAGAGTCTTGTTCAACCTCTAAGACCCGTTCTAGGGAAACTTACTGACCTGTAACAGTGGATGTGAATGGAAGCCTACGTCCACCTCTGAAAGCTCCCCTACAGAAACTTATTACCTGCATACTTTGCCTACTGCCTGAGACTAGGGTTGATCAATACATAGTTTCAACATCATCAGCACACATCCAATAATCAGTAAGGCAAATAAAATCAAACACATTACACCACAACCTTTTTTGCACCTTGATGCAAAAGGAAAACTTGCCCCATACTTATTTTTCCCTGACTAATCTACAAGAAAAGACTTGTTCTTGGAGACACAGACAAGAGCCGTCATAGCTCTCACCTGCTTTTGTGCTTGGTGAGTTACTCCAGTAATAAAAAGATTAAAGAATGAATCTTCAGAGTAATAACTAATTTTAGTCAAACTATTAGTTTATATATCTATATATATATATATATATATATATATATATATATATATATATATATATATATATATATATATATATATATCTATATATATATATATATATATATATAATTAAGACTCGTTCCCCTACAAAAACAGCCCAATCATCATGAGTTCATTAAGTTCTTCCATGTATTGATATATACACAATATCACAATAATATGCTGTATTGATTTTTTTGCCCTCCCCTTTCAATAAAAACTAAGAAGGCACGTGTTCAATCATCTCTGTAACTAGTAAATATAGTGGCTGTATTAGAGTAGACATCACAAACCTGGGATTCCTATCATCACTCGTGTAAGTCAGTAAGTTTCTCTGCAGTGCATCATTTCACATCAAACCACTCATTTTAATCTCAGTAATTTAGTTAGTGGAATTTTTAAAAATGGGTGGCGTTCCCCTTTAACTTGTGGCTCTTTTTTCCAGCTTGATTCTTCCTCTGCCTCAGAATGTAATCGATTACCTTTTGGATGATGGGACACTTGTGGTTTCTGGAAGGTGAGAGCTTTTAAGAGTAAACTAACAGGTATGAGTTCATTACTGTATTGTAGGTTGAGATAATTAACTGATTGATCTTTTTTTGCAGTAATGAAAACAGTAATCAGCGTTCACAGACCAACAACAGTGACTCAGAAGAGGAGGAAGATATTCAGGTAGGTGATGTTGGCTTGATTAAAGGGATATGCTGTATATTTTTTTAATGCTTTGGTCAGGATTTATTTTTACATGACTATTTTATAGTTACTGTTTTTGATTTTGTGCATTAAATGCTGACTGATATCTCAGTCTGACTGATGTCTGACTGCTGTGTGGGCCGGAATATACAAATCTGCTCGTTATGTGGAAACCAACGACTGATTGTTTATCTGATCAGCCCCTGTCGTCTGTGGTTGTCTGTCCATATCACTATTACATATTTCATTGTGTTCGGTCCCCAACCATTTATGTCCTGCGTGATTATCTTTCTCGCAGGCTCAGACCATGTGCCCAATGACGTACTGGGCTGGAAATGGGGATTAAGTTGCATTGGGAGGGGTTTGGAGTTGTAGTGGGTGGGGTTTGGTTGTACTGGGAGGGGCGACTGGTTGTAGTGAAAAGGGTTTTTGTTATACTGGAAGTGGGGATTAGGTTGTAACTGGAAGGGGAATTTGATTGTACTGGAAGGGGAATTTGATTGTACTGGAAGGGGGGATAAGGTTGTAACTGGAAGGGGGATTTGGTTGTACTGGAAGAGGAATTTGATTGTACTGGGAGAGGAATTTGATTGTACTGGAAGGGGAATTTGATTGTACTGGGAGGGGAATTTGGTTGTACTGGAAGGGGGGATAAGGTTGTAACTGGAAGGGGAATTTGATTGTACTGGGAGGGGAATTTGATTGTACTGGAAGGGGAATTTGGTTGTACTGGAAGGGGGATTTGGTTGTACTGGAAGGGGGGATAAGGTTGTAACTGAAAGGGGAATTTGATTGTACTGGGAGAGGAATTTGATTGTACTGGGAGGGGAATTTGATTGTACTGGAAGGGGGGATAAGGTTGTAACTGGAAGGGGAATTTGATTGTACTGGGAGGGGAATTTGATTGTACTGGGAGGGGAATTTGATTGTACTGGAAGGGGAATTTGGTTGTACTGGAAGGGGAATTTGGTTGTACTGGAAGGGGGATTTGGTTGTACTGGAAGGGGGATTTGGTTGTACTGGAAGGGGGATTTGGTTGTACTGGAAGGGGGGATAAGGTTGTAACTGGAAGAGGAATTTGATTGTACTGGGAGAGGAATTTGATTGTACTGGAAGGGGGGGGATAAGGTTGTAACTGGAAGGGGAATTTGATTGTACTGGGAGGGGAATTTGATTGTACTGGAAGGGGAATTTGGTTGTACTGGAAGGGGGATTTGGTTGTACTGGAAGGGGGATTTGGTTGTACTGGAAGGGGGGGATAAGGTTGTAACTGAAAGGGGAATTTGATTGTACTGGAAGAGGAATTTGATTGTACTGGGAGAGGAATTTGATTGTACTGGAAGGGGGATTTGGTTGTACTGGAAGAGGAATTTGATTGTACTGGGAGGGGGATTTGGTTGTACTGGAAGGGGGGGATAAGGTTGTAACTGAAAGGGGAATTTGATTGTACTGGAAGAGGAATTAGGTTGTACTGAAAAGGGAATTTGATTGTACTGGAAGGGGGTTTGGGTTGTACTGGACGGGGAATTTGGTTGTACTGGGAGGGGGTTTGGGTTGTACTGGAAGGGGAATCTGATTGTACTGGGAAGGGAATCTGATTGTACTGGGAAGGGAATCTGATTGTACTGGGAAGGGAATCTGATTGTACTGGGAAGGGAATCTGATTGTACTGGGAAGGGGTTTTGGTTTGTACTGGGAAGGGAATTTGATTGTACTGGAAGGGGTTTTTTGTTATGCTGTAAGTGGGGATTAGGCAGTAACTGGAAGGGGTCCTAGGTTGTAATTGGGAGGGACTTTGAGGGTTGTAATTGGGAGGGACTTTGAGGGTTGTAGTTGGAGGGAGTTTGGGGGTTGAAGTGGGAGGGACTTTGAGGGTTGTAGTTGGAGGGACTTTGGGGGTTGTAGTGGGAGGGACTTTGTGTTTACGGATGTGGGACGGATGTGTTTACACTGCTATAACTTGGGTCTCCATTGCGTCCATGTGAAGTGACCAGGTGTAAATGGGGTCTATGTTCTGGCTATCCTGTATTTTGACTCATATCCTAAAAGTTGAAGAGGTCCAGTCCTGTCTCTTACATGAATGTCTAAGATATATATGATTTTCTAAATGTTTTTCAATACTTTCTCTTTACCAGTGGTCCGATGATGAGACAACAACAGTCGCTACGGTGAGTGTTACGCCCGACCTCATTATCCAGGACATTATATTCTACAATATAAATTATGTTCAGGATTTTGGATGTTAAACAGCTCCTGGCCCAATCAGAGACAGTCCACTAATGAAGGTTATTGGAATATCGGGGAATTTGGTTCCACTGACTTACATTGCATTACATTAAAAGACTGTCCTCACTATAAAGAGATACTTAAGGTACTTGTTCTTCGGACAACAGCAACAGAAGACAATATACAGATATTATAGATAAAGTATTTGTTACTGCTGTCATGCTTAGATGTGCACACGCAGGAAGATTAAACCAGGATACTCAAACAAAGATTAAAGCTAAACATGCTTCATGAGACAGACCCCTGGACCCCACACACAGTGTTCTAGAATATAAGAAAGAACACCTCTGTATAATACCTGCATGACACAGAGTGATGTTCTCAAATCTGTTGTTTACGTACTATATTGAATATTATCTGTCCTAGTATTAACGGGGTAGCTCTCTCTGCTCCTTTCCAGGCGCCGGAATTCCCTGAATTTAACTCGAAGGTGCAGGATGCTATAAATGCTCTAGGTGGCAGAGTGTTCCCTAAACTGAACTGGAGTGCACCCCGGGTGAGCAGATCACACCCTCATACAATAATAAAGCATTCTCAGTACAACGTCATGTTCCTGAATTGAAAAGCAGAAGGATTTGACTTGTCTGCGTGTTGCTCCGTCCTCCTCTCTCCTCTCTGCAGGATGCAAACTGGATTGCCTTAAACAGCTCCTTGCAGTGTCAGAGTCTCAGTGACATCTTCCTTCTCTTTAAAAGTTCAGACTTCGTCACACATGACCTCACACAGCCGTAAGTAACACAGAAGGGCTTCTCTGTGATCTGTGATGTTTGATATTCACTCAGTGATGCGCCCAAAATCGCCTACCTGTCTACTCATTGGTAGGGGAGTGTGGCTAGTATGTCCGAATACTCAGTAGGCATCGAGAACTAGGCGTCTGGTACCTGTATGACCTCCTGAATCACCAGCCATTTTTATATATGGGACCTGTGTATTGGCAAGAACCTGTCGATACAATACGTATCGTGATACAGCGGTCACGATTCAACATATCCACAACACTGCAAGCAAAATTAAACATTGCAATTTTTCAAATATTACTATTAACACATCACTACATGAACAAGTTTGCCAATGCCTACAAAAGCATTGCGCCCTTGTGCTGCTTGTTAATGTTGGAGTGAAGCTGAAAATGGATTGCAACACTGCCATCTAGTGGTCAGAGGTTTAAACACAACACACAATGATTCACTGTCTGCCAGGAATCTGTGTATCGATACTGTGTTTTTGAGAATCTATCCAGTATCACCAAACATAATATCCTGATATTCGATATTTTCTTAAATCTGTCAGTAAATGAAACATTCAAATGAAAAATCAAACTATGCAAAGTTCCATGAGCCCCAAAATTAGTCAACACATGTTTGGGATTCAATTTTTATTTCTTGAGTTTAGCCCTGGATCTACGTGGCCAGTTTTGCTGACAAACACTAGAAATTAATAGTCATTGAAATGTTTCTAGCAAATACATCCCCAAGACCTCCTCTGTGAGCCTGCTCAGACTGCCTCCAGGTCTTTAAGGTCACATGTGGTTTAGGATACAATATTCAGTCTAGTTGAATGCTGTGGACAGTTACTTCACATAACAGGTTTGTTAATTTGATTAAAACATCTACTTGTAGGGCTGTGTATTGGCAGGTACCTGGTGATGCAGTACATATCATGATTCAATATATCGCGATACTGCAAGCAAAGTGATATACTGTGATTTTTTTAAAATCTTATTATTAAAACACACCACTGTATGAACAGGTTTGTCGATGCTTACAATAGCATTGCGCCCTTGTGCTGCTTGTTAATGTTGGAGTGAAGCTGAAAATGGATTACAACACTGACATCTAGTGGTTTAATCACAACACAACACGCAATTATTGAATGTCTGCCAGGAATCTGTGTATCATCTTCCTTTCCTGTGGTTTTCTGACTCCCCTTTGTGTACTTATGTTTCTTGTGTTTTGATTTAAGTGTTAAATATTGATTTTTTTTTTTTTTAATGTCTGGTTAACGTTTACAGATTAAAGCTTTAAGTGTAATTAATTATCCATTTACCTGCAGGACAACCTGCAGAGAGTTTGGCAAAACATTTGACTGGTGTGTTTACCTACAGTGTGAATTAGTGTTCAGTTTTATAACTCATAGCAAGCCTTGCTGTGTCCTAAACCACATCTGCAAGTCTGTGCGAACGAAATGAGGACCTGAATATGATTTGAGTAGAAGCTGAGGGCAAATTAACTTCAACATAATGACGCTGACTGCATTCCTCCCTTCTTTCACAGGTTCCTCCAATGCAGTGATGACTCCCCAGACCCGGTTATAAACTATGAGGTGCAGCACACATACATATACGTTCTATAATGGTTTAAACACTAAAATCCACTAGTATTTAATAATGTTCTCCATCATCTGTGTAGACCCAGACTACAGCTCTTACATACAGCAGTTAGTAATAAAAGAACAGTTATGTTATCTGTTTAATTGCTAAAAAAAGAAAATCCAGAGCTATGGGTTGTTTGAGAGCCGGAAAAGTAATTATTTAATCAAAGAAAGACTGTTGTTGATTACTGTTACGACTCTCTATGTCTAGGGGTCTAAGGATCGTAACAAATCAAAAATGACCAGCCAGAAAAGTTTTTCACGTCAAAAGTGTGTTGTATTCCAAAAACAAAACTATAGCATGGCAGTCTTTTCACTTATAACACAAATAATTAAGGGAAAGAAAAACAATAAATAACTAAAGAGCTAATCACATTAACCGTCACGGTCAGCCAAGGGCAAAATAATAAACCAAAATATCTACTAAACCAAACAACCTAACTAAACTATTAATAAAAGAAAAAAAAGAAAAGACAACACAAGTAACCTAACTCCCTATGTATAAACAAGAGAAAACGAGAATGAAAATAAATGGGCAGCTCACCCGTACCGTGATTACATAGACTTAAAATTTAAACTACTGGAGACAAAGAAATATTCAACATTGCAATTTCAACACTTAAAATAGTGACAACTGAGCTCGGACAGCTAGGCTTTTACATTCCAATTCAAAATCAAGAGAGAAACGCTGATGTGACTGCCATGGGCCACGTGGTGAAAACACCACGAGGCACCCTCAAGAAAGTGGCGTGGCTTTTTGTAGCCATGTCATTACAGAGCAGCAGCATCCGGTAATGAGGTGAGCTGGCATGAACCAATCAAGCTCCGCCCTAAGAGATGACTGATACAAAACAAAAAGACAGGCAGCAGAGGGCAGCAGCGTCACTATTTTAGATTAATGTCTGGGACGTAACAATTACACACTCTTCTAATAAGGCTGCAGTTTAGGTTTTATCCACTAGAGGTCAGTAGAGCCCATGTTAAATTGATGCATGCAAAGGAAAGCTGGATCTTTTTATTGCTTTGTTTTTCAGGGCTCTGAAATCATCACAGTTCTAGAAATTAATTTTCTGAGAGCATCATGAGGTTGTTATGAGAGGCTCTGTTCTAGCTTTAAGTGTAGCTTGACTGCCAAAAGCACCATTCACCAGGAAAAAAACTGATTGCCCATACAGCTTGTCCACTCTAGACAAACTGCGTGAGGTGATCCTGGAGTGATATGGAGTTCACGCTGTCCTGTAACTCCTGCTAAACTGTACCCATATACCTAATTCCTGCAGCAATCCTTCTTTATTGAGAGTATTCCAGTGATAAGCAGATGAATATGATTAGGAAAGTGTTTACATGGTATCTCAATAGGCCACCATAAACAACTGGAACACGTTTGTTGCATCATGTCAGGGATTCTTCTGGGGGGTGTTTGTTTGTGTTATCTCTCATAAGTATTCATCTGGGCTGAGATTTGGTGAAGAAGCCTTTTAAAACCCACTTCTTTGCAACTACAGAAGCTTTTTACAGTTTAGCTTGAACTCTTCAGTCCATTCAGACGTCATATCCTCAAAGCAGTTAACATGTGATCTGAAACAAGACCTTTTAAATAACATACTTTTTTATAAAGTAGTCCAACCCGCATAGAACATACATCAAACCTAACAGCGTACAATCAGGAGAAATTCAGTCAGTCAATAAATAACAAACAAAAAAAACTCTGGGGCCTGTTTATTATTCATATGTGGGTCTGTGCTGTAGTAGCTGCTGTTATTTTACTGTAAGCGGATTTAGAGTGTTAGAATATAAAAAAAGTGGGATTAATTCTTTTCTCCTGGGTCATTTTAAGAGAGACATATGTTTGACTGCAGGTCAGTGCATCAGCTGCAACACCCACCAGCTGAACTTACAATAAACCACTTCACTCAACACACATTAATACTGTATGTATTAGAAATAGAAGTAATTCTACTATATTACTATTAATATTACTTCATTAGTTGAGCAGCTGTACTTAAGGCTATAGCTTTGTTTTAATTAAATATTAAATTAAAGTCCACACACACACACACACACACACACACACATATATATATATATATATATATATATATATATATATATATATATATATATATATATATATATATATATATATATATTAGTTATTATTTATTTATTCATGGGTTTATATAGTAGGGCTGGGCGATATAACGATAATTATCGTGATATAACGTTTCCTCGATAGAAATATAAGATGTAGTCGATAGAATTAAGTTCCGTCCATGTTTTGAGAGACAACATGAACAGCCAATGAGCATGATAATAGCGCCGCCCCCAAACCAATCAGGTGGCTGAACTAGAGTTCCAGCCATTTCAATTTGCTTGAAGCACACAGTACAGCGTGTAGGCGTAGCAGCAGCTTAACCCACCTGCTAGTAATTTGCTTACTGCTGGCGTCACAGTCGAGCAGAGAGAACGAAATAAGAGAAAACATCATTCCTGAAGAACACACCTCAACGGACACCATCCAGAGCTCTGGGGGCCCAGAAGCACAAGGAAAAAACGCATGACCATCCAAGACTTACTGTATTAAAGGGTACCTTAAACCGCAGGTGATCTATAAATGATTAAAAGGTGTAAAAGACTCGACTTTTAGAGGCACAAAGGACACGTAGCCTTGTTTGTGGACTATATTTTTTGTCAGAGAGTCGTTTGAGAAGCAGCTACGTGTGTTTTAAAGCTCCCGCGTTATCTAGAACATTCTTAGGTTCTACACTGGGCGATTAAGAAACGGTTAACAATGAGACTTCAAGTGACACTACTGAAAGAAACATGGTACACGTGTTAATAATCTTAAAATAATCTATAAGATAAGATAAACAGGTAAACAGGTGCTGTCCTGCTGCTGTGTTGATGAAGCTCTACGGGGTGTTTGATCTTCAAGGTCTCGTGTATAGCAGCTGTACTGTTGTGATCATCTCCACTGTGCAGAGCTGACAGAGCACCACACTGTTGTGTTTCTGTGTGAAACACTCCCACAACGTTAGATATACGCGAGCGATTGGATAAATCCATGCTTTCAGTAGATGCAGCCTGCGATGCATCGACGCACGTTATGCTAATTGACGCTTGACCAAGACGGTGTATATATAATGTGTTGGTGCATATAATTAATTTGAAATACGGTTGTGTAATGTTCTATAGTACATTTGTACATATTCTGTTAGAAAATAAATACA
The DNA here is from genome assembly GCA_021613375.1 of Megaleporinus macrocephalus. Classification (NCBI taxonomy): domain Eukaryota; kingdom Metazoa; phylum Chordata; class Actinopteri; order Characiformes; family Anostomidae; genus Megaleporinus; species Megaleporinus macrocephalus. The sequence continues at coordinate 5,955,327 of CM038702.1, forward strand.
ATTAATCAAAATTTTGATATTTTCACTTCTCACTTAAAGTATAAAGCAAATATGATTTGATTTATATCATGATATACAGTATATCGATATCGACTGATATAAAAAAATAATTCTGATAAGATTTTCCCCATATCATCCAGCTCTAATATATAGTAGTATTCTACACTTGAGTGAAAAAAACCCCACAGAACCCAAAAAATTCCCAGAAATTTAGACTAAGATGTCAGTTATGCATTTTCCATTACTGTAGGTGGAAGGACAAGTCAACCCAAATAAAGTCAACACAATTTACACATTTTCAGATATTTTAGTGGGTAAAATTCTGTGTATTTCACCTCCCTCTATGGATAAAAACTGTTTTCCACGCTTTTTAGCTCCTTCAGTCAGTGTTGGAGAAAGCTGAGCCTTCCTGATTATTTCAGGTGAAGCTCTTTTTCTGGGTGGGGTAGTAAACAGTTTCAAGGACGTGATATTGTATCTCTGGTGGAATCTACTATCTGGATGTTTCACAATTTCAGTGGGCGCGTCCATCATAATGTAAACTGTTATCTAGTAAATACATAAATACAGCCTCTATTATCAGCACTGACACTCAGCAACCAATTTACCATTCGCTCACTATTTAAATCACAGAGGCGCCCAGTAGAGTATTTTACATATACTCTATATGCTTTTCTTGTGTTTGACAGTTAGCTCGTCTGTGAGATCTGTTCTATAAGATGTGTGAAAAGTGAGTGAACACAATAAGAGTGAACACAGTTTTTGGGAGGAAATCTGCTGTACTAAGAAATGTCTGTGAATAGAGTTACTGATTCTAGACCAGGCAAGTTTATATGTATAGCATCTTTCATACACACTGACAGTTCAAAGTGCTTTACATAAAGAAATATTAAAAAACAGTTTGGTACCTCAGAAAGGCTTTTGGGAGAAGACCGTTATTTTATGAGGGTCACTTTCAGGCCCCTGAGGGCAGAACAGCACTAAGTTACCACTTTCACCCCGAATAGCAGCCGTTACTGAACAGTATCTAAGCTGGTAATCAGTCTTTGGGTTACCAGCCAGCAGAATTTTACAACCGCCCAAGAGTTGACAAATCTTAGGAGAGCATTCTGTGCATGCTGGAATGTTAATTATCTTATTAAAGAAGAATTTTGCATAATTCAGTGATTTGTGGTGCAGTCACTCAGAGTGCTTGGTTGTGAAATGACTGGTTGTAGAGACTCCGATGTTGTTTACAGTGCTGGTGATGGAAACCAGGGGTCTCCATGTCTACAACACAAACATTATATATATATATATATATATATATATTGGAGCCATTTAGGTTTTTAATTTTGTTTATTTGACCACTTGGGATAAAAGGTCACTACTACAATATATATACACACACACACACACACACACACACACACACACACACACACACACACACACACACACACACACAGGAGGGGACTAAAACTTTCTTCACTTTCAGTGCAAGTCTGTGGAACCAGAATATTTTCAAAGCTTTTTTGAAGTATTTCTATTGGTCCATTCAGTATGAAGCCTTCAGTCAATGTAAAGGGCAGCTGCTGTATTTAAATGATGTAAAAAAAAAAAATTGACACAAAAGTGGAGATTGGACTGTGACGATATATATGTTGATTCTGAAAAAAATAATCATTCATCTAATAGTCATACAATTGGATTTACACCAGTTTTTAGCTGCAAAAGCTAAAACTACGTCAGACAGCGTATTCATAACTACTTCATATAACAATTCTTTGGGGGAGTGTTTGTTTTTTATTTTTTTATTTTTTTTTTAAAGAGGTGGACCTCTGGTTCCTATCTGCTTTATTTCTGTAGAGCATTTCAGATCTTTATTCACATTATAACTGTTTAATTATGCAGAAATTTTGCTGGGATTCCCCTTTAACTCTGTATTGAAGCACATTCCAGCTTACTTATATTTCCTTTACCTGGCAGTTACCTGTATTGTAGACACGCACCTGCCACTGTTTTAGAAACCCCTCCTTGTGTCTGCACTCAGTGTCTATTATATCAGCTCCACTGACCATATAGGAGCTACACTTACAGATTTTGTAGTATACTTTATTACTCTGTTCTTAGTCAGGACAACCCTGGGGCAGATAGTATTTGGGTGGGGGATTACCGTCCACTCACTGTCCACTCTATTAGACACTCCTACTACTTGCTGGTCCACCTTGTAGATGTAAAGTCAGAGACAGTAGCTCATCTGCTGCTGCACAGTTTGTGTTCCTCTAGTCCTTCATCAGTGGACACAGGACGCCGCCCACAGGACACTGCTGTCTGGATAGTTTTGGTTGGTGGATGATTCTCAGTCCAGCAGCAGCAGCACTGCTGTGTCTGATCCACTCATACTAGCACAACACACACTAACACACCACCACCATGTCAGAGTCACTGCAGTGCTGTAAATGACCCACTTCCATAATAGTATCTGCTCTGTGGGGGTCCTGTGGGGGTCCTGATCATTAAAGAACAGAGTAATAAAGTATACAGTGAATCAGATGAACTACAGTCTGTAAGTGTAGCTTCTCTGTGGTCAGTGGAGCTGATACAGTGGACAGTGTGTAGCTGCAGGGAGGTGTTTCCTCTTAGTTGGTGTACAGTTTTCTTTACTGGGTTTCACAGCTGGAGTCGTTTCTGTCTGCTCTTTTGTAGCTGGTGTTGAGGAAATGGAGCGAGCTGATTCCAGGAGGAGAATTCCGCTGCTTTGTGAAGGAGAACAAGCTTATTGGTACGATAAATATATATATATATATAAATATATATACATACACTCATCTTATGTTGTCCCTCCTCTCAGATGGTCAAGTAAAGTTGGACCACTTCATGTCATGTGATCGTTTGTCTGTGCGACATACAAACTCTCTGTGAGGGTGTTAAACCAGGGGTGTCCAGTCTTTCCAAACTTTTTCATTCCAAATAGACGGATGCACCCCTCTATGCTTTAAGACTCTCACTGGTTTCCTTACAAGCCCACATTGTTGGAACAGCGTCAGACTTAAGATCCAGTCGTCGTGGAAGCCTACGTCCCATAGCTGTGATAATCTACAGGCGTGAAATGATGTACTGGTATACTGACTGTAGCAACTTGTACTTCTGTTTAGTTGAGAACATTAAGAGTAATATGAGAGAAATCAATGGGACCCACTTCTGAGTTTCAGGGTAACAGTATTGAGTTCTTTTGAGTGACTCCAGCCTCGGTGTTTCTGAGCTGTATCTGGGTTTGCTTGTGTTTTATAGGCATCTCTCAGCGAGACTACACCCAACATTACCAGCATATCTCCAAACAAGAAGCCAGCATCTCCTCCTCCATACTGCAGTTCTTCAGGAACCACATCCAGCACCAGTTCCCTGATGAGGACTGTGAGTGACCATGTGTTGGGTCAGATATGGAAATCGTTACTGTTTGTGCTGCAGAAGGTGTGATGAACTGTTTCTGTCTTTTATTTTTCCAGTTGTCTTGGATGTTTACAGAGACAGCATGGTGAGGATATGAATATGTTCTTATAAGCTCAGTATAACGGGAATAGCTGGGGATGCTTGATTGGAATAATCAGATTTGATTATAAGCTCCAGGAATGCAGTCGGGAGTCAGACAGTTCATTGTTTTGTTTTAGGCTGCTCAGTGTTGCAGTGTTAAAGAGTAAATGATGTTCTTCTCAGTGGAACTTGCTAATAGAAAGTACTGGCGAGTCATGTGAAACAGGCATTGTCACAAAGCAGCTTTACAGAAAATCTGGGTCCGAGCCCCCAATGAGCAACCCTGGGGGGGGGGTCCCAACCTTGAGAGGAACTCAACCTCCTGTAGTCGACACCAGATAGCAGAATAAAGCACAAACAATATACAAAGGATGCAGTTTTATGATTAATATACAGTATTAAATGTCGAGAAAGAGGAAAAAGTCAGCCAGTGATTGGACAGAAGTATTTAAATGATATCTGATTACATCTGACTACTGTTAGACCCAATCAGAGTAACAATGACAAACAGATGTAAGCATGAAAAACAGTATTATGAGCATATCACAGTAAAAACCCAAGAACATGGTTTTAATACAGAGAATAATAATAATATTAATATTAAATGTGCTAATAACAATACTAAGTAAAAGTCTGAGGCCCCGGAGCTGATAGTTAAAAAGTTTTTATCTAATCAGTAAGTGTATTTTCACCACCAGATCTGATTAGAACAGATGTAAATAATCATACATACAATACAAAGTAACATGAATATGTTATTGTGAAAGAAGTAGATCAGATCTTGATCCAGTTTGAAGAACAAAGTTAGGTTCCAGATTTCTCCTGGACGCCCCAGACATTGTATGAATGTGTTCAGTTCCTTCAGCAGCAAATCTTGATTTATCTTAATGAAGTACTGAGCAGTCAAAGCAGGTATTAGATGAGAACTGTACATAATACTGGGGTATAATTAGCTTGGAAAGGGTTAATTAAACACACTGACGTATGTAAAAGTATACTTACTGTATTAATACTGTTTAATAATTAAATAATAAAGTTTTGCTGAGTAAATAAAAGCTTCCTGTCTGGAAAAATTGCTTATTAAATATAATAATGTTCCTAAGTGACTGAAACTTTCACGCAGTGCTGTATAAATCGTGATCAGTGTATCTCCAGCAGTAGGCTGTTGCTGCTGGAGGGGGGGAGATGTTGATTGTGTTGTTTTGTGTTACAGGGTCGTGTGTGGCTGATTGACTTTAATCCGTTTGGTGAGGTTACCGACTCTCTGCTCTTCACTTGGGAGGAACTAACATCTGGAAACAGTCTTGCAGCTGGTGAGACAGAAGAAGGCACGGCACTGCAGGTACAGCACACCTAGTTAACCTCAGCCTACCTAACTATCTACAGCCTTAATTCATTATTTACAGCACACCTAGTTAACCTCAGCCTACCCAACTATCTACAGCCTTAATTAATTATTTACAGCCTACCTAAATAACTACAGCCTTATTTATTACAGCCTACCTAAATAACTACAGCCTTAATTAATTATTTACAGCACACCTAGTTAACCTCAGCCTACCTAACTATCTACAGCCTTAATTAATTAATTATAGCCTACCTAAATAACTACAGCCTTATTTATTACAGCCTACCTAAATAATTACTGCCTTAATTATTACAGCAGACCTAAATAACTAAAGCCTTAATTAATTACAGCAGACCTAAATAACGACAGCCTTAATTAATTACAGCAGACCTAACTAACTACAGCCTTAATTAATTACAGCAGACCTAACTAACTACAGCCTTAATTAATTACAGCAGACCTAACTAACTACAGCCTTAATTAATTACAGCAGACCTAACTAACTACAGCCTTAATTAATTACAGCAGACCTAAATAACTACAGCCTTAATTAATTACAGCAGACCTAAATAACTACAACCTTAATTAATTACAGCATACCTAACTAACTACAGCCTTAATTAATTACAGCAGACCTAAATAACTACAGCCTTAATTAATTACAGCAGACCTAAATAACTACAGCCTTAATTAATTACAGCAGACCTAACTAACTACAGCCTTAATTACAGCAGACCTAACTAACTACAGCCTTAATTAATTACAGCAGACCTAACTAACTACAGCCTTAATTAATTACAGCAGACCTAACTAACTACAACCTTAATTAATTACAGCAGACCTAAATAACTACAACCTTAATTAATTACAGCATACCTAACTAACTACAGCCTTAATTAATTACAGCATACCTAACTAACTACAGCCTTAATTAATTACAGCAGACCTAAATAACTACAGCCTTAATTAATTACAGCAGACCTAAATAACTACAACCTTAATTAATTACAGCAGACCTAAATAACTACAGCCTTAATTAATTACAGCAGACCTAAATAACTACAGCCTTAATTAATTACAGCAGACCTAAATAACTACAGCCTTAATTAATTACAGCAGACCTAACTAACTACAGCCTTAATTAATTACAGCAGACCTAAATAACTACAGCCTTAATTAATTACAGCAGACCTAACTAACTACAGCCTTAATTAATTACAGCAGACCTAACTAACTACAGCCTTAATTAATTACAGCAGACCTAAATAACTACAACCTTAATTAATTACAGCAGACCTAACTAACTACAGCCTTAATTAATTACAGCAGACCTAACTAACTACAGCCTTAATTAATTACAGCAGACCTAACTAACTACAGCATACCTAATTAACTTCAACCTAACTTAATTATCTACATGTGGTGTTAAATGTGAATAAGAAAACACACCCTTTACAAAGAACACACCTCTACACATTTTAATACACTGTAATATCACACTCACCAGGTGAATGAAGCGTGTGCTCTGATAGGCTAAAGTGGCGTTTCCTGTACGTTCAGCGCGTTTCACTGCTTTTGTGTGTCTAAGCTCTGTGTAGTGGTCTGGGTGGTGCTGTTTGGTATGTTCTTAAAGTGCCTGATGTTCTTCAGGAGGGTCCTGCTTTCCGGTACACCACCAGTGAAGTGACTGTCCAGCCAAGTCCCTGTTTGTCCTACAGAATCCCACGAGACTTCTTGGACCTGTCCACTGGAGAAGATGCTTATAAGCTAATTGATTTTCTCAAACTGGTGAGTGAGACTCTCATTAAAGGGCTCATATCATCCCCAACCAAAATGTTTCTAATATGGTGTATAAAACAGTGTAGTCTAAGCTACAAGCACAGCCAGTTTTGAAATTGCTCTTGTGTTGTCACGACAAAAACAAATCAAATTTACACAAATCTACCCGTTCAGCCCACAGCGGTTAAACCCGCTCATTTATGCTGAAGTTATACGACCTGGATTGCTTTTTTGCTTTAATTGGACAATGTGGGGACAGGAAGGGGGCATACTATAAAATGTATAGTATGCCCCCTTTAATATGGGCTCTTTAAAGTGCTATCAGTGCATGTTGTGAATGGGAGATAAAATTAAATAATTAATTAATTGTGCTATAACACTGTGCTATAACACTAGGGGGCAGTGAAACACCCATATATATATATATATATATATATATATATATATATATATATATATATATATATATATATATATATATATATATATACATACATACATACATACATACATACACATACACACACACACACACACACACACACACACACACACACACACACACACACATTAGGGGACAGTGAAACACCCACATATACATACACACACACAAGGGGGCAGTGAAACACACACACACACACACACACACACTAGTGAACACACACACTAGGGGACAGTGAAACACCCACATATACACACACACACACACACACTAGGGGGCAGTGAAACACCCACATATATACACACACTAGTGAACATTCACACTAGGGGGCAGCCCTACCACAGCTCCCGGGGTAAGGTGCGTTGGTCAAGAACACTTCAGTTGTGTGCTATTGGTCCAGGGTATCAAACTGATGACCTTCCTGTCACACGGATCCCTAACTTTCAGCCCACGACTGCCCCTATGATATGACCCGTCTTAGTCATAGACAAAAGTAAAAAGGCTAGAGCTTCGGTCACCTCCTGGAGAAAAAATGACTGGGCATGCTTTTCTTCTCATTACAGAAAAAGGGTCAACAGGAGGAGGAGTCTGAGGACGAGGCTGAGCCTGAAGGGGGCAGTACATGATAACATGGTATGTTCAGGGACTGACTGGTTGTCTCTCTTGTCTGTAGTCTAGAAAACTGTATCTGAGTATCACTAGCCGGGTGCTGAAATGCTGTGATGCTGTATGGCTGCTGTTGATTCAGTGATGTGTGTATGTTGTAAAGGCTTGGTTGATTAAGACTAGGGCTTGTGTTTCTGTGACAGAGGCCGTTCTGGCTGTCGATGCTGTTTACATTGCTCCGCTGGACAGAAGCAGCCAACAGGAACGAGACCTGCGTCTGTAGAGACAGTAAACCTGACTCGTGGTTTTTGTACATGTTGACAGAATAAATGATGATGATATTCATGATGATGACATTATTTAATCAGCTCAGCCCAAATACTTTGTTTATAGACTGTATACTTGTGTATATGTAGTTAATGCCCGTAAATAAAAAGCATCATATTTACATAATTATATTCCTGTAATGTTGCTTTTATATTATCACACGTCTAAACTGAAATAAACGAATGTAGTATAACAGCAACAAATCACTTGTATCCTGTTATTCATCTTCACATGGTTACCAGAGCTCAGAGCTGAACATCTGTATTTAACTGACATTGGTGGTGTGTGTGTGTGTGTGTGTGTGTGTGTGTGTGTGTGTGTGTGTGTGTATGTATATATTCCTGATTTCCTGATTTTTAAAATGTTTCGGAACATCAAACCAATTTGAATATTAGTCAAAGACAACACTGGTAAACACAAAATGCTATTTTTAAATGAAGGTGTTTATTATTATGTAGTTTTTTTTTCTCCCTTAATAATAAACACCTTCATTTAAAAATAGAATTTTGTGTTTACCTGTGTTGTTGTTGACTGATATTTAAATTGGTTTGATGTTCCAAAACATTTAAGTGTGACGAACATGCAGGAAATCAGGAAGGGGCAAACACTTTTTCACACCACTGTATGTATGTGTGTGTGTGTGTGTGTGTGTATGTATGTATGTATGTGTATATATATATATATATATACAGCGACAACATGGATTTGAGATTCCGACATCAACTCTATGCACAGGTTAAAAAACTGATTTAGGATCAGATTCTTATTTCCAATCACCTTACTGACAGGAACAGATCCTAGATCAGCACTCTTGGAGAAGTGTTATGTATGCAGGCCTCTGCTCTTTGATATTGTTAATGGGCACTTTTTTTAAGATTTTCTGTATCATTAAGTTATTATATTTTAATACATATAAACATTTTAAAATTTTACATTTAAAAGTAATTCAGAGAGCTTTTATGAAATGCTGTTTCTTTAGTTTATCATCAACATATTAAGATTCAGAGACATGTGCATATTTAGATGGATAATTAAATGGTTAAGATGAAAAGAATGATTTGGTGTGTTTTGGTGTGAAACGCTCTGTTCTAGAGAAGCTGATTCAGAACTGTTCACAGTGGTGGTGAATGGAACCAGACGTCCACCTTTAAAAGCTCCCTCACTAAAAGTTATTACAGTAAATGGTTATTAACAGACAGACTGAGGTCTGACACTTTGATAGTTTGTGATTAAATGTTGGTATAAAATTAATGACAGGTTTATCATCAACATTAGAACACATGTAGGGTCAGTGTAGCATTTCACATCAAACTCTGACTGCTTACATTAATTATTCAGAAACTGATCAATGGAATTTCCCCTCAAACACATCTAAGTTCTCTCCAAAGTCTGATTTCTGCCATGCTCTGTTCAGCATGTTATTAGTTTAGGATTGAAACTAAAGCTTGATTTAAGGCCAGTGCCTGCACACAAAGTCTCTGCTGCTGTTTATCTTCAGCTTTTCTATTTAGCTGTTGTTTTTCAGGGAGAAACTGTAATGAAGCCTGTTCTTCACTGATATAGTGGCTTAGATGTGTAATAGCAATCTGGAAGCTTGGAGCGTTCAGTAGATTTGATGTAGTTTTAGAGGGAAAGAGTCACTGTTTAAAAGCCCCTTTATTCCAAAACTTGTGCTCATCTTCAGTGAAATGACTCAAATAACAAACCTCACATGCTCACATGACCTCATCTCTGAACATAATTAAGTAGATGGCAGACATAATTTCAATTCTTTCTTTATATAAAATCTTATTTTATATTTGTGTGTATCTAGCTATATCTATCTACATCTATATATCTATAGCTATCTATATAACTATAGATTTATAGATCTATAGCTATCTAGTATCTATCACTATATATCTAACTATAAATTTATATCTATAACTAGATTTATATCTATAGCTATATATCTATCTATGCATAGCTATATATCTATCTATATATATATATATATAAAATCACTATCTATCTAGCTATAGATATATCTATATACAGCTATCTATCTTAGCTATATACAACTATAGATTTATATCTATAGCGATCTACAGTTATCTATCACTATATCTATATATCTATATTTATAACTAAATTTCTAGCTATAGATATAAATCTAGTTATATATATATCGATGTATAGCTATCTATATATATCTCTCACTATCTAGCTATAGCTATCTATTGATATCTATATACAGCTATATATATCTTTAGCTATATATAACTATAAATTTATATCTATAGCGATCTGTATATGTATAGCTATCTATACATTTATATCTATAACTAGATTTATATCTATAGCTGTATATATCTATGTATAGCTATCTATCTATATCTATCACGCTATAGATATATCTATATACAGCTATATATCTTTAGATATATATCTATTTATAACTACATTTATATCTATAGAAATCTGTCTATGTATATCTATCTATATATCTATCTCTATATCTATCTATAGCTATCTATCTATAGCTCAGCATTGTGCTCATCATTGGCATCTCACAGTAACTTCACAGGAGACACTTTCAATGCAAATGAATGAAACCGAACTATTTTGAAGCATTTCTATTGGTCCATCCATCATTCATCGAATGTTGTGTTTACATGATATAGAAAAATAGAGAAGAAAAACTGATCAGAAGAAAAACACGATACTTGGAATTCAAAAACCTTTTATTAGAACAATACAGCAGATATAAAGGTTCTACTGCAGACACTCAGAACTCGTGTGCTTCAACGACAAAGAGTATGCACCTCTCACACACCAATAATAAATTAATCATAACAAAGGAAACAGAAAGAACCCCCCCCCACTCCTCAAAATGAACTCGACTGATTACGCAGTGAATCAAGGCCTTGTGTTGGTGGTAAAATGGGGCCCAGAGCTGTCGCCGTCGGCAGCCTGCTGGTAAAGTCAGCGCGGACCGATAAGACTAGATGTCACTTCGTCTTATGATGACGAAGCAAGGCTGAAGAGCGTGTGAAGCTTGATCCCCGAGTTTTACACTAAATCTTCTGCTCTGCGCCTGACTCGCGCTCTCCAGCCTCCTGCTCCAGCAGAGCCTCCAGCCTCCTGCTCCAGCAGAGCCTCCAGCGGGACCCAGAGGAGCAGATATGGCAGTACACTGCTCAGCACGTCCCCCTCATGGCCTTTACTCTTATAAAACATTATAATAAAATTCCCCTGAGTGGGCTGTCCCGTCCTGCCAGGTTGCAGACAGACAGACAGAAAACCCACATAACCCAGAGTTCCCATGTGACCGCTACAGGGTTAAACAGGTCCCCAGGTTTTTTATATATTTGGTGATTCCTAAAAGCTAACCACAGTGCCTGTTAGTGGATCCATAGAGTTTGACCCACTGGTCCCCCTTCCTTAGTTAGAAAGAGGCGGTCCGTGAAAGCCACACAAACCTCTAGCCCATTTGTCTTGCACTGTGAGAGCAAGGTAACCAAAAGAACGAGGGGTAAAAGCTGAATTAAAAAATAAAATCAACAAAATCAAACAGATAAAGAAAAGAAAAAGAAGCTTTGATGTATACTGTAGCTCATGAAGCAAAACGCACCGAGACGTGGTCTTCAACACCCCCTAAAAGAAACCATAAATAATACAAGTGGTCTTAATGCAGGAACCCAGTGCATTTAGGGAGCCTGTGGATAAAGAGAGAGCTAGAAACGATATCTTTAAGGCCTGTGTACGAGTTTCTCTCCAGGCCTTGGAACCCGGCCTGGTCAGGCCTATGGCTTTTCCAGAAACGCTTCGCCCAACCAATGAAGGCTCTCGAGGGCCAAGAGCTTTTCTGTTAGCACACGCTCCCGCTCTCTGATCTGATGTACTACTCCAGGGCTCGTTCCCTGAAAGCATCACTGGCAGGTTGTAGGATCACTCATGACTCTACAATACAGTGATATTTGTAGTCCTGGCTACATCGTGGTCCGGAAACCTAGCCCTGGTCACTCGGCCCACCCAACATGTTGCTCTGCTCGCAGGGTTTCTGCTGAGTTTAAAGTTTCACCTCTTTATTTTCTCCTTCTGACAGTGCTGGTCTCTGTAGGCAGACCTGTTGTTCCTTCGAATTCGTCACTCTTTCAATTGAACAATACTATGATATAATTATTCATCATTATTTATTATTTTTAAAACTTTTTTTTTTATATGTTCGTATAAATCTATAACCCAAATTTAGAAATCTTATTTACATGAAAAACATTTTCATAACAGTTAAAACCGTTTGGAAAACCTCACACAAACTCCTGCAAGAGAATTCAAACAGCACGTGATCAAGCCCAAGAAAGAGTCTCTTCGCAAATCTTAAGAAAGGAAACTCCGTGTTCCGGTACGTCCGCGTCTAGCTACCCTCAACCTGCGTCCACTGAATCGTTTGATGCGCTTTATTCGAAGAAAAGTGGGAAAATAAAAGAGAGACGACTGTAGGAAGGAAAAGAAAAATGGAGAGAAGTAAAGCTAAAGAAAAACAAAACGGAAATCAAAGAGAAAAGAGAAACCTTGTCGTTCAGTGTCGCCCTTTTGCGGTTTAGCAAGGCAGGTGAGGGGGCAGAGTTGTTACTGGCGGCGGCGGTGGTGAGGGGAGCTTTGGTCTCCCCCTGCTGGTGCGCGCTGGCACCGCGGCACAGGCTCACAGAGCGCCATTCTCCGCGCAGCCTGCTCCAGCTGTGTAACGGAACTCCTGCAGGTTGGACACGCCGTGGAAGTGCACGAAGGCTCCTGCTACCACCAAGATATGGAACAGCTGGTGCGAATGAAACTGTGGAAGAGAACAGAAGGTAAACCAGATGAAGCCAGAGTGGAGATTCTTTTCTAACGAGCTCTTGGTAAGAAGAATTAACAGCATTTTCCACTTAACTCTCACTGATCAGCCAGAATGTACGGTTTCTAAAATTGAGCATGTTTAGTTTTGCACTGGAGCTGATATATTGTCTGTCTGTCTGTCTGTCTGTCTGTCTGTCTGTCTGTCTGTCTGTCTGTCTGTCTGTCTGTCTGTCTGTCTGTCTAAAAGTAGGGTCTGTCTGAAAATCTGTCTGTCAGTCTGAAAGTCTGTCTGTCTGAAGGTCTAAAAGTCCGCCTGTCTAAAAGTCTGCCTGTCTAAAAGTCCGCCTGTCTAAAAGTCCGCCTGTCTGTCAGTCTGTCTGAAAATCTGTCTGAAGGTCTGAAAGTCAGTCTGTCTGAAAATCTGTCTGTCTAAAAGTCTGTCTGTCTAAAAGTCTGTCAGTCTGTCTGAAAATCTGTCTGAAAGTCTGAAAGTCAGTCTGTCTGAAAATCTGTCTGTCTAAAAGTCTGTTTGTCTGTCAAAGTCTGTCTGTCTAAAAGTCTGTCAGTCTGTCTGAAAATCTGTCTGAAGGTCTGAAAGTCAGTCTGTCTGAAAATCTGTCTGTCAGTCTGAAAATCTGTCTGAAGGTCTGAAAGTCTGTCTGAAGGTCTGAAAGTCTGTCAGTCTGAAAGTCTGTCTGAAGGTCTGAAAGTCTGTCAGTCTGAAAATCTGTCTGAAGGTCTGAAAGTCTGTCTGTCTGAAGGTCTGAAAGTCTGTCTGTCTGAAGGTCTGAAAGTCTGTCTGTCTGAAGGTCTGAAGGTCTGTCTGTCTGAAGGTCTGTCTGTCTGAAGGTCTGTCTGTCTGAAGGTCTGTCTGGTTCTGGATAGCAAATAAAACCACTGTGAAGAACTGTGAATTGCCCGGTTGAGTTTTCTGACCACCCTTTCGGAAAGTCTGAACTTGTCCATTTTATATAAGGCTGTAATTTACTGTTCACCAGCAGCGGAGTGGGAGGCACGGTATCATTTATTAAGCACCAGATTTGTTAACAGCCATTTCTTCTAAGTGCATAATTAATGAGCTGAAAGTCATTAATGCACCTTGATCCTGACAGGCCCAGCAATTACACCTACTGAACCTAACAAACTCATTAGTCACACCAGAAAACAACCTGCTGTTCTGCCTGTTTTATTTTGTATGATCAGAGTCCTCGCATGCTCACCCAAATGTCACATTTGCCTGGAAAGAACCTCTCAGGAATGCGTGCGGCGTAAAGGCAGGCGCCAGTGATGTAGAGGACAGCCATGAGGAAGAGCCAGCCCATCTGGCCCATGGTGGTGGCCTTCAGGAAGCCCTCGGTGATCACAAAGTGCAGGGTGGGAACCACTCCGCTCAACCCCAGGCCAACAAACACACCTGCAATACAGAGGGATGGTCAAACATTACCTATACAGGAGCAGGTCAATGCACACAATGAGGCGTCCTTTAAGTACATCATTTGAACACGACAGCTTCCGTTTACATTATGTGAAACTTTCATCAAGAATGGACCAATAGAAATGCTCCAAAATCACTTGGAAAAAAAATCTGGTTCCATTGACTTACATTAAAAGTAAATAATATTTTTGGCCTTTTGGAGTTTTTCTTTGGACAGAGGTGATGTATAGGTATTTATGCTTACCGGCTCGGACTCCTCGGTACTGTGGCGTGGCAAAGAAGTCACACTGTGAGACTGTGATGGCTGCGAGGCCCAGCACACACACCACTAGCAGGTAAATGAAGCAGGGCTGAGGGGAGCAGTAGAAGGAATAGTAGAGCCACGGGACAAAACTGCCCATAATCAGGAACGCTATGCCCGAGTAGTCCAACCTAAAGCAACAAAACAGAAACAATCATTAAGCTTCTGCTTCTTAAACACCATAGAAGGAGAGAAATTTGAAGTTCATTTTTTTATTCTGACATGATAAAACGAGGCAGTCAACAGATCTAAGCACTGTGACTCAACATCATGCAATGCGAGTGGATCTGTGACCACTTAGTATCTGTGCAAATACAAAAAAATACAAACACACACACACGTCAGTCACCCTGTAAAGAGACAATCATCTTAGTCGTCTCAAAAAGATCTGGCTTGATGATTGGGTCCCAAACAAACTCAAAAATCAATGTTATCCTTTTAAAGACATGATTACATTATCAGATAATTCACTCACACCCTCAGTTCTCTTTGAATGCTCCTTCAAGTGCTTGCAAACATGAGGATTATGTACTAGGGGAGAAAGTTCAAAGCACAACCAGCATTACAAAATGTTTCACCAAATAAGATTTGGGGATTTAGTGACCTCTCTGGTGGAAATGAGTCATTGCATGCAATATGCAGAAGAACACTTCTTCAAGGGCGTAGAATTAGCATGGACTGATGTGACCTGTCCACCAATATCCAGCGATTATTGATTTGTAAACACCAACAATTTGAAAAGACCCTGATCTGTCAACGTCTGATTAAGTTAGAGGTGCAGGAAGGGTTAAATCACGTTCTCTACTGGAGTCCTTCCTCCACATAACACACATGGATGGCCAGTGTGATTGGCTGTGGCTTTCCCTGCACTATTTGAGCAGCGCCAAAACTGGAAGGTGTGGAGGGGTGGACTAACGGTCTGCTGTTTAAGGGTCAGTAAAGCAAACAAATGTGTTCAACACATGCACTATTGCATTTTCAAATTAGCTGGGTTTGTTTGGAAGATCATAAATCTGGACACCCTGAGAGAGAGGGGTAGATATTAGTTTTTTCCCTAGTCAAACAACATGTTATTGTTGATATTGTAAGTGTACCTCACAAGAGCGAGATTGAGTGTGGAGGGGCTACAAGTGTGGGTACTTACTTTGAGAATACCCTGGAGACGCCCTCTGAATGGCAGTAGACTGTGTGGAAGAGCCAGGAGAAGGACAGGCAGAGGATGGCCCCCAGGAAGAACATGCCAATCACAATCTTCTCCTGAAACGGCGCCACGAAGGACATGTTGGGTCTGAACATGTAGAAGATGCCCAGACACAGAAAGAAAAGGCATCCTAAAAAAAAAAAAAACAACACAACAGAAAACAAAGGTTAGGAGTGAGTGAGTGAGAGAGAGAGAGAATGAGGGAAAGAGTCAGGGAGACAATGGGTGATGAAGAGAGTGAGAGAGGCAGAGCAGGGCAGGGAAAGAGAGTGAGAAAGATGGAAAGAGAATGATGGGGAGTGATTTTTTTTTATAAGTTCCTTAAACATTTTGAACACTTTGAGGTATATACTGGCAGCAGCTCCGTTGCAGTCACTGTGTACACTGATCACATCTCTTTGACATTGTTACAGTGCATGTCTAATGCCAACCAGCGCCTGATGTGCTGGTCTCTAATAATCCAAGGTTTTAAAGAATAGCCAGGATATACCTCAAAGTGTTGAAAATGTTCAAGGAACTTATAAAAAAATTGTCCATAAGAAGGGCTCAGAAAATGTGCTTGCTGACGCCCTCTCTAAGTGTTAAATATGTTTGTGATCCTTTGATACAGGATCACACTAATGGGTGGGGGTGTTATGTGCAGGGGTTTTCCTGTCTCTGTCCTTTTTTGTGTGTGTCCGTGTGTCTGCTGTGTTTTTTCGTTGCAGTTCCCTTCAGGTTCCCCCATATTCCGTACATTGGTGTACGGCCCCCAAGGAAGAGTGAAAGGGAGAGAGAGAGAGAGAGAGAGTAAAGGAGAGAGAAAGCGAGAGCGAGAGAGAAAGGGGTGAGGGAGAGCGAAAGGAAGAGAGAGAGAGAGTAAAGGAGAGAGAAAGAGAAAGCGAAAGCGAGAGAGAAAGGGGGTAAGGGAGAGAGAAAGCGAGAAAGGGAGGGAGTGAGGGAGAGCAAAAGGGAGAGAGAGAGGGAGTAAAGGAGAGAGACAGGGAGAGAGAGAGAGTGTAAAGGAGAGAGAAAGCGAGGGAGAGTGAAAGGGAGCGAGTAAAGGAGAGAGAAAGGAAGAGAGAGTGTGAGAGAGAGTAAAGGATAGAGAAAGGGAGAGAGTGAGGGAGAGCAAAAGGGAGAGAGAGTAAAGGAAAGAGAAAGGGGGGAGAGAGAGAGAGAGAGAGAGAGAGAGAGAGAGAGAGAGAGAGTGTAAAGGAGAAAGAGAGTGAGGGAGTGAGAAAGGGAGAGAGAGAGTAAAGGAGAGAGAAAGGGAGAGAGGGAGAGAGTAATGGAGGAGAGAAAGGGAGAGAGAGGGTAAAGGAGAGAGAAAGTAAGTAAGAGAGAGAGAGAGAGAGAGAGAGTAAAGGAGAGAGAAAGGGAGAGAGAGAGAGTAAGGGAGAGAGAAAGGGAGAGAGAGGGTAAAGGAGAGAGAAAGGGAGAGAGAGGGTAAAGCAGAGAGAAAGTAAGTAAGAGAGAGAGAGAGAGAGAGAGAGTGTAAAGGAGAGAGAAAGGGAGAGAGGGAGAGAGAGAGTAATGGAGAGAGAAAGGGAGAGAGAGGGTAAAGGAGAGAGAAAGGGAGAGAGGGAGAGAGAGAGAGTAATGGAGAGAGAGGGTAAAGGAGAGAGAAAGGGAGAGAGAGGGAGAGAGAGAGTAATGGAGAGAGAAAGGGAGAGAGAGGGTAAAGGAGAGAGAAAGGGAGAGAGAGGGTAAAGCAGAGAGAAAGTAAGTAAGAGAGAGAGAGAGAGAGAGAGAGAGTGTAAAGGAGAGAGAAAGGGAGAGAGGGAGAGAGAGAGTAATGGAGAGAGAAAGGGAGAGAGAGGGTAAAGGAGAGAGAAAGGGAGAGAGGGAGAGAGAGAGTAATGGAGAGAGAAAGGGAGAGAGAGGGTAAAGGAGAGAGAAAGGGAGAGAGGGAGAGAGAGAGAGTAATGGAGAGAGAAAGGGAGAGAGAGGGTAAAGGAGAGAGAAAGGGAGAGAGAGGGAGTGAGGATACATTATTTGCAGTGTAAGTAAATGTGAGCACTGATTAAGTGCTGTTGAGTGAGTAGTGGCGACTGTGTTTAGGGTGGGACGCTCCCGGAGGGCACTGAGGTGCTGAATGAACAGAACATCAGTCAATAGAGTTAATCAATACAGCTTCTGGCTTCGATTCAATAAACATCTCAACACAATTCTATGCACTACAGTGTTCTTTTAAACACAGCCCACTACATACGTGCGAGAAACTAGCAACTATCCACACTCAGTCAGAGCAAACGTAAACAAAGGTTTGGACGCCCTGGTCAAACAACATGTTACTGTTGATACTGTAAGTGTAAACAAGTTAACACATCTTCTACAGAGAACATACTTCTGCACAAGTTCACACACTGGGGAAAAAAAAGTTGCTGTATTAACAATTTCCAATATATTAAACTCAGCTAGTCAAAGGTTTGCAAAACAGATTAACCTCTTACACAACTGTAGGTGACCAGACGTCCCAGGAAATGTCCCGGCTTTTACCAGTTTATAATAAACACCCCAGCAAGGCCTAAGAAAGACCTGCAGCAGAGCAGACGTGTGTTATGCTCATTTTGGCCAACAGAGGGGGCTGCTGCTGTGTACTGACCACTACTACCATATACTGTTCACCTAGTTTTAGAGAATACTGCTGAGTCCACTTCATCAACACTAATGACCAGGTAACCCAGGGATTACAAAAGGGGGGGGGGTTGGGGGTTTGGTGGCTAGCTCATCTGGATCTGTATAGACATACAGTGTGAAATGAATGTAGCTACACTCCATCTACAAATAGAGCTTCATTAATTTAAAACATCAGCTGTTTATATATGACATATGGTGCATGTTGACAGCAGCTGCCTCTCTCTCTCTCTCTCTCTCTCTCTCTCCGGATCTGCACCCACACTGCAGGGGGCGTTCAGGCTCCTATAGCCACGGGGCTCATACAATCCACTGAATCCACTTAATGGTAAATGTGTCCCTGATGGTTACTGCAGTTTATTACATTTACCATGGTTAAATTACTTGATAATGGAACTGTCCTCCCCCCAATGGGATTTTTATATCATAGATGCTTCATCACAGGATATTTTAATGATATACTAACTGCTGAGCTAGCACTTTTAGCACCTTAATTTGTGTGTTCCTTTATTTTTGCCATAGCTCAGCGATAAACTCCAAAGTCCAAAGTGTAGAAGATCAATATCTTAGCACTACGATAATCTTATCTTTGTGTTCTTACTTCGTTTTTCAATACTCTTATCTAAAGTCTGCTCTGAAAGGCATGACACATGACTCTTGCCAACTGCAGTGGACTCTTCGTCCACTAGATGGCAGCTCTGGCTTACGGGACACTGTAAACCTTTGGGAACTTTGGAGTGAAAGTCGTTCCCAGTCCCTGTAGGTGGAGAAGAACTCTGCAGCAGCCGGACTGCTTGTGTTAAAGTGAAGAAAACAGAAACCTGGGCAGCCCGGAGGGACTCCAGGACCAACAGTAATTAACTTAAAGAGCTGATCTTACAGCAACATCACAGCTGAGGTGCTATTTTTAAGTAGGTGATACAACTGGCTCAGGATCAGAAGAACTTTTGGCCTATAGTGGTTGAATCTCATTTCTTTATATATGTTAGCAATTTATTTTGAACCTGAGTTCAGACTACGTTGGCACATTTAACTTTAATAGAATAAAACGCTACACTAAAAGTAAGAGGCAAATAGCTACTGAGCAGAAGTCATGTATAAACATACTACAGTAGGCTAGTACACATGTAGCAGCTTGGTTTACATACAGCAAGTAAGTAAATGTTTATTTGTATAGCACTTTTCCAACAATATGAATATAAATGTATAAAAATATAATAAAATAAGACAACACAATCACCCACAAACCATATCCAACCATAAACACTGATGCAAACAACTTCCATTAGACAGCTCCTCAGACTCAGTAAGCCTAGCATCTTAGGAGTATTAACAGCAACGGAACAATGGCCTTTATCATCTGTTGAGTCTTAGTGCTCAAGGAGGACCCCTTGACATTCAGGCCCACACACATGCACCTCCTGATATGCAACATTTAAGATTTTTTAATTTACTATGAAGTTACAGGTGACCAATGCAGTTGCTCCAGTACTGGTGACCAAGATATGTAAATAAAACATGACCATAATCCAACCGTGACAATATTAAAGCATGAATAATTCTCTCTGCATCATGAAAGGAATTCTAATTTTAGATACACGCTCAGTTAATTGGTACCAGAGCTGTACATGTTTTTATACGCATTGAGAGGTTTAGTTTTAGAATTATGCCCAAATTTCTAGGATACGAATTACGCCTTAAGACCACTGAGCCAAGATCCTTCCTTAGATCACTGGCACCACTTTGGGGGCCCAAAATCAACAACTGTGTTGCCCCTTGTTCAACTTCTTAAATATTCCAAAAGTGATCATAAATAATGAAAATAAGATTGGGCCTAAGATAGAGCCTTGGAGAACCCCGTTAAAAAAAGATTTGCACATAGTGGCCTGACCGTAACAGATAGCACAGGAGATCACGTGCTCATATTATTTACATCAAAATCAAAATACTAAACTGGTAATCAGAGATTGCGATCGTGCATCTCTTGTTATAAAAATAAACACAAGTTTATGTCTACTGAAAGCAGTTTTTAGGAGCTACAAATCTCTTTGAATGAATAAATGTGTATGAGATTGGAGCAGGCTGTCTGTCCTTAAAGAGCCTACATTTTTATTGCATTTATTTTTTCCCTTCAGGTCCAATTACATCCTTGGAGTGGCACCAAAAACAGTCATAATAAATTTCTACATGCTCATTTTTCAGTCAGTCTTCATCTCTTAGAATTAAATGGGCTGTTCTGCCTGTAAGGCTGGTATGTAAATGAGCTCTGTTCTGAGTGTACTGTGCCTCATCGAGAAAGCACTCAGAAGCGAACGTCTCTAGAACGTCAGTACAAAAGGGTGGAGCTAAAGGATGCTGTAGGATGAATGGGTGGAGCTATGATCCCATAGACTGAATGGGTGGAGCTAAAGGATGCTGCAGGATAAATAGGTGGAGCTATGATCCCATAGATTGAATGGGTGGAGCTATGATCCCATAGACTGAATGGGTGGAGCTAAGGTCCCGTAGACTGAATGGGTGGAGCTAAGGTCCCGTAGACTGAATGGGTGGAGCTAAGATCCTGTAGACGGAATGGGTTTAGCTAAGATCCTGTAGACTAAATGGGTGGAGCTAAGATCCTGTAGACGGAATGGGTTTAGCTAAGATCCTGTAGACCAAATGGGTGGAGCTAAGATCCTGTAGAAGGAATGGGTGGAGCTAAGATCCTGTAGACGGAATGGGTTTAGCTAAGATCCTGTAGACTAAATGGGTGGAGCTAAGATCCTGTAGATGGAATGGGTGGAGCTAAGATCCTGTAGACTGAATGGGTGGAGCTAAGATCCTGTAGACGGAATGGGTTTAGCTAAGATCCTGTAGACTAAATGGGTGGAGCTAAGATCCTGTAGAGGGAATGGGTGGAGCTAAGATCCTGTAGACGGAATGGACTGAAGCTAAGATCCTGTAGAGGGAATGGGTGGAGATAAGATCCTGTAAAGGGAGTGGGTGGAGCCAAGATCCTGTAGACTGAATTGTGTGGAGCTAAGATCCTGTAGACTAAACGGGTTTAGCTAACATCCCGTAGAGTGAATGGGTAGAGGCTAAGATCCTGTAGACTAAATGGACTGAAGCCAAGATCCTGAAGGATGAATGGGTGGAGCTTACATTCCGTAGTCTGAATAGGTGGATCTAAGATCCTGTAGACTGAATGGGTGCAGCTAAGATCATGTACACTAAATGGGTTTAGCTATGATCCTGTAGGCTAAATGGGTGGAGCCAAGATCCTGTAGACTGAATTGGGTGGAGCTAAGAACCTGTAGACCGAATTGGTTGAGCTGAGATTCTGTAGACTAAATGGGTGGAGCCAAGATCCTGTAGACTGAATGGGTGATAATGTTAATAAACTGGATGAATTAAACCACATTTCTATATATGGAGTGTGTAGTGAATTTTAAAACTTTGACAGTACATGCAAACTCAACATTTTCCATGTTATAACAGCCTGACTTTAAAGGCCTGCGTGACTCGTACCTCATATATCTCCTCTTGTTTCCAGGCTTTTATATGCACTGGTGTTTAATGGTCAGTAACTACAGCGATGTTCGAAGAAACATCACAATACAGCACGGCCTATTAAGTTTATTACTGGCGATTACAGCACGACTTGGCTTTGCCGCATGTTAATACAGTCTTGATTCAGTGCGACTGACAGCAATTCATTAAATCCTGCACAGTTAGGCTGTTTACTATAGAGTGGGAAGTTATAGAGCTGGGCCTCTAAACATCTCTGCACTCATGGTGCCAGACCTACAGGCAGCTTTGTGTAGTCAAACCAGGGCTAAACCAACAAAGAAATTCTAGACCAGAGCCAAAAGGTGCTGGAGGGTAAGGTAAAGGTAGGGAGGGTGGGCAGCTGTGGGCTGGAGGTTATGGACCCAGGCCTAGCTTATGATTGGAAGGTTGTCAGTTTGATCCCCTGAACCGACAGGACAGAACTAAAGTGCCCTTGAGCAAGACACCTAACCCCCAACTACTCCTCAGGTATGCGTGTTTACTGCCCCCTAGTGTGTGTGTGTTTCACTGCATGGATGGGTGAAATGCAAACAAGCAGCAATTAGTTTTAAGCTTATGCAGGTGGGTCTTACCCAGCAGGTGGGTCCAGATGTTGCCCGTTTCTGTGTGGATTCTGAAGATGCTCTTGAAGCATGCTCTGAAGGAGGGCATTGGTGGTCTGTGGCCGTGCAAGAGAAAGTCATTGTCCTTCAGCCAATCGGGCAACACGTCGTGAGGGATGACACGCCACCGGCCTTCCCACATCTTGACCAAAGGAAAAAGAGAAAGAGAAGTCATTATGTGATCTCAAAAGACACCAATTGCGACCAGAACCTGAGAGAAAAGCAAGAAAAGAAGAAAAGCAAGGGGGGGAAGTAAAAAAGAAAAAAGCAAGTAAGGGTGAGTGAGAGCACGAGAGCGGAAGCGTGCGAGATAAATATGCTGCAGTAATCAGTCTGAGGGCCTTGGCAAAATTGAAATATCCTGGAAACCATGAGCAGCTGTCGTCATAAGTCAGCATGAATAAAGAGTACAATCAGCCTTCTGTGATAAAAAAAAAAGCTGTACTGAGAAATTGCTCCGCTTCTTTTCTAACCCTGGACCGAACATAAAATCCATAGAAACAGAGTGTTCTTTTTCTGACCAGTGGCAATCGAATCCAGTCCTTTGAGTCCAGGGCTGATTATATCTATGAGGGGTATAAGTAGGGTCCCTGAGTCACTAAGAGGCTGTAAGAATTTTTTTTCCATCATTTAATTTGGTGGTGATAACAGACAGAGAGGCCACGGCCACAGCAGTGACCATGGTCCGTGCTTTTGCAGCGGGCCCCCTGGTGGGACTTGAGAGGCATGACTGAGGTGGAGCAGTGAAGTATGTTTTTCTTTTTTTGGCACTGTGACTATCAAATAATTCATCATGATGTCCATTAAAAAGCTGTTCAGCTGTTCCGTGTGGCCACTGAGTCTACCCTCAGTTTTCATACAGCTGGAGTGGATTAAGGTAAACAACAGCCTCGTTCAGATCTACTCTCTGTGCATCTGCAGACTACTCGGTTTGTCTTATTTTTCTGGTGCTATAAGGAAATCTTTTGGGACATCAAGCGAAAAGTATTCAGGTACAGTTTCTATTAAACAGCCACATGTCTCTTCCGTCTCTTCAGTCATGTCTAATATTAACAGCAAATAAGTGTTTACATGGCAACATCATCCTTGCACAGTGTCTTAATATAGCATTCAGCGACAGGTGCTTTTAATAATATTAGGTTACTCCTCAATACAGCTGTGTTAATAATTATGTATATGAATTACTGTATTTTGGGGACAATATATTTATAATCCCCCAAGTTTATACTGCTCGTATATATATAAATATATATATATATATATATATATATATATATATATATATATATATATATATATATATATATATATATATATATAGAATATCGGGATATGTTTAGTGATACTGTATCGATTCTCAAAAACACAGTATCGATACACAGATTACTGGCAGACAGTGAAACATTGTGTGTTTAAACCTCTGACCACTAGATGGCAGTGTTGTAATCCATTTTCAGCTCCACTCCAACATTAACAATTAGCACAAGGGTGCAGTGCTTTTGTAGGCACTAAAAAAACCTGTTCATATATTGGTGTGTTTTAATAGTAGGATTTGAGAAATCGCTATATTTTATATATATATATATATATATATATATATATATATATATATATATATATATATACACATACATACATACATATATACACACATACATACATACATACATACATATATAAGAGATCGACCGATCAGCATTTTTGAGGCCAATAGCCGATACAGATTAAGGGTAGGGTGTCTGGCATTTTTAACAAGCTCATATGAAACAGCATAATATTTTTAACCAAATTATCAGCAAATAAACAAAGTAAATCAAACAAATATCCCCAATACTGCAATTATTATTTTATTATTAAATTTAGACCCTTAATTTTAAAAACGTCCTGGATGAGTCTGCATCACACACGGTAAAACACTGCCAGATGAACATGCTTTCTATCAGCGCATACTTTGTTGCGGCGCTGCTGCTTTAGTCAGTCTGTGAAAATGAAATGGTATGTATTTCCACCTAGTGGTTCAGATAGGAATTGCAGGGAGCTGGCCGGAGGGGGTTTCAAGGAGGCCCCCTCTTCCTGGATGAAATGCTAGCTGTACATACAGAAATTATGTACATACAACTCATTTGTTTAATGCCATCAATCGGCTCTCGGGATCGACTAAATTTGAGAAATATCGGCCGATCACGATCACATATTTTGATTAAAAATCAGCCAATACCGATACATGGCCGATCAATCTTTCCATCTCTAATATATATATACATATCATAGGTTCAGAAACAGTCCTGCTCAAACCCTTTGCAACATTTCTTTGGTTTCTCAAAATTCATAAGTGATACAACAACTTCTAGCTCCAAAGAAACCCCTGCATATGAACAGGACTAGTACATTAACAGGCCAGTAGGTTTAAATAAGGCGCCCCTGGTTAGAGCACCTGTAGGTACGGTGGCCTTACAGGGACCTGCTCTAAACACAGGTAATTTTTTTTGAGCTCACTGTTCAGGCATGACTCATTTTTCAGAGTTATCAGAACCTGGAAAGAGCAGAAGTTGCTGAACAAGTATGAGTCATCTTCTGTGGTGATTAATGTGGTAATTGGAGGCCTGCGGTGAGCAATTTGAGCAGAAGCAGCGGCTGGCTAGAAACTGGCTCTCTCACAAACGCGCGTCTCTAATGGGTCGGCAGCTGAGCGCAGGGTTCAGATGGCACAGAGAGATGCTTCCTCAAACAGTTGCTTTTAACCCAGAGACACTCTTTTTTTCCAGAGGAGGGGAAGTGAGGAGGGGGTGGGGGGGACAGGAGAGGACTGAATATATACAGGATTTCAACTGTGGCACAGAAAAGTGATGTCTTTCACAAGCACAAAGCAGAAGAAGTCCCTTCCTCACAGCTCACAGGCAACCACAACCACAAAGTGCTTGTATATAGAAGAGAAGTCTTTACTGGGAAGTCTGGTTTTTGAGCCGGTAGACTGCTCCAGTGGGAGATGTCATGCGAATGCAGCCGCAGTATTGAGTGTTTTGATGTGTGCATGCGATGCGGTAGCGTATGTAATCATGAGTATGGGATTTCCAAGCTGACTGAGTTCCCCAGAGCAGCGAATGCAGGTTTGTTTACAAAATGTGGTTGAAGGTGAACGGCACACATGGGCTCGTTGAGAGGGCAGTTTGTGTGTTAACGAGGTCTCAGCTGTTGTGAAGTAGGCAGCATAATGCATGTGCAGCCTTAAAAGGGACGGTCCAGCAAGAAATCAAATTTACACAATTTTCTACTCAACCCAGATGTAGCCAATCAGCTCAGGCGTGTTTGGTGTCCACGTTATGCTTCTGTAGTTTAGTGCTGAATCCACAAGGCTAATGTTTTAGAGGCAGTCGTAGACTGGATGTAAGGAATCAGCGCTTGAGCAAGACAACTAACCCCTAACGGCTCCCCAGGCGCTGTGGATAGATCTGCCCACTGCTGTGGTCAAGTGTGCTCACTGCCTCCTAGTGTGGGTGTTCTAGGGTTGTGCGATATTGAGAAAAAATAATATCGGGATATTTTCTGTAATTTTGTTGATAATGATAATAAATGATATCCTGCATTATTTAAAATGTGTTCGTTAAAGTCTTATATTTTACTAGCTCGTACTTCTTAAAGGATATTAATATCCATCCATCCATCACCTTCCGCTTTATCCCACTAGTCGGGGTCATGGAGGGGCTGGAGCCAATTGCAGCAGCATCCGTTGAAGGCTCTGTGTTAGTGAATGACTCCACTGAAGTTTGCTGAGTGTGTGTTCCTCCAAACACCTTAGCTGGTTTAGGTTTGTCTTGGATGGCTCGCTCCCGAAACTCTTCGTACTCTCTTCGTACTCTCTTCGTACGCCTCATACTCTCTTCGTACGCCTCATACTCTCTTCGTATTCTCTTCGTACGCCTCATACTCTCTTCATACTCCTCATACTCTCTTCATACGCCTCATACTCTCTTCATACTCCTCATACTCTCTGTGCTCTCTTCGTACGCCTCATACTCTCTTCGTACGCCTCATACTCTCTTCGTACTCTCTTCGTACGCCTCATACTCTCTTCATACTCCTCATACTCTCTGTGCTCTCTTCGTACGCCTCATACTCTCTTCGTACTCTCTTCGTACTCTCTTCGTACGCTTCAGACTCTCTTCGTACTCTCTTCGTACGCTTCATACTCTCTTCGTACTCTCTTCGTACTCTCTTCGTACGCCTCATACTCTCTTCGTACTCTCTTCGTACGCCTCATACTCTCTTCATACTCTCTTCGTACGCCTTATACTCTCTTCGTACTCTCTTCGTACGCCTCATACTCTCTTGGTACTCTCTTGGTACTCTCTTGGTACTCTCTTGGTACTCTCTTGGTACTCTCTTGGTACGCCTCATACTCTCTTCATACTCCTCATACTCTCTTCGTACGCCTCATACTCTCTTCGTACTCTCTTTGTACGCCTCATACTCTCTTCGTACTCTCCGTACGCTTCATACTCTCTTCGTACGCCTCATACTCTCTTCGTACTCTCTTCGTACGCCTCATACTCTCTTCGTACTCTCTTCGTACGCCTCATACTCTCTTCGTACGCCTCATACTCTCTTCGTACTCTCTTCGTACGCCTCATACTCTCTTCGTACTCTCTTCGTACGCCTCATGCTCTCTTTGTACTCTCTTCGTACGCCTCATGCTCTCTTTGTACTCTCTTCGTACGCTTAATTCTCTCTTCGTACACCTCATACTCTCTTCGTACTCTCTTTGTACGCCTCATACTCTCTTCGTACTCTCTTCATACGCCTCATGCTCTCTTCGTACTCCTCACGCTCTCTTTATCAGTCTTTTCAGATCCAGACCAGCTCCACACGAGTGAAGATGATCCTCGTCTAGGAGTTAAATCTGAGAAGGTAGACTGCGAGTGCTGGCGGTGTCCGAGTTTCCTATCCTGGCGCAGTGTTTTCACTCATTTTCAGCTTTAGGTGTGTTGCTTAGGTAGCTATGCTAGCTTTAGCCTATGCTGGCACTCAGTATGGACACTCTTAATGCGCACTCGCAGCAGCCTGTACTAAAACATGAAGTAGTGAGCGCGTGGAGTCGAGGTGTTCTGATTGTAGTTCTTTTCTCAGTCAGTAGTGTACTCTATAACGTTTGCCCAAAAAACAGCTCTCGGACCCCTCAAACCCCTTACACGTCTTCAGTAGGGCTGGACAGACTTGGCAATGGTTTAGGAGACAGCATGACTGTATGAGCTATAAAACCTCACATGTGACTCAACAGCAGCTGTTTTGCCAAATTCTGGCTCCACATTGTGTGAGCGCTCATCACCCAGGCTTCCAGACATCACAGATTTTGTTTTTCTTAATTATTAATAATCTTGAAATCTGTGTGGAGTCAGAATTTGGCACCTGTGGTCTAAAGTGGCTGCCCACTGTGCTCAGCTACACAGTGTAGCCTTGTTTATTTCTATGGTTCACAGTGAGTCCCGTGTGATCAGTGATCCTAATGAAGAGCTGGATAGGGTTTAATTGAGCTGAAAGATGTTCTGAGAGGTTTTTTGGACCCATCTTGGCTTGTTTACGGTGGAAAGTTAAATATTTGTTTTGCGTGTTTCAGTGACTGACCTTGTGCACAAACTCCTCCATCTTCTCCATAGCGTGGTGGGCTTGCAGAAGCGGCGTCATCCCCATGAAGCCTTCATCCGGGCTCTTCTCCTCCTCTTCCTCTCCCTCCGTCTTCTCTTTAACTTCATTATGGCCCTTTCTTCTAACAGGCACAGTCTGAAAACACAAACACAGAAGAACCGTCAGTTCAGCCGTTCAGAACAGTAACAGGGCACTGCACAGTTAACACAGTTCACACCAACAACAGGTAACGTTCATCACACACGCACAACCACATATGCATGAACATCTACGGTTCCACACGTACAACAACGCTCAACATTTACGGTTCCACGAGTACAGCAACGCTCAACATTTACGGTTCCACGCGTACAGCAACGCTCAACATTTACGGTTCCACGCGTACAGCAACGCTCAACATTTACGGTTCCACGAGTACAACAACGCTCAACATTTACGGTTCCACGAGTACAACAACGCTCAACATTTACGGTTCCACGCGTACATCAACGCTTAACAGCAACGGTTCTACACGTACAGCAATGCTTAACATTCACGGTTCCACGCGTTCTGCACCGCTTAACATTTACGGTTCCACACGTACAGCAACGCTCAACATTTACGGTTCCACACGTACAGCAACGCTCAACATTTACGGTTCCACGAGTACAGCAACGCTCAACATTTACGGTTCCACGAGTACAGCAACGCTCAACATCTACGGTTCCACGAGTACAGCAACGCTCAACATCTACGGTTCCACGCGTACAGCAACGCTCAACATTTACGGTTCCACGCGTACAGCAACGCTCAACATTTACGGTTCCACGCATACATCAACGCTCAACAGCAACGGTTCTACACGTACAGCAATGCTTAACATTCACGGTTCCACGCGTTCTGCACCGCTTAACATTTACGGTTCCACGCGTACAGCAACGCTCAACATTTACGATTCCGCGCGTACAGCAACACTCAACATTTACGATTCCACGCGTACAGCAATGCTTAACATTCACGGTTCCACGCGTACTGCACCGCTTAACATTTACGGTTCCACGCGTACTGCACCGCTTAACATTTACGGTTCCACGCGTACATCAACGCTTAACATTTACAGTTTCACAAGTACAACAACACTAAACATTTATGGTTCTGCATGTACGCCAGCCTTTCACATTTATGGTTCTATACATAAGCCAGCCTTTAACAGTTACGATTCTCCATGCAAGCCAGCTTTTTTACATTTATGGTTCTAGATATACAGCAGCCTTTCACATTTACGGTTCTATATGTACACCAGCTTTTTCACATTTACAGTTCTACACAAAAGTCAGCTTTTCACATTTATGGTTCTACACATACGACAGCCTTTTGCACTTACGGTTCTACATGTACGTCAGATTTCTTACATTTACGGTTCTCCTTATATCCCAGCCTTTAACATTACTTGTTTGCCATTTAAGTCAACTTTTTTACATTTACGGTTCCACACGTACGGGACCCCTTAACATTTATGGTTCTCCATGTACATCAGCTTCTCATATTTATAGTTCTCCATGCAAACCAGCTTTTCATATTTGTGGTTCTACACATACGCCTTTAACATTTATGGTTCTCCATGCCCACTTTTTCCATTAATAGTTCTACACCAAAAAGTAAAAAGTCGCCTCTTGCTCTCCGACCTACACACAAAGCCAGGCTGGTCCGTCATGCCAGGAGGCACGTGCGCACATGCACACACAAAAAAACCCAACTAATTAATATTGCATTGATTGGGACGACCTCGCCTTTTGGCATTTTCCAGACACCCAGCGCGTGAGGCATCGGCTACCACCTCCCTCCAGTTTATCTCTCAGCCACACAGCACACCACTGTAATAACAATTAGCACTGGAACCGCTACAGAGCCACACCAACACACTTCATCCATCACACACGGGCCAAGACCGCACACACACACACACACAGCCGATATCATTTTATAGAGGAAGCGTGCCTAAACGCACAGCTCCCTGTTGTTTTCCACGGCCGCTACGCTGGACCAAGCACGGCGCTCGGTATTCTCACAAAGGTCTCAGGCGAATAAAGAGTAAGTAGGTTGCCTGAAGCGGATCCAGGGCACGGGAAGCTGTCCACAGTTCAATTAGTGGACAATGGCACCTCTGCACTCATGTTGTGCTATAAAAATAGATGGCTAAGATCTAAAAGGTGGAGGAAGAATGTGAGGGGGAGAGATGAAAGTGGCAGCGAGTGAAAGTAGGTGCTGCAGAGTGGGACAAGTTAACGTGGTGCACTTAAGCAGATCAGGCTTGGCCTGGAGGCTGCGCTGCTCAGTAATCGGCATTGACAGAACTAATTCCTTAGCACTGCAAACGACCTCCCACCACCAAACAAACATGTAAGCAAAAAATAAATAAATAAATAAATAAATAAATAACACTCTGAGGGTTTATAACCCAGATCCTCCAGATTTCTACACTAAAATTGGTTGTGCATGTCGTTTGGTAGGTCATCTTTTATTACAGGCTCTGTATCATCTGAAGTTTCCTCACTGTTCTGAAATAAACACTGTTAAACACTTACTCTCCAGTCCAGAGTATAAGTACAGTGGCAAGAAGTATGTGGACACTTACTGCATTAACTGGCCATGAAATACTTTTACTACTACTACTACTAATACTACTACTACTTCCAAATCTACTCATACTACTACTGCTCAGACTACAACTACTTCTAATATTACAGCTAATACTATTACTCAGACTACAACTACTTTTAATACTACTGCTACTCATATTACTACTGCTCAGACTACAACTACTTAATACTACTACTCCTCAGACTATAACTACTTCTAATACTACTACTGCTCAGAATATTACTTTGAATACTACTACTTTGAATACTACTACTGCTCAGACTACCACTTCCAATACTACTCCTCAGACTACAATTACTTCTTATACTACTCATACTATTACTGCTCAGACTACAACTACTTCTAATACTACTACTGCTCAGACTACAACTACTCCTAATACTACTCATACTACTTCTAATACTACTACTCATACTACTACTTCTAATACTACTCATACTACTACTTCTAATACTACTACTGCTCAGACTACAACTACTTTCAATACTACTCATACTACCACTTAGACTACAACTACTTCTAATAATACTGCTACTACTACTCAGACTACTACTTCCAATACTACTACTGCTGCAACAGGACTGCTCAGCACCTTCACTAGGCAGAGAACATGGAGTGGAAGACCACAGAGGAGAGAGAAAAGCTTGGGACAAAGCAATGACAGGACATTACCATGCTTCTCGTTATAGTTCATCCTTACCGGAACCCTCAGCTACAGCGCAGTGCATTGAAAGTCGTCTAATTTTATCTTCGACGAGCCGACAGCCAGACAAGCACACCCACCAAACAACGCAAAAGTGTTTCAGCGTCCCTCTTAATGCTTTTCAATGGGCTCAGTAATTCTCGAACACGGCTCCATAAATAGACCCACTTGAAGGGCCCCTCAGAAGTGATCGATGAATAGTCTAGTGTACAGCACCACAATCTCACAACTGTGGGCTGACTTCTTTAAAGGGGTGGGCTGAGGGGAGATGGATAATAAGGCACTGTTCATTATTCATGATGAGGGGTCACACATGATGTTTCGGTCACACGTTCCCGATTTCGCCTCCTCAGTTTTTTTTTTGGCGCCGGCTCACATACGTTGAACTTCTCAAAATAGACTAGCCACAGTTTTCAAGTGCAGCATTCGACTAAATTGCCCAGGACTGAGCTCAAACCTCAGCAAAGGCTCAGCCATTTGTGGTCTGGAGTCAGCCATGGCCTTGCTGGGTGGGAAAGATAGCTGAGCTCTTTCCTCCTGTTGAGATTACAGGGCAACAATAGTGAGCTGAGGGTGTATATTAGAGTAACACTAGCCAAATGACGGTCTGCTGGGGCAACTATGCAGAACTGAGCACTTGTTGCTCTCTTTCAAGTGTAGCTACACATCACTGTAAGTACATGTTAACCCTCACATTATGCTGGAAATATGTGGCTGGTAGAAACTGAAGTAGAGAGAAGGATAAAAACATGAGTTTAAAGCTACACTATAGAAGTTTTGAGGATCTGGAGACCCCTGTGGTGGAAATGTGTAAGTGCAGGCAACATGAAGAACATTTTGAAATGTTGCCCCAACCAGAGTAGATGACTGTAATAGTTGTGAGTAAACATTAAAGCAAATTAAAAGAAAATACAGTCAAAACTTGAAGGACGTGTCTACAAGGGCTGGGCAATATGGCGATATACATCATTATTGTGATAATTTATATCACTATATAATACAATATGTTTCTCTTAACACATCATGGGTTTTGTCAGTGCTTGTAAAAAACGGGCCAACTGCATCATTATATAGTTGTGTCATTAGGTTTTAATATAAAAAGAGCAAAAATCAGTTCAGTTAACTAGATTTAGTACAACACAGCATCATTATATAGTTGTTTATATATTATGTATTAAAATAAAGAGAGCAAAATCAGTTCTGTGTAACTGGATTTAGTACAACACAGCATGTACAAATACTGAAAAGCCATAGATGGCAACTGCCATCTAGCAGTCGGAAGTTGAAACAGTAGCATGTCAAAGAAGACCAGGATTGTCTGGTGCTGAACACAGATCTGAAGGTACAGTTCAGCACCAGGGAGAGCAGACTGAACATGTGGTTCAATGTGGTTGTTGTTGCAACTTTCTGTGTTGATAACTTTTGAACCACATGAGATACTGCAAATCTGATTGCATCACTCGATTTCTGAGACAGGTCTGGTCTTCTTTGATCTGCTACATGATGGTAGGCCAAGGTGGCCATGTTCAGGACATAGCCAAAAAGATAGGCCCCCTCAACTATTACTTGCTGGCGTATTCAGGTACATCATTTTCCCCCCTTTTCTTTCTGAAATAAAAGGGTGTCCTGAGATTGTACTGTGGTATTGATATTGATATGTGTATTGATATTTTCATGCACCCCCTAAGGTGTACATGCTTTTACAGTGAAGTACTTCATTAAAAAGAGTCAGCACAGAAAGCAGGCATCTAAAATCAGGTCTGGCAGTATGCTAAGTTATACAGACAGCAGACCACAGTGTCATAAAACAGCTTTTTTAAAATTTTAAAAACAATAAAGAAACTAAGGTGGCCCTGTTCAGCCAAGCAGAAAACAGAGGCCGGCGCACACACGCCTTCACGGCCAGCGTGTCAGGTTAACTGTCCAAGCAGCGCATGTGGTGTGGTTCTCTATTTGAGGAACCTTGCTTGTCAGTAAGAGGAGCTGGCCATGCTCTGAGAAAAGACTAGGGCTGGATATATAATGCATGACTAACCCATTTCCCATGGCCGCCAGCAAAACACTGCTGTGTGTAGACGTGTTGTGTGTCTATACGTGCCTGTGTGTGCATCTACAGCAACACGGCTTCTCTGGGGTTCGCTTCGCAGCTTAACCGAGCCACTCTACAATTTGTATGTGTGCATTAAATATGGCATAGCTGTCACGACGACAGCAGGCTTCGGCTACATTCTTTCAGTTATAGAGAGATGGCAATATACAAGGCTATCCATCGCGCTCAACTATTCATCACCACCTCCTCAAAGATGCAAACAGCTGGAGTCTGTAGAGTCTCCTTTTGGCCCCAGAGGGTCAGCAGATGGACGTCTTTTCAAGCAAAGCTGCGTAGGCCAATAACAAGGAGGCCACTGTGGGGGGAACGGAGGAGAATGAGCTAGTGAAGGACCCTGACCTAAAAAGCTGAATGTGCGCTCTAAAGATAATGCATGTTTAGGCGTTAGTTGAGTCTTATCACTGCAGTCGTAATGAGAAAATAAACAACTGTGCCCCAGGAAAAACATGAAAGCCTCATGTGATAGTTTCAAAAGCCTAGAAAAGCACCACATCTAATCTTATTAATACAGCCCAGCCATAGTACGCTTATTAACATACCGTCCCACCTTCCTTCCAGCTCCTAACGTCACACAGAGAGAGTCGTATCAAAGTTTTATAGATGCACACACCGCAAGTTTCTTGGTCAATTCTATTTTTTTGGTTGATTATTCCAAATTTCTTTCGTTCCAGGCACTACATTTGACATCGTACACAAACATTTTTGTAACTCTACTTAACTGGAAATCTTAGGCTGCATAGTTCCCCTATATATATATATATATATATATATATATATATATATATATATATATATATATATATATATATATATATATATATATATATATATATATATATATATATATATAAAAAGTTTAGGATCACTTTAGAATTTCATTTCATGCAATTTTCATGCAATTCACAAACAATATTGTCCATTTCACAATTAATGTAAGTGTATCAGATGATTTTTAAAGAATAAAAATGTTTGTATTAAAGCCTATTTTTGTATAGAGGCTTATTTAGCATATAGTCCTATTATCAGCTATTTTTAGTCCTCTGTCTAAATCTCCTGGTACGGCCGCCAATTCAAGTTAAGGATGTTATTGGGCTAATTGGTTGTTAGGACACTCTTGCTCAATTGTGTTATACACGTTAATAATGTTAAACTTTTTTATAGTAAAGGTAAAATATATATATATAGGGTTATTTATTCCTTCCCTTCCCAGACCATACAGACTGACCTCTATCTTGTATGCTCCAGATCAAAGCACTATTTAAGTGTAGTGTGAGACTGTACTGAGGTGTGGATGGTCCATGGAGATCCTCATGATGACCTGCAGTGACCGAGCAGTCAGGCTGAACATTTGACATACATTAGAAGTCCAAATGTCAGGTGTAAAAGTAACTGCTGCTGTACATGCGGCTTGTTGTAGCTGTGTGTGTAAATTTGCATGAGTGAATTTGATCGACACTCAAGTTTTAAAGAGACTGATTAGCAGTCATGGCTGTTCAAGATAAAAACCATTGTATCTTTAACACGTGAGCATGGAGCAAACATGACCCACAAACATGTTTACTATACACAGACACATGCAGGACAGAGAGCATGTAAACATCTACCTCCACGTAAACATATCACATTAAGCACGAACACACGACTAGTGTCCATTAGTAACCAAGAGGATATACTTAACACAGACACGATTTCAGTGCTACACAATTACCTGCCCTGACACACATAACACAACATCTTTCAACACAGCTTAGAAAACAGGGACCTATAGTCAGCAGGCATTTAAGAGTAAATACATTATAATCAAGTCTCATCACCTTATGTAGCCTATAGAGAAAACTGTAACATGAACAAACTGATCCCAGACCAGCATTTAGACTGTGAAATACGGTCCATTGTGCAGCCCCTCGAACCCCAACATTGCACTGGACTGCATCCAGTTTGGGACCCAAGACTGTTTCGTACAACTGTAATTGTAACTCAACTGTTCAGCTACACTTGAGGCTGTATTAGCTTCTGTACTTAAACTTAATGCCATAGAGATACACATCACTATCCACAACATTTAACGGAGCACAGACCAGTAAACAAGGGCTGTTTTTTTATTTATTAGGTCACCACAAGATGGAAATAATAGCACCAATAATAATAGCACCACAGCTGGAGAATGCTGATACTGGGATATGAAGAGCTTCTGAAAGCTATTTTCAGGTTTCATTCAACGCCTTATTCACAGTCCACATTTGGCTTTAATTATTGTTTACTACAAATATATCCTGAGCTGTATGAGTGCACGTGTTAAGGTTAAAACAACAACAACAACAACAACAACAACAACAACAACAACAAATGATCCACAACGCAATGGTCAAGGTCAAAGTCTACATAGGAATACTCTTGCATAGTGATGTATAATAAACTATACGGACTCCAGAGTAACAGATAAGACTTCGTCTGTTTAAACCTCTGTCCAGTACAGCATGCTGTCACAGCTGTAAAAAATTTTTAGCTAAATTTGAAAAAGGCAGCAGTTTATCTATTAACTAGAAACAAGAGGAGAGAGCATATTATTCCAGTTTCGGCTGTTCTGAATTGGTCTTCTTGTACCATTTAGAATTTACTTTATAGTCTTTTTTCACAATATGGGCTAGGACAAAGCTAGATTGTTAACAGGGATACATCTGCCTTTCAGTGGGGTTGCAACCTTTGTCAATTACACTCCAAAGCTGGGGATATACATAGCCAGCTTGATAAATATTTAAAACACCTCTGCACAGCCCCACTTCTTGTGAAATAATGCATTCACTTGATTTTAAGAAATTTGCTATACTATACTGGGAAGTATTGGCAATATACATCCCATTCTTAATCCATAGGGTTTAATATGTTGGCCCACCCTTTGCATCTATAACAGCTTCAACTCTTCTGGGAAGGCTTTCGAGTTTAGAAGTGTGTTTATGGGAATGTTTGACAGCTCTTTCAGAAGCACATTTGCAGGGTCAGACACTAATGTTGGATGAGAAGACCTGGCTCACAGTCACTATGCTCCT
Organism: Megaleporinus macrocephalus; assembly: GCA_021613375.1. Lineage (NCBI taxonomy): Eukaryota > Metazoa > Chordata > Actinopteri > Characiformes > Anostomidae > Megaleporinus > Megaleporinus macrocephalus. Next base: position 5,992,007 of record CM038702.1, read on the forward strand.
CAGCATCCGCCGACCCGCTCTGTCATTGTACGTGTTCTACCACTTTGTGGCTGAGTTGCTGTCGTTCCCAATCACTTCCACTTAGAACACCACTGACAGTCCACTGTGGAATATTTAGTAGTGAGGAAACTTCACCACTGGACTTGTTGCGCAGGTGGCGTCCTATCACGGTACCACGCTGGAGTTCACGGAGCTCCTGAGAGCGACCCATTCTTTACTAATGTGTGTACAAGCAGCCTGCATGACTAGGTACTTGGCTTTATATACCTGTGGCCATGAACTGACTGAAACACCTGAATTCAATGATTTGGATGGGTGTGTAAATACTTAGAATAATATAGTAATATAGTGTATTTTTATATTTTTTTTATATTTCATTTTACTTTTAATCAATTACATGCAATCTTTGACTGTAACGCACTTTGAGCCAAAAATGTTAAGTGCTAAACAAATACTCTCCATAATAATAATAATTTTATTAATGAGTCAAAATTTTAAAAAATGACTATATCAATGGAAAAGCTCCACATTTACAAGAAGCAAACCTCTCTATTCGTACATTTCGTATTCGTATCTTCTCCTGTTAAATGGCTTTTTGGAGAGAGAAATTTATGATGTCAGGAAAAGTTTTCTCCCAAAACTGACCTGCTCTCAAGTCCAGTTGTCATAAGGGGTGCAGTAGATAAACTTAAAACCTTAAAACCTTAAATACTTTGGCCTAGACAACCAAGTCCAGCCACATCAAACTGACCCTGCATCACATTTGTATGGCATCATACTGTAAAAGAAACAACAAGCATGTAGGTGAACAACTTGAGTATGATCTGGTTTGTACCTACTTATAGTGGTTAGTTATACACAACAGCTTCTAGTCAATGTGTTGCACTCAACTGGCTTTAGCGTGACTCAGCTTTAGCACTTGAGCCACCTGTTCGACTTCAAAGACAGCCAAACAGAAGTACATGCAACTTCTGTGCTTTATTAGACTGTTTAATTCACCCTTCTTGTTTTCTTAAACATGACTGACAAACTAAGGGCGACAGTCTGGTTTAGTATAAAATGTATGGAAACATAAGCACGACTAAAAAAGGAAACATGTTTTATATCACGTGGCGTTACTACAGTAAGGACAGCCAAAGCTGTATTTGGCAGCCGGTAGTCAGACTCGGCATAAGAATAGCAACGAGGCCCCTGCAAGGTCACTACGAGACTCATCTGTCCAGGGGTCCTGTGTGAGATTAGCTGGTGTAAGGTCATATCATAAAAAGAGGCTGTGGGGCGGATTAGAATCAGATTTGTTAATAATCATCTGTATCTTCTATAAGCTACTTTACACTGAAGCACTGTCCTGCGCACAAAGCCAACGCTAGCACACGACAGCGAGCGGCACACTGACCGTGCCCTATAAGGGTTAAGATGCTTTATGCAACAGGGCACTGGACCCTAGGCAGGTCACACGTCTGATGGTGTCATAGCCCACCACACAATGCATGAGGAGACGACTCTTGCGCACACATATTGAGATTGGCAGCCATTCAGTAGAGCAATAGTAGAGTAACGGGTGGGAGGGTGAGTTGAGGGAGGGACAGGGCTCTAGTCACTGCCATTCCTGGAAAGCTGAGGGCATTCTGTCCCTGGCCTTTGGGTTGGTATGCCAACTGGACGGAAGGCTGGTGGTTAAGAACATGCAGTCAACTTCAAACAACCCCTGAGTGTCTGGCAGCGTTTCATAGAAATTAACTTTGAGGCATGAGTGCTGGTACATATTGTGCCAGACGGCCATTTGCGGTTGTGATGTCGCAAACAGTACATGGGTGATTGGTTGCTTCTGATTGGTTTACAAATTGCTGGTTTAATACACTCTCATCATTTACTGGCATACCTTCAACTCCAATTATTAATCATACTAATAGACAAATTTAATATGTTGGGTTGAGGCACATGATTGCAAATAGAAATGCTTTTAAATAGAGACGGGCAGTTCCTAAAAAAAAATTCTTGAAACCCAATTTTTTTTTTTCAGATACCTGATCAGTTGCAAGTGATATAAAGTAACCAGCAGTGCTACCTTAAAAAAAAAAACTATTAAAACTGTAAATACAGTGATATTTATTCAGTGTTTGGCTTACTGTGCTACACCAAATTAATTTAAAACAGGACTTCTAGGTTCTGCAAGCAGTTGGTCAAGTGCGTGCAATATCCACCTATGCTTCAAGCATTAACTGAGACGTTACAGGTCTTATGAGAACATCTAACTTGGCCCTCTTCCATGTTTATAGGCTGCACTGGCTTGTGTGTGTTTATTTGTTAGCTACGTAGATAATTCTGTTGTTTTTACCATGTATGTGCATGTTACTCTTGTGAAGTTACTTTGCTAAACACGATTCTACATAACTGTAGACACTAGGGCTGTGTATTGGCAAGAACCTAGCTATACAATACGTATCGTGATACAGCGCCCACGATTCAATAATATTAAAACACACTACTATATGAACAGGTTTGTCAATGCTTTCAATAGCATTGCACCCTTGTGCTGCTTGTTAATGTTGGAGGGGAGCTAAAAATGGATTACAACACTGCCATCTAGAGGTCAGAGGTTTAAACACAACACACAATGATTCACTGTCTGCCAGGAGTCTGTGTATCGATACTGTGTTTTCAGTATTTTGGTATTCACCAAACATAACATTGCGATATTTAATATTTGCTTACACCGCTTGTAGACACTATGTGAATGAGTGCAAACGGCATTGCAGCAAATTGATTTGACTGTATTGGTGTATAAGCTACTAAATACACATATCCAGTACGTAAGGTGATCAATCAAGTCAATTTGGCCACTTTAGGCTTGTATTTTTATTTATATAGCTGCAAACAATGATCAAAATAACAATCTTTAACAGTTATATCACAATTAATTGTCAGTTAACATTACATAATCATTACAGCCACACTTGGGTGGTTCAAACGTTGGGTGCCTCACATTACAGGACTGTTACGAGGCTGAACATTCACCATAACCACAGTTATACGGTCTTAAAATCTAGTTAAACCTTATTATGGAACTTAAACTCCAGTCCCTTCAAGTAAGCACTATCGATTTTCTATATATTGTGGTCAGAAACACAATACAACTCCTTTCCCTGTCTATTCCAGCACTGGTGTCCTTCTACGCTCCCCCAAGAACATTGGCCCATAACAGTGTTGCTCCACTGTGGACTGAACCAACATTTCCTTATCGCTGTAACTCAGCATTGCACACCCTCAGCACGCTGAGCGTAGAAGGTCGGCTATAAATCACCAGGCATGCGGGTGCAGCGTGCTGCCTGTCAGTCAATGGAGAAAGATCCACTGCCAGAGAGATCTATAATACACCAGAGAGTTCAGTCTTGTGCTCATAATTGCTCCATAATGCAGAGTTGGAAGGTTACATGACATTATTTGCACGCTTTCACGGGCACTTGTGAGCGGTCACGGCGTTGTAGGACCTCTGCACACGCCATAAATTCCTAGTGCTGCGTGACACTGTTCCAATTTTAACACAAGCTTTCCAAACAAATCACATTATTATGCAATCAGGGGTTATTTTTAATGAGAACTTCTGAGTATTGCTACTCAGAGGGAGTTCTGCTTCCTAACCTTACACAGTATTGTTAACTAGAAAATGTACAATGTCCTTAGTTTATGTTCTGTAAGCTGCTCTCTCAAAAACTGTGGCCACCAAATAACACACACTGTTAATAATAAACCTTAAATTAGCGGCAATGTCACTGAAACCAGACGTCAGTATTGCTAAAGCCATATATCAGCTTGTGTGAAACCGCATATTTTAACGAAGCCCTTAAAAGCGGACAGCGAGGCTATCTGGCCAGACGTGGCCTTAAAGAAACCCACAAATATCTCACATCCGATTTCAACAGCCTTCCACCGTGTCCTCATGAAGGGCAAAAGTTAACAGGGTGCTGGATACAGCTCAGAATTCCAGAGCCTGAAGTTTGCATTACCATATCAAAAGCTAGAGAGTACAGAGGCTAACGCAAACTAACTTTATCCTCCATGCACTAGCCAGACAGGCATACACAGAGGTGGTTTAGCTTTAGCTGGTTCTTTGTTGTTTTTTTCTATTGTGGGTTAATTTAAGATTTTTAAGTTTAAAAAAATTCCAAAAGAATCTACAATTCCGAACAGAATGTAAAGAAATAACAGTTTTGAATGTAGAGCTGTGGAGCTATCTATATTTTGTCTTACATACTCACCCACAACTCTGTCTGTCTATCTCTCAATCACACACACACACACACACACACACACACACACACACACACACACACACACACACACAGTCTGAAGAAAAACAAGTACTCCAAAATTGCAACTTCACAGGAGAGGCCAAACTCTCTTTACTTTCAATGTAAAGTTATGGAACCATTTGGAACATTTGGAAGCATTTCCAAGCTGTCATGTTTAAATGATCCAGAAAAAGTTTTTTACCAAAAACAGAGATACATGTTTTGCTTTGGACATCAACAATAAATTAAAGATATATTAAATATATACATCTATTTAAAAAAATACACACATACATATATATATATATATATATATATATATATCAAAATATCGAATAACGGGATATTATGTTTAGTGAAAAACACAGTATCGATACACAGATTCCTGGCAGACAGCAAATCATTGTGTGTTGTGTTTAAACCACTAGATGGCAGTGTTGTAATCCATTTTCAGCTCCACTCCAACATTAACAAGCAGCACAAGGGCGCAATGCTATTGTAAGCATTGATAATCCTGTTTATATAGTGGTGTGCTTTTAGTAGAAGGATTTGATAAATCACAATATATCACTTGCAGTATCGCAATACATCACAATGTATTGCATCGTGACTGCCGTACCACGATCTGTAGTGTAATCGCCAGGTTCTTGCCCATACATACATACATACATACATACATACATACATACATACATACATACATACATACATACATACATACATACATACATACATACATACATACATACATACATACATACATACATACATACATACATACATACATACATACATACATACATACATACATACATACATACATACATACATACATACATACATACATACATACATACATACATACATACATACATCAGAATCGCTTTGAAAAGTTTCTGTTTCCACTGACCTACATTAAAAGCGAAGACAGTTTTTGTCCTCTCCTATAAGGTTGCCGTTGTGGAGAGACGTGATTTTCTTTAGACAACAATGAGATAGACACACACACACTCCAGTCCCTGACTGCTCATTCCTCACCCTCTCTAGAGCCGTAGTACAGGGACCCCTCTATTCATGAGGGTCTCTCCAGCTCTCGACCTCGAGTCGCATGAACAGTTCTACTCTGGCCTAGATTTGAGGTCAGGGACTTGCTTGGACGGAAGTGAGTGAGAAGAGAGAACAGTGACCTGTACTATTCACGATTTCTGAGCTTTATTACTAATACAGTAAGATTTCTCCCTTTCTCCAGACACGTCACATGTTCCCTGATACGATTCGCAAGCTTTCTTTCCCAACCAGGAAATAACCTCTGTACAGAATAACCTCTGTACAGCAAAACGCAAACATGTGACTCACTCACTCTCTCCAGCACACACACACACACACACACACACACACACACACACACACACACACACACACACACACACACACACACACACACACACACAGAGAGAGAGAGAGAGAGAGAGAACTGACCACACAGAACGCAAGCACAGATTTAAGTTAGAAGATTTAAGATGCTCACACAAGCACAACTAGCACAACTACGGGGCTTCCTCTAGTTCAGGCTATGAAATCTCCTCTGCTTCTGAAAACAATAACAGTTCCGTGGCAAACTTCAGAATACTTTCAACAAAAGTCTCAGTAATACAACTTAAAATGAGTGCCCTGCTAATTTCCGACAGCCTGGTAATGGGGATTTCACTATTATGTTAGCATCAAGCTAACTGCGCTGAACGTTTTCGTTCCATAGAGGAAATGCACATTAGGGGTGGGCGATATGGCCCAACAATAATATCACAATTTTTCATGGTATTTTTGCGATAACGATACTCTTGGCGATATGACTAAATATTTCAAAAATACACTACTTACAATAAACTACTGCAACAAAATGAAAACTTAATTTTATTATTGCATATGATATGATATGGCACACCCCTAACTGAGATATTAAAAAATACAAGAATTTTCATCAGATTGTAACAGAAGTCAATGATCCAGAATGTCACGATACTAAATAATGCACTCCAAATATCTCCATATATCCAGGACTGAAGTAAAGTGAATGATTTGCCAATGTTTACAATAGCATTGCGCCCTTGTGCTTTGTGTTAATGTTGGAGTGGAGCTGAAAATGGATTACAACACTGCCATCTAGTGGTCAGAGGGTTAAATCCAACATACACTGATTCACTGTCTGTCAGGAATCTGTGTATTTACACTGTTTTTGAGAATCGATACAGCATCACCAAACATAATATCCGGATATTTGATATTTCGATATTTTTTTACACCCCTAATATCTACTCAGTAGTGTGAGGCCCTGTTAAATAAACTCACACATTCTGCTTTAAACTTGCATGACGAATTCAGGTTAAACATTGCATTAAAAAGGGCCACAGGCCATCTAATATTTACAACACGGTGCAAGATGTAGCAGAACCTGTTAGGAGGTAGGAGATAAGAGTGCAGCAGTGAGGAAGCCAAGAGAGGACAGGCAGAACTGGTAAGCTACAAGTTCCACAGGGACTGTGGCGCTTTTAAAAAAGGTCTCTGAGGAACAGATGGAGAAACAGGCAGAATTTCTCACACATACACCCTCGGGTGGCCTGAAATCTCTTGCTGTTTGCTTAAGTGAGTTGGCATGTCTATGGTTATTGCACAAACACAGCCCTCAATGTAGGTTTTGGTAGTCACAGACCTACAAGGCCAGACCGCCTTAAAACCAATGTGAATCAGACCCCATATGTCCTTTTTCATTTGGGTACCACAAAGCATGCACCCATGTGTGTGGGGGGGGGTGTAGAGACAGTGACAGCTTCATGGGTTGGGGGCCCCTAAATTTATTTATAACTACCAGCTTTGAAAGCATCGGCTGAGCTGCTTACCTTCAGTGCACGATTAGCAAGTAATCAATTTAAAACAATATTAATTAATATACATTAAATGTATATTAAATATCATCTACAAAGTTAGTATTTCGGTACAAAGATACTATTTAGAGAGATTAGCGTGTGGTTGGGGGGCGAGGTTGATACCGGTCAACAGGAAATGTTGTCTGTAGATCTCAAGGCATGATAGTTGATAGACTAATTACATGAGCATCTATTTCCAGTGTTGAGAGGCCCCATCTACTCTCCTGTAAAGCTCCACTGCAGCTACTCGGGGTGAGCGATATGGCTAAATTACAAAATATATATATTCATGATACACAATATACCATTTTGCTTTTTTACTGAGACGAAACAGACAAAAAACAGACCAGACGGACCACATTTAAAGGAGCTAATTATAAAAACCTGTCAAATTTATACTCCAAAACAATAGGAGGCACCATAACACAACAATCAAACAGTCCCTCCTCCTCCCCCTTTAATTCGTACTAGTTTATCCTTTCTTTCATTGGCTATATGTCGTTCAACATGATTGATAAGTGGTTAGAATACGCCATCGGGGCAGCAGGGCTACTTCTTCATTCTCTCATGTTGGACTGAAGGCAGACTCAACGTCACAGTGACTCACTATCACCTCTTGAGGCACAAAGTGCTGTTACAAGACAGGATGGGCTAGAGCTAGCTGTTTCTTCTTCACATTGTGTTGATAATTTTAGGATTGTTCACCCTAAATATCTTACAAATTGCTGTGAATGCAGTGATTTACATACTGTATGGCACTGAAAACAGTTAAATGGGAAAATTATTAAAATAATAATTAAAAATAAACAGTTCTATTTATTTACAAAAGTATATTGTGGCAGAAAGGTCTTTACAGGTCTTTCTTGGCTTGGAATATGCCTCCTATAAACAACAGACAGATAATAAGTAGATTTACTTTTAAAAAGTTACTGAAACTAAATTTGTTTAAGCTTATATGTATGCAGGGGTATTCTCTGTCTTTTTATTTTAATTTTTAATGCCTGCTGTTTTGTTTTCTTTTGATTTTTGTTTTATTCAGTTTTTGACTTCTGTTGCATTTGTCTGATTTATGTTGATTCTTGATTGTTTGTTTATTTTGATTTTGTTTTTGTGTGGACCCTGGGAAGACTAGTGACCACATTGTGGAAGCTAATGGGGATCCAAATAAAAAATAAAGAACATCTAGCTTTTGCTACTACTTCATCTTAGGGAGGGTAACATACTGTTGTGCCAAAGAAGCTCTGTAGGCTCAGCTAACCAGCCAAAGATGCCAAAGGAGTTTACAGTTTACAACAACACTTAACTGAATTACAGAGCCAGGTAAACCACAGCGCAGTACCTAAAGGAGAAACACCTACAGTCTGGATGAGACCAGCAAAACCTGTTGACTTGCATGCAATGGAGGAGGAGGGAAAAAAACAAAAAGTAAGTCACCAGTATGAGTGATTATGAGAATGCATGATGTTTTCACTGACAGTGCAACTCAAGAAGGCTTGGGTTCATCTGCTTGGCATGACCAGAGAGGAACTGAGAGTGAAAGAAGAGAGCAATCGACCTCCCAGAGAAAACAATGAGATAACCTCTCGCTGTGTTTTCCCTTCCAAACACGTAGACACTACAGGAAAAACATCAGAGCGAAAAGTCCCAAAATACAGTGCTAAACCTGTGACTTTAACGAAGAAGCTACAGTAAAAACAGGACGGAAAGGCCCTTGACTTACCACAACTCCCACCCCCAACACCAATCAACACCAACAACAACAACAACAACAAATCATCACTGTCCAAAAAATTAATAAATAAAAATAACCATATCTTCAATTTGTTTGAGTTTTATTTCTCGACCTCACTTTAACACAACAGCAGACTTTTACAATGTGTGTAAATTCCATGGATGAATAGACCAATAGAATGCTCCAAATAAATTTCAAAACATTTCTGGCTTCATTCACTTACATTTATAAAAAACAAACAAACAAACAAAAAAACAGAGCAGACAGACCACATTTAAAGGAGCTAATTATAAAAACCTGTCAAATTCATACTCCAAAACAATAGGTGGCACCATAACATATCTTCAATTTGTTTGAGTTTTATTTCTCCACTTCACTTGAACATGACAGCTGACTTTTACATTGCGTATAAATTTCACGGATAAATGGACCAATAGAAACACTCCAAACAAACTTAAAAAACTTCTGGTTCCATTGACTTACATTAAAAGTTAAAACCATTTTGGATGTGCTTGTTGTTCTTTGGACAGCACCAAGATATGAAAACCACCTTTCATTACCTCCAGAACTCAAAGTTCTTTACGTCCTTGCTGAAGAACCAGACTACGATACCTGTGCAGAATTCAGGGTCACATTGCTGTAATACCTTCTCAGCACATGACATAACCCAGTTTAGAGGGGTATTTCTACCAGCTTAACCAGCTTGACAGCAAGCCTTGAAAAGTAGGTCTGACAGGTTTGACATGGTTTGTGGTCTGCTGCATGTGTGCTGCATTGTGGGTCACACTAAAACATGGCAATGATAAAAAAAAAAAACCAAACAAACAAACAAAAAAAAAAACACAAAAGGTATGACACTTCTTACTGAGGGCAAGACAGACATGTCAACTGGTCTTACTTTAAGAAGCTCCAGAAAGTTCTTACAGGTTCATTAATAATAATGACACAGCCATGGCTGGTACTGGCCGCTGTTATTTTCCACCACCCTCCCACATGAAAGCCACCATCAGACCCGTTACAGGAGCAGAAGGGGGCTGCAGGAGGTGGAGAGAGAAACCCTAATAGTGTCTCCAGCCACAACACCTGTACCGTGTCTGCCAGACACACAATGCAAATAAGCCCCAGCCAGCATCTGTTACTGAACACTGGGGTCTGTTTAAAGTTTCAACAGTCTGGTCATATTGCTGTTGATCTTTCTGTACACAGAGAGTCAGCAAGGCGTCTGCTCCTTCCAACAGGCTGGGATAGTTTTACACCTGCCCCATTATGACCATGTCACGCCACGGCCTCTGCAGCAAACCATAGCTCACGAATATAGACCAACCAGTCAGAGCATTAAAATCACCTCCTTATATCTACACACATTCTTTTATATATATATATATATATATATATATATATATATATATATATATATATGACTGCCACAGAGCAGATACTATTAGTAGGGCAGGGTATCACCACGGATTTCCCAGATCAATTCGATCCCGATTCACAAGGTCCCGATTCAAAGCGATTTCCGATTTGATTCAATTCAATATTGATTCATTTAGGGATATTTCAGTTACAATAATATGTTTTGTTTGAATATGAAAAGAGATTTTCAGAGAACTAATGTGGTAAATGTACAAGGAACACTCAACCTACCATTACTAAAAACATTAGTGTTTATATGTTTATATTCACCGGATTTGGCCACACCCACTTTTAAGCGTGTGTTTCTTCCGCCTTTGTGTTAGAACTTCCGGTCAGCTATCCAAAATGAATACAGTTACATGGGAGGAGACCAGAGAAGCAATAAGAAGTTAGAATGGAACAACACTGTCTCCTCCGAGGTTAATAACACAGTGGGTGGATTATATGAAAAGGTGGCCTGAGGTTACCTACGGCAACGTTTTTAATTATTTTGTACTCTCGGCGGGTAATTTTAAAGATCGATTTTGGGTTTATACGAATCGATATAGGATTATACAGGAAAAGATCGATTAGAATCGAAAAAATCTATTTTTACTATTAGGGGACATTCTCAGCACTGCAGTGACACTGACACTGTGTTAGTGTTGTGCTGGTGTGAGTGGATCAGATACAGCAACATCCAGCCTGTGGGCAGTGTCCTGTGAACACTGACTGATGAAGAACTAGACGAACACAAACTGTGCAGCAGCAGATGAGCTACTGTCTCTGACTTTACATCTAAAAGTTGGACCAGCAAGTAGTAGGAGTGTCTAATAGAGTGGACAGTGAGTGGACACAGTGTTTAAACACTCCAGCAGAAACACCACCACCACATCAGTGTCACTGCAGTGCTGAGATTGACCCACTACCCAAATGGTATCTGTTCTGTGGTGGTCCTGTGGGGGTCCTGATCATTAAAGAACAGAGTAATAAAGTATACAGAGAATCAGATGAACTACAGTCTGTAAGTGGAGCTCCTGTATGGTCAGTGGAGCTGATATAATGGAGAGTGAGTGTAGATACAAGGAGGTGGTTTTAAAGCTATTGCTGACCAGTGTATGTTAGTTGTATCGTTGAGCGCAGTGCCAAATATTTACCCCTCCCTGTTTGCAGGTGCTGGGGAAATCAATAAAAACCAAAAAAAATATATATATAATATCATATTAATCGGGGACTTACCATGCTCTCCAAGTCTCTCTCTTTGCTCTAGTGGTGTGTTGTAGCTTTTTGTGCATGTAAACTGTCTGGAAAGTTATAAAGCCCAAAGCATGTGCCAGAGTGAGACACTCTCTCACTCTCTCCCACAGAAACCACTTTTCTAAGCTGATTTCTTTTCACTGGAACTCCAGCCCTTTTCTCCGTTACAAGGTGACGTCATCTCAAAACACAATCCTTACTGCCCGCCTAACGGCAAACTCAGCATGCCTTATTACTGTGACAAGCATTTTCTCGCAAGGGTGAACCAATACTGCCCATAGATCCATACTTATAATAATACCATCATTACAAATACTGTAAATATATAGTAACATTGTTTATTAAATTTAGGAACTACAAAATTTAATAAACAATGTATACAGCATGTATTTAAAGACAAACTGAGAACGTTGCCTTCTCTACAAGCACTGGCCTTCTAAAGCCTGAGTACACTGATAAATCAATATTATACCATTACGCCAATATACCAGTTCTTATGCCATTTAGAGATTCATGATGTTTCACCAGAGACATTAGATAGGTGTAGCTGTCATGGCAGCACATTTGATAGTAAAACAAGTGGTCTACCTTATGGCTAATATATAATAATAATATATATATATATATATATATATATTATATATATATATATATATATATATATATATATATATATATATATATATATATATAACCCATCATTACAAACACTGTCACTGTTTAGCAACTACTTCTTCAAAATTAGAGCGTATACAGCATGTATTTTGAAGAAGAACTGAGAACAATGTCTTCTGTATAAGCACACTGACAAATAAATATGGTGCCAGATTTTATCCTAAGCAGTACTGCAGCCAATAACAATAAGGTGCTGATGTAAAACATCTTGTTATACTTTGGTATTAGTGCTTCTAATATATATATTTTTAAAGAGTTTTATGATCTTTAACCAGACACACTCCTCAGCGTGGATCAGAGTACTGTAGATAGCTGTAGCTGTCATGGCAGCACATTTGTTAGTAAAACAAGTGGTCTACCTCATGGCTTTGGCTAGCCATTCTGAGCTGCAGGCTATGAGAGGGTATACTGTCTGATCTGTAGCTGGCCAGGCTGCCTCTGGAAATACTCAAGTTTAGACACATGGACACAATCAGACTGTCTCTAATGAGCGTGAATTAAAAATAAATATCACACTTATTTAAATATGCACTTGTTAGACCACCAAGGTTGTGACTAACTAAACTAAATAATTGAATGCTTTGCTAATGAAATACCACAATTTTTTAAATTTTATAATTAAGAAAAAGACCAAACCATTCTTAACCAAACAGTGAATAACTTCTAATATTCCCAAACTAACCAACATGTTTTCCCAGAATAACAGCCAAGGAAAATAATTTCAGGTGCTGCGCTGGGATTGGGTAGTACTGTACTCACCCCATTCTGTGTAGAGCTGGCAGAGCTAGAGTCAGAGCTGCATGTGCTCATGGCGTCCTGACTGTCGGAGGTGGAGTCGTGGGTGCTGCTGCTGTTGTTGTTGTCGCTGCAGACCCGATGTCTCAGGACGAAGTCTGGGCATTCGCCCTCCCTCTGCGTCGCTCCGTCCAGCTTGTCTTCTGGTGCTTTCCCTCTTCCTCTTACTGCTGCCGAGCACTGGGCTGATCCAGACTGAACAGGGTCACGGGAACTCCACACAGGCCTCTCCGATCACTTGTTCACCACAGGGGTCTAGACACGCTGCCGAACCTGGGAAAGATGAGGGGTGGAGATAAGAAGATAAAGACAATGTCTTTTAAAGGGGCTATTAAAGCGGCACCAATTAAATTACATGTAATTATAGTTATTATAGCCAACTAGAGGCAATTACATGCTCCTGGCCTTTAGCCTGTGCTGACTGAACTTCCAAGTGGAGGTCTAGAACTTCATATCTATAGCTAGTAGGAATGTCAAGGTGAGTATACCTGTAATAGAGCACTTTATATCTAGCTATAGCTCCAGCACCAAGAGTACCAGACATTTGGGAGCTACAGTATCAACAGTTATCATTTATTTTAAGGCCCTCATCAACATCTCTGGACCACACAACACCAAAAAAATGGCACAAATGCCACTGGGAAGAGCAAAAACCAGCATTTCTGAAGCCAAACAGATGGTGCCATTAAGAGAATCTATGGGGACTACTCCTAGAATGCAAACACACAAGACTGTTGAACAGAGAGGAAGAACTGCAGAAGGAAGTAAGCAGCCTACATAATCACCTAATAACAAGTTCATGGATTTCTTCACCCCCCCACCGGATCCATCTTAACAAACAGCCATTAGCTGAGGAACACATTAGTTTGGGCCCTTCTAGATGGCTCGGTGGACTCATTTAAAAGCAAATGAGATCACGAACAGCAATCAGCTTCAAAAACTTCTTGGTTCTGTTGTTCACAAAGCGGCTTAACTGAAAGTCCTGCCCAAGTACAGACAGACAACCCCAGCCCAGGAGACAAAGTAGTGTGGACCAAGTACACGAGTACATAACACTGTGCCTCAGTGTGATAAGAACCACACTGGGAAGCCCAAGCTTGCCATGTTTTAATGCTGCCCCCCCAAAAGCCCTCGTGCCATGGCAATCTACCCATGCAAAGACTTTCAGCTGGCCATCTGAGGCAAAGCATTTCTAAAGCTGTGAGCCGGTGCCAGGGTGCTAATTCCATGTTTGAGTCATGAGATAATGGGGGCAATTTAATCAAGAACTTTTAGGCAACTGCTTCCCTCCCCACGGACGAACTGGTGCAGCTTGGCTGGCCACATCTAAAAAGTTCTGCTAAAACGAGCAAATGGTTACTGAAGGCCTCCCAAAGTCTCTGAACAGTGTTTAATTTAAGCCCCTGTGATCAACTGAGGCAAGATTGCAGCGGCACACGGCTGTATAGCCACAGCTGCGAGGCTGGCTGCTTCCGCGGCCTCACAGACACTTGAGATTTACTTCCATTGTAAATCAAAAGCACGGCCACAGCTGTGTTCACAAAGCATCCATCAGATCAGGCTCCATCATCGTGTCGTTATGTTCGTGCTGTGTATCAGATTTGGCCAGCTTTCCCGTAGGGGGACCGTGTAACAGTGGGGTGGGGGTGGGGGTCATGCGAGGCCCCGCCGACATGTCTCGGAGGTCCTCAGTCATGTCTACAATGTCCAAAAGATCGGAACAGTGTTTACAGTCAGTACTGTGCACACACGCCCAAGGATAGAGGCTAGAGTACACAAACAGGACCGGCATACACAAACATTGTAAAGTGAACCGGAGAGAGAGAACTTTCTAGAGTCTTTCAGCTATCAAATACAAGTATGACACTTTAATCAAGTTGGCTGTGTTGGTGTGCTCTGGATTGTTCTATAAATTGTCCTTCACGCGGACTAATTACTGTTATCCCCCCACAGCAAAGAGCTACAAGCGTACCACTGCTGGGTATCAGAGCTGTATCCAAGTCCTTGCATTATTTTCCATTCTACCATTGTGACTTTGGTCCATTCATCATAGGGGTGTAAGAGAATATTGAAATATCAAATATTAGGATATTATGTTTGGTGATACTGTATCGATTCTCAAAAACACAGTATCAATAGACAGATTCCTGACAGACAGTGAATCATTGTGTGTTGTGTTTAAACCTCTGACCACTAGATGGCAATGTTGTAATCCATTTTCAGCTCCACTCCAACATTAACAAGCAGCACAAGGACGCAGTGCTATTGTAAGCATTGACAAATTATATATATATATATATATATATATATATATATATATATATATATATATATATATATATATCACACATTTTTCCATTACACAGAAAGCCAAATTAGTCCAGTGTAACTGGATTTCGTGCAACATGGTATGTACAAATATTAAATAAAAATAATTGTATTCAATGTTCTTGACAGTGTTTTTATGCCACACTACTGGGTCGTTCTTCTCACTGTTATACAATGAATCACAATGTTATATTTGTAGACCACTCATCTCTAATATTAACATACATTTTTGATACTCACAGTAAAACCTATTGTAAAAGCTTAATGAAACACGAGTAAGTTTCTTACACAATACTGTAATAAAAGAGACCCCTTTCATTTTTACCCACACTAAAAACTTGTACTTCCATTTTAACGAGAAACCAAACAAAACTTTAATCATTTTCATCAGCATGTCTGATATCATCTGTATTGAAATCTATACGATCTGTATTTGCATGGCGTCTCAATCCTGTACTGAAAAAAAAGTACATTGGTATTTGTGGGGTAACACCCTTTCTACATTTGACCTGAGATATGGGGCGTTGGTTGCCATGGCAGAACTACTTAAAACACATCTCAGATCACAGCACAGCGGGGTCCACGCAGTCAGGCCACGGTGCAGGTACTTTAAAGATGGCCTGAGGGATAGCTTCTCTGAACCATAAGACCAGTAAACAGCTTTCCTCACTCCAGAAGCCAAAAGGGCCTGACTCCATTCATGCAGAAACATCAGCACTTCTCTAGAGCTCCGACTTGGGGGGGGGGGGGGTGGACGTATGACCGGTGCTCATTGCCTGTGAAAGGTGGTCTCTGTGCTCACTGAGCAGAACTGCACTTGACCCTTGCTGCAATTGGAAGCATCAGTTAATAGCTGAGAGCGAACGGAGGGAAAGTAGCTTATGAGTCATTTTTACTAGCCAGCAACACACACACACATTAAAGAACACTATATGACCTTTAAAGACGCCCCCTTAAGCATTTAAATGTTATTATGAATTATATAATATTCAAATAGCACATGATAGCATCCCTCAGCCTCATTGGTTTGACAGAATTCTCAACTCCCACCTTCAAGAAACCCCATTAAAAAGCGGTCCTATATTTAAAGTGGAAAATAAATTACTAAAACGACTAACTATCTAATAAAACTAATCAGTAGGTCCTGATATTTAAGTTATACTACATTACTTAATATTTAAATCAGGTAAAATCACAATTAAAACATACTCAGCTTGACTAAATAGCAGGTACTTGTTGAATTACATATAAAAGATGCTTAAGAAACCCTATCTTTCGATATTTACTACTTCTAGTAGCAACTTAAGCATATGTAAAATATCTTTATAGTGCAAAGCTGTTATATAGATCAACCTGTGGTGTGCACATGTGACCACCCAGCAGCTTCTTATTTCTCTCTGGGGCAAAAACAGAGCTGAATGTTGTTTCACAGCCAACTTGGTTTAAAGCAACTGGTCTGCGAGACCCCGCTGCTGAGTGATATGGCTGATCAATGCCAACGGCCAGGTATGTGGCAGCTGAGGTTAGCAGACACATACAGAGCCAGGAGGCTGCTATGCTCTGCTAAAGGCTAAATCAAGGCTAAAAGCTATTATTAAGCTAAGAGTCTAGTGGTTGCTTCCTCTCCTTTAATAACAATCTGGACTAACATGACCTCAGACTGTAAGAGCTACACAGCAGTAGATGGGTGATTACTGAAGAAGTGACTCAGATGTTCAGGTAAGCAGCTCCTTATTTGGTTTTTCCCCACAAAATATTGCCATCACAGATTTAGCCATGAGCTTTTTTACTGCTGCCCGTCATCGCACGCTGAGGACGCTGTTACTTCTGACTACAGAAACTGTTTGTAGTGTTGGCCAGTTATCAGTATCCCCATTGCTGATACCGACAGTGTTGAAGTTTTTAATAAAGACTCAGTCATAGACTGCCTCAGCCAGAGACTGCCTCGGCCAGAGACTGCCTCGGCCAGAGACTGCCTCGGCCAGAGACTGCCTCGGCCAGAGACTGCCTCTACCTGTGCAGTTTCTAAAGCCTTAACACCCAGACCTCAAACACATATTTTCTTAGCTTTTCTTTGGTATTTACCTCATTAAATTGTAAATACTGTTTGACCAGAGAAGGACAGGCCTCGCCTTGAGAGTCTTGGTTCCTCCCAAGATTTCTTCCTCCAGTCTGAGGGAGTTTTTCCTTGCCACTGACGCCTCTGGCTTGCCACAGGGGGATATATGTTGTAACTAGGGGCATAAACAGTATCGACACAGATTCCTGGCAGACAGTGAATCATTGTGTGTTGTGTTTAAACCTCTGACCACTAGACGGCAGTGTTGTAATCTATTTTCAGCTCCACTCCAACATTAACAAGCAGCACAAGGGCGCAATGCTATTGTAAGCATTGATAAACCTGTTCATACAGTGGTGTGTTTTTATAGTAGGATTAGAAAAATCGTAATATATCACTTTGCTTGCAGTATCCCAATACATCATAATATATTGAATCGTGACCGCTGTATCACAATACGTATTGTATCGCTAGGTTCTTGCCAATACACAGCCCTAGTTGTAACTTGGTTTTCAAACTTCTGTAAGGCTGATTGGTGACAACATTGTTGTAAATAGTGCTATAAAAATAAACTTGAATTGAATTTAAGTGCCAATATTGGTGCAACACTGATAGCAAAAGTGAAGAAATTTCAGCCATTACACCGTTTTATCATAATTTTCTTACAAATTTAATAAACTATGGCTTTTTTCAGCTTCACAAGGAGCAAAACCACACAGATTCCACTTCCACATACGACCACACAGAGCCAGACAGGGCTGTCATATGCAGACTGTGAGCCTGGAAGAAAAGGGTGCTGTAGTATAATTTGCATCCTTGCTATGCTGCTCTTAAAGCAACCTTAAGTGCCACACAATTGAAAGCCAAAAATATGACTGCATACACGCCGTCCTATATCTCCTGCAATCTTCTTTCCTCTGGCAGGTAGAAGGACTGTACAAACACCATTTAGTACACCTGTTCTGATTGCACCTCCTTATACATAAAACATGCACAGTGAATTGTCTGGTTCTACTGACTGGAATGAAATGCAAGTTGTCAAAATTCCAAAGCTGCCATCAGTCAGTCCTTACACCTTAAAGCTACGTTCGCTATTGATGAGCTTGCTTCAGCCTCCATCGGAGCAGCAAGCACCACTTCAGCTCTAATGAATGTAAATTCCCTGGTAGAGCTTTTTCATAACGGCAGTCTGACATGAGTGCGTTCTAGTGTAATTGAACAATCTTGAAAAATCTGCTCATTTCCAATTATCAGCTGCGGGAGATTGGATCATATCGGGCTTTGAATATTTGGCAGACACGTCAACTTATAGTCCAAGCACATTATGAGATTTGGTACATCACGCGTAGGCCTAATGCGTGTGACTAAAGTGAGCCGCTATGCATAACGACTATTTGTGTGAATTGCTTTAATGAAATGAAATCTCAACGCATTAAAAGGAAGCTCCAGAGAAAACTATTTCAGCTGCACTAATAGCCTAATTTTGTTGCTCAGTAAGTAGCAGGTACTCTGTGTCTCTGCTGTCTACAGATGGAAAGATCGATCGGCTATGTATCGGTATTGGACGATTTTTAATCAAAATATTTCTTCAATATTTCTCCAATTTAGCCGATCCCCAGAGCTGATCGATGGCGTTAAACAAATGAGCCTAATTACTGTATTTACAGCTAGCGTCATCCAGGAAGAGGAGCCCTCCATGAAACCGCCTCTGGCCAGCTCCCTGCAATTCCTATCTGAACCACTAGGTGAAAAAACTAAAGCAGCGGCCTCACGAGAACAGTTTGTGGCATTCATGGCATGAGCTGAAAACATGTCATCTGTCTGTCTGGCAGAAATCAACTTGTCTCATTGGGGAACCGAGACAAAGACATTTAACACTACTAATCTGATAGAGCACCTAAGAATACACCACACGGCTGAAAACAGTGAGTATCAGTAAACAGCAGAGCTAGCACGCGCAGCTAGCACAAAACAAACAACCCAGAACACCATACAGACCAGATCTGACCGGTACAAACAGAACAGCAGCAGCAATTCAAGATCTACATTTAATGATTACAGTTTTAGTTTAAAATAACAGAGTCTGTGTTTAATGCATATATAAAAATCACTTTTTTTGGTTTAAATTAAGGGTCTAAATGTAATGATTACAGTATTTGGTGATATTTGTTTGATTTACTTTGTAAATTTACTGCTAATTTTGTTAAAAATATTATACTGTTTCATATGAGCTCGTTAAAAATGGTAATAAACCAGTTTAGACCATGTGTCATGACTTGCTTGCGCTAATAACTACATGTAGCCCCGCCGTGGCATATAGCCCCGCCCTCGATCGGTATCGGCTATCGACTGATCACGCTGATCGGTCCATTTTGTTTGGGGGGGTGGATCAAAGTGATTTTAACACAGAGATTTCAGCAAAAAGTGCAACAAACAGGCCATTGTGTTCAGTAAGGCTCCAAAGGCCTGAAATAGTCTTTGTGTGACCAGGCGTCACTGGTGCAAGCGGACGACGTCCCACCCGGCTGCATAAATATTGGGACAAACATCTGACTTTTCTGTTGGGGGTGGGGGGGGGTGGGGGGGGGGAGACAGAAAACAAACCAGAGAATAGCTGATACCAAACAAAAGCAGATCTTGGAGCCAACCCTGCGCATGCACATCAGGTGACTGGCTGAGAGCCTGAGTGGTGGGGGGGCTTTGGGGCTTTGTGTTTCCTCCCTTTAGGGTCATAAGACCAGGAGTTATGAACTGACAGCAGGAGGAGCAGGCCTTTATGTGCAAGAGAATAAAATATGAAGCATAACCTGTGAGACTGGCATTGTGCAAGATGTAACTGTTACACATGGAGAGAAGAACAGCACTAACTGGACTGCACTGCGCCCCCCACACTCTATGGCGAGTTATGTGCCCAGTATGGGCAACTTTAGAGACTATTGTATGTTGTTTTAGTATGAAGTCTCTATAAATCATCACAAAGCTGCGGCACAAACTAAAGTAAGACAGGTATTCCAATGTCTGGGAAAGACTATCCAAGCTGCAGGGTGGGCAGAACACGGACAGCTAGCATAGTGGAGCCAGTGAAAGAGACTAGGAAAGAGGAAGAGAGATGTGTCCAGATGCAAACCACCAAGGCACGAAATACTCGCACAACTTCAGTGTCAGTTGTAAGGAGAAACCTGCTTTCAGCTTCAGCGTGGCATTTCCTTCCCCTTCCCCTTTACAGCAACTCCAAAACCGCATACCAGAGCCTTCCCTGTCTACAGCATCAATATTAATATCACACGTGCCTATTAGGAGATGTAATTCAATTTATGGTTCTTTACTCTCAAACAATAAATCATGTGGTCCTGCAAACATACTAACAACAATAGAGCTGGGAGGAACTCTAGTATTCAATAGGAGTGTAAGAAAATATCGAATATCGGGATATTGTGTTTCATGATACTGTATCGATTCTCAATAACACAGTATCGATACACAGATTCCTGGCAGACAGTGAATCATTGTGTGTTGTGTTTAAACCTCTGACCACTAGATGGCAGTGTTGTAATCCATTTTCAGCTCCACTCCAACATTAACAAGCAGCACAAGGGCGCAATGCTATTGTAAGCATTGGCAAACCAGTTCATACAGTGGTGTGTTTTAATAGTAGGATTTGAAAAATTGCAATATATCACTTTGCTTGCATATATATGTGATATATATCGTGACCGCTGCAATACACAGCCCTAGCATTTAAGCAGCGCAGTTGCGTTACATGATTTACAGCATCACGGTTTAGATTTGCAGTATCACAGAGTTAAGACACACTATTACACACTCAAGGCCGCTGCACACTGGATGCATTGCATCGCACCATCACATAAGGCAAGAGTACTATGCCACGCTGGGAGGGGGAGTGAACAAATGCCAGGTTTAAGTTCCTTTTTACACTTTACACACACAAACTGATTGAAACTGACGTGTTCGGTATCCTTGATATAAGGAGACCACCTCTGCACAGACAGCTCCAAAAATTGGCTGCCTTTCTATGTATAAATGTCAAGCTACCTGTGATCTACTGCGACTTTCTGTACCTTTACAGGACCTTCATTTAACGTTGTAATGGCAAAATACAGCATTACTGAACAGTGCTCAGAGTTGCTGAGTGTCGGCACTGAGCGTACCTCCATAAATAACAATGCGCCGTGCCACACAACGTGCCGCATTCAGTGTGTGCTGGTTCTTAGTGCCCAGCTTAGTAAACCAAACTATACAAGTGGTCATTACTATTAAACAATGAACTTGCATTAGTAATAAGTGCATTAATAAATATAGCTAACAAATGAACAGCACTTATAGAGACACAGAGGCACTATTAACAATGTAATCCGGTTCTGTTTGAACCGGTGAGTCTTGAAATGATAAAAAAAAAAAAACTGGACAGCTTTGTAGGCTTATGCACTGACTCCCCCACCACATTTGGGCCAGGGACATTAGGGAATCTGTATTTATGCAGTAGTCAACATATTTCTAACTGAATGATGTCGACAAGTTTCTTGCTTTATAACTTCACTTAACCAGCCGAGCCAGTAGCAACCTGCATGCACAATATAGATACAATATTAAATCATATTTCAAATTTGGGTTATATTCTTATAATATTAACCACTTTTACAACAAAAAAACAAAGTTGGCAAAAAAAAATCTTACTTGGTACAGATAAATTACAAAAAGATTACAAAATTTTCTGTTTATTGGAAATTATTTTTTTTAAAATCATTGGCACTGTACAGCTGTGCAGAAATCACTTACAGCTTTGTTTATCATTAAAAATATTACATTTCTACAGCAAGGAATTATAGTTTCACTGTACAATCACTTTATAAAAATCTCCAAAAATGCATGCGTATACATATATACATCTATAAAAAATATTTTAAAAAATGGTTTCATCTAAATTAAATTAATGACCCCAAACATTTGAGTAGTAGTATATAATTACATAAAATTGTGTTATGGATGACAAAAATTCAGCTTTAAAGCTACACTATGCAAGTTTTAATAAATTTGGGGATTTGGAGACCTCTCTGGCGGTAACGTGCGATAGCATGCAGCAGGTGGAAGATCATTTGGCCATGTGCTATAGAGCCCTTCCCAGAGTGGATGAATATGATAACTGGAGTGCATTAAAAGAGTATTAAAAATTAAGTCAAAACTTGGTGAAGGACGTATCTTTCTAGGAATGCTGCTCATGCTATTGTCATGAATTGAGATCTTAATATCAAGCCCTGAACAACGAGACAGACCTTCGCAAAGACATAGGTCATGGTCAAATAAACAAAAAGAACAGACACAGCGCAGGTTTAAGCTAAAAATAGTATTAATATAATCATATTAATCATAATTACATTGACAATAACAACAGTAGAGGACAGCAGTTACTCCTCCCACTGCTCAGTACCACTTTCTTGCAACTAGGGGTGTGCCATATCGTATCGTACACAATAATATTTTTGAATATCGTGAACGATATTATACCCTAAAATATCATGCCATATCACCATCCCTAATTATCACACCAGGGTACTACTTTTACAGTTTTTAGCAAAAGAAAAATTCACACTTTTCTCATTTCCCATTATATATCTACCAGAGACAGATTTTATCTGTCCAGTATCATTCACTTTACTTCAGTCCTGGATATATGGAGATATTTGGAGTGTATTATTTAGTGTCGTGATATTCTGAATCATTGGCGTGCCATATCATATCATATTGTATGCAATAATAAAATAAAATTTTCATTTTTGTTGCAGTAGTGTATTCTTAAAATATTTTTTTTAATTCAATGTTTTGTCATATCGCCAAGAGTATCGTTATCACAAAAATACCAGGAAATATCGTGATATTATTGTAGGGTCATATCACTCACCCCTACTTGCAACCCGGCACCAAACTACCTAGGATCCGGTACAGTTCCACAGCCCAGCAGTTGAGAACCTCTGCTTTAAAGCACAAACAGCCAGAATCAGATTTACTTGTCCTTCACTCCATGAGCACCTCCGTCCTTCCAGCTACTCAAACGCTCCATTTGCTGTGACGCATGTCGGACACACATGTGCTCCAGCCTAGCCAAGGTCAAAAAGAGCTTTTTACCTGCATGGCTGACTTCCAATAATGGATTGAGGAAACTGCCGGGGTAATCAGAAACTGACGCAAGCTAAACGACATGGACCACCAAATGGCTCCCCAGTACACAACAATCCATACAGCGTGGGGCACAGTAGACTCCATCTCCTCCACAAAGCTAAGCCACCTACAGGATTACGAGATGTGAGGGGCTGCATTGTGAGCCAATCAAGTGTTTCTTGGCAGGAACGTACAAACCATGAGACCCTGCATCTCTCACACGGTGCTCTGTACCAAGCTCACAAGCACTCCCACTGCAATGAGAGCGACTGGCGGACTTGCTGATTAGACTGGGGGAAATAAAGAATACAGAACGAACCCGAGCCTGAGCGCACTATTTCTGTCTGTCTGGCCGTCGTCTGACATCCCCCACTCTCTTACATGCCTCCCTCCTACTTCCATCAATCTGTCTCCACCTTCCTCTATTTTTAACAGCCCAAAACTACTACTTACATTTCAGTATGGGCTGTTATTATTGACCCCCGCCTGAACTGAACAAGCTTAAAGGGGAACTTTTTCAAATGTTCTCTATCACTGAGGTGCAAACAAAGTCATTCAGAGCTTTTAAAATGTTAAACGGTTCACTGCAGAGACTTCATCACACTGGTGGTGATGGGAACCAGTGGTTGCAAGATTGGTTGCAAGATCTACTTTCCAAAACCACCAGTGAACTTCCATGTGTTTTCATATGTAGTACTTACAATGGAAATAGTGCCAAACCACGAAATTGCACCTACCAGAATACAAAAGTGCTAGAAAATTCTTAAAAATCAATGTTTTTTTATGAACCGGTCCGCGGTTTTGTTTCCGTTTTGCATAACAACTTTCTTTTCGATGAAGTCTGGTTCCTATTACTGCCGCTGTGACCAATTCTGACTCAGTACAATTCTCTGGAACGGAGCATTTCACACCACTGTGAACGACTACACTCACATCTTAATCTTTTAACTTTCTGAGAAAATAGTGGAATTTCCCTTTAGTGGCTGGACCCCTCCTCTAAAGGCCACTACTACTGCAACTGCTGTGGGAGTATCTGTATCAGTCCACACGTCACATTAGACTACACTGAATGACACATGCTAACCACTTAATTATAATAAAATTGAAAAATTTGGTGGACCTCCTCTTTAACTAAGATGCGTATGCCTTAAAATACTATAAATTTCCAATACTATAAAAATGACTAACTGAATGGGAATGTTATGGTTATTATTAAAAGCATTGCTCTACTACTAGGCATCACACTGTGATGATGTCATATGGCTGCAGGGGAGGAAGCCAATCAGAAGAGATGTTCTCTTGAGTAACATCATGCTCTAGCTGGAAAGGCTCAGTGATAGATGAGAGATAAATGAGATATGTAGTTCACTGTTCCTCACTCAGTAAATGAGAGAGAACTTATTCAGCTTATTAGTAAAACTATTTGACTATTTGTTTTAACCCTTTGATGCACAAGCTAAACTAAACCCGTTCTATTGCACAACAGGAGTCAAACCTGCCCCGTAATTCACTTCCCATGTTATTCTACGTACTGCTGAGTATCTCTTTGGATCAGCCTCTCTATTGAAAATCAGTTTGTTTCATTATTTAATGCTCCAAGTGTTCATAAAAATCTTGTTTTTGACCGTAAATCATTATTTTAATTCTTTTTTATTTACTTTATGAACAAAAACAATGTTTGTAAATATGTTTCTGACTTGCTTACAAATGTCAACAGTTCCTATTAAACTCCACAGTGAAGACATAGGGATTAATCCTGGCCCATATTAGCTGTTAGAAGGTAGTGCTACAAACATGATATTTATTAATAAAGTAAAATATAAAACTGAAATCAGAATTTGTGATGATTAAAAACAAAAATTGAGGAATTCATTGAAGCTTAAATAACGAAATTAATTATTATTGCACAGATATAGAAAATAAAATCTCACTTTTGACTCTAATTGTGCATCAAAGGGGTTAATAAAGTATTTTGTTTGGCTCATATATGACATTTGAAGATCACTGGACCTCATATCTTCATAACTTTTTTTTCTTAATCTTGACATCTGAGGCTTTCAGATACGGCATCACCGTAGTGACAACATCGTTGTAAGAAACGTTATACAAATAAACTTGACCTCATCCTGTTTAAAAAAAAACAAAAAAACATTAGCTCCCACAAACCTACATTCATCCTGCTCAGACACCGAATGCAACACTTGATCTCTCTTGTCTTGGTGATGACGGGCTAATCAGAGAGCACACTTGACTCTAATGGAGAAAGCTAATCCACACTAAGAGCACACGTGTCCCTCACAAGTCGGGCAACCACACAGAGAGAAGACGTCATGAAGTGGCAAGTGCCCGGGCTAAGACGCTTAGGCTATCTGGGGGCAGGCAGCTTGGTTAAACACCACTTAAGGACCCAAGTTTCAACTCAAGTATCCCCTTACTAAACAAAAACATCATATGACAAATGATACAACAGTGTTCACTCTGAATCAATACATCTACGAGCGCAAAGCCGGCAGGGTTATGTGAGGTAACTGGACATTTACATGACTCAGGCTCAGGCTCCCCTTCCTTAATTATTACTTACGTTACGTTGATAAGGTCGACTGATGTTTATAGCCTGAGAACAACAGATAAGATGCTGATAACAACACTGATATCACAAGAAATAACATGGAAACAAGGCGGTCTGTACTGGGCACAGACTGAAATATACTAGTGACCTTCAGGCGAGTGAACTGGTATTAAAAAGCTGTACCAGGTAGTACAAGCCGTCTTTCTGGCTAAACAACCTTTTATGCCTGTGCCTTAATAGACTGATAGCAACAGCTGGTTTAGGCAGAGGTACAACACATGTCCTGACAAAGTATAATCAAAACCCTACATATACTTCTCACCATTTACACAAACAGGTTTGACAAGAACAGCACTATATAATAGATAAACTGTATGTAAATGTAAGCATATATATATATATATATATATATATATATATATATATATATATATATATATATAATTTTTTTTCCCCGCATGTGTGTGTGTATATACTATGTATATGTATGCATTTGTGTGTTTGTGCATACATACATAAATACATGCGTGTGTGTGTGTGTGTGTGTTGTTTTAAAGGTATATTTGTGAGGACCACAATCTCCATTTTTTGGTAAAGTGAGGAGAGGACATCTTGATGGTCCTCACTTCAGCACATGTTATTTTTTTCTATTATTTTTTTAAAGCAGAAAATTTGTCTTTGGGTACTGAGGTTAACGTTAGGTTTAGGTGTGGTATTATTTAGTTATAGTAAAACAAAGATCAATAGAAACCTATGGATGACCTCACTAATATAGTGACCTCACTAATATAGTAACACACACACAGCAAAAATAGTGTTTGTAAATATGTTCCTGACTGCAATGTTTACAAATGCCAACAGTTCCTATCAAACTCCATAGTGAACACATAAGGGTTAATTCTGACCCGTGTTGTGTGGTAGAAGGCAGTGAATTAAAAAAGTATTATTATTATTATTATTAATAATAAAGTAAACAATAAAACTAATTATATATATAAACTATAATATATATCCCCACAATTGTGGTTCCACTGATTATAGTACAATTGCAATTATCTATACCTGCACATACAGACTCACATCTTTACATGTTCTACCTTCTATAATCCGGAACATATATAAAGTTTGTAGACCTGCTAATCGTCTTTTTCTTCTGGGTGTTAACATGATGTTTCGGCCCACTTCACTATAACAGCTGCCTCAACTCTCCTGCAAAGGCTTTACACTAGACATAAGGACACTGCTGTGTGGATTTAACTGGATTCAGCCACTTGAGCTCTAACAGAAGCCTGGCACTGGGCTAGGTGACCTTAGGCTCATGTGCGGCCGTTTCCAAGTGTCCCGTTGTAGCGGCAGTGCCTGTGTAATAGCCGTTGAACACCTGTGTTAGCAATCGGTTCACCTTACAGAGGAGCTCCACTGATCTTGCAACTGAAACTGCTGCATAACTACAAGGTTAAGGCGTCAAAGTCATTCAGAGTGATTCGATGTGAATTACACTTTTCCTAGAGAAACTTAGTGAGTCAGAATTATTCTCAGTGGCGGTCAATGGAACCAGACATCTACCTCTATAAGCTCCCTCGCAGATGCCTGAGACATTGTTCTACAACAGTTTCACAGTTTAAAGGAGCAATTAGTAAGATGACGCAACCTGTCAAATTCCCACTCCAAACAATAGAGGACCACATACCACCAGAAAATACTCAGTCACTCCCTCCTGAGCAATCTAGAAACAACCTTGCATCAAACCTCAACCCTTTACTCTCTAAGAGCGTCTCAAGTCATGGTAGACAGCGCCAATGTTAACCCTTGTACGGCTTCTATTTCCTGCTGAGAGTGGGCGGCGGTGGTCACTTGCCAATTGCTGTGTTTACTGTTCCTTCCATTGGCTATCTGCCCTTAAATGATCTGACTGGGAACAGGACCTTCAACATAATTAACAAGGGACTAGAACATGCCATCAGGGCAGCACTACTTGTTCATGCTCTCATGTTGGACTGATTGCAGACTTGAGACTCGCGAGGCAGGACGCATCTTTAGCAGATATCTCTTGAGTTACAGAACCATGGAGGTCCGTAACATACAATCAACACTCATTTCTTCACATTCTGTTGAAAACTTCAGTTGATTTTGGAAAGATCTAAACTAAAAATCTTCCATATCGCTCCTTTAAAACTTATATTTCAGTCGAATGTATAGTGAGGAGACACAATAAGTCTGCTGTGAATAAAATAGTCCCCGTATTATTTCAGTTTGCCAGATTTTACAAGCACAAAGCTTGCATTTTAAAACTTAGAAGATACATGTAGGTTCTGTGATGGTTTGGGACAATAAACAAATTCCTACTGGCTGCACTGGGACCTCTGGTTCCACTCACCACCACTGTAACCACAGCTGAGATGGTAAGGTCCCCTACAAATAAACCATTTCCCATCAAACCACTCTGAAAGACTTTTTTTTTGTTTACATCTGAATCTTTGGATTATGCCGAGATTTTGAAAAATCGCTGGATTTCTCCTTTGAGGTCACTACTCCATAGGACTGTCTGGATACTGTAATGCAAGTATCTGACCCAGAAATGAGAAAAACACGTGGCTAGAAAAATAAATAATATTAACAGTTGACAGTTCCCAGTATCAGAAGATATACGAGATGTCAAAATTAGCCCTGGTGTACAGATGACAGCTCAGCAAACTAACGCCAACTGATCCCCGCTTGAGCCAGGAGGAGGAAAAAAAGCTATACCAAGACAAAGAAAGCAGAATGTTTTTAAGCCGGCGAATGTATTATCAAGCCTGGAACTGCAGGCACGTCTTTGTTGTGGAGTTAAAGAAGGTTAATAGGTCCAAACTATTGTCTGTTCCAGCGACGAAGAGCTGCTATCAACTGTGAAGGCGATGCGCGCGGGTTTGTTTACAGTGTTGTTAGCTATAGCAAGTTAGCTTGCCCTCTATCCAGCCGAGCTTAAATATGGAGAGTGGCTAAATTATTATGACTAAAACTAACATTTTAGACGCGAACGAAGCCCGACAGGCCTGTGAGAGATATAAGGAGTATTCTGTTTGTTAATAACCAAGAATAACGTTGTCGTTTTAGCTTATTCGCCAGCGTCTAGTTGGGATTTCTCCGTTCCACCTTAAATAGTGCAGCAGTTACATTCTGGCGCCTCAGGCGCCAGAATGTAACTGCTGCACTATTTAAGGTGGAACGGAGAAATTCCAACTAGACGCTGGCGAACGGGGAGCTAAAAGTGACAAAGTGCGACTTTTAAAGCACTACACGTACATATAAACAGACTTTACTGCTGCTGTTGGCTTTGTCTACCATTTAACACCCCTAACAGCAGCAAAGCGGCCAGCTAACGTGGCTAAGCTAGCAACTTTAGCGAGAAAGGCCAGTGAGCTGATCTGTCAGTGAGTCGACTGAAAAGTAGCCGACACTGACTCACTCGGAGTGCTACAACTGAGGCATTTTCGCTACGTTTGTTTAAAACTAAGACGACAGCGCACGGAATAAACACGCCGCCGTAAATGAATGAAGGTTTACCTTCGCGGCTGGTTGTAAAATGTGTCCGTTGAAGCTCTTTATCGCGGAGTTGCTGCGACTCTGGTGAATCCCCTCACTTGCTCCGCTCTCTCTGCTCGGACTGACTCGCCTCCTTCCACCAGCTGGCTCTCTTGATGTCGTATGACGCCCCTCGCGTGAGAGACGCCTGGCCAATCAGAGGGGAGCGGCGGAGAGCACGGCACCATGGGACTTGTAGTTCGCACGGTTGTTTTTGTCGTTGACGTCCAATAAGAAAAGCCGAATAGTGGTCGTTCGTCTACGTCACGACTTCTGTACTCTCAGTCAACGTGTCTTGTACTTTTTTTTGCTCACCGAGGTCCACTTAATGCATTTGTGTGTTTATATACAGCAGCAAAAATAAATTATACAATTATATATACCATAATATGGTTTTATGTGTTACCTTAGAGAGGATTAAAGGGGAATTCCAGCAATTCCTAGCCATTTTATTTATCCATTACCCATTGAATATATAATACATTTATTAAAATTCATTTTAAGCCTAAATTTCATCACAAAAATAATCTGAAGTCAGGCAGCATACTCATAACCATTTCATGTAAATTATTTTCTGTGAGGGAGCTTTTAGAGGTGGACGTCTGGTTCCATTCACCGCCACTGTGAACAATTTAGAGTGGATCTAGGACAGAACATTGTAGACCAAACCACTCTGAATTAACTTTGTTTACATCGCAGCCATTTAATTATTATTAATTAATTATTATTTTTATTTCCTTTATTCGTAAATGATATATCTTGTGATTGGCCACCCTCTTTTGTGTCTCAGCATTTAAAATGCTGTCCAGAATGCAAAACACTCCTTATAACTTCATACTTAATAGGCGGGGCTTAACTGCTATAGGTCGAAATACAGATATACACATACAGATATATGTAAACGCTCTGGTTTTCCTACCATCATAAAAACACGGATTGCAAGAAGGACTGCTTTTTTTTTTTATAGCTTACAAATGTAATACAGCATCAAACCTTTTTATTTCCATGTTTCTGTCTTCCATGAAATGTGTTCTTTAATTCTTGTTATTGCTGAGAACACAAAAAAAAGACTTGGGTACATCTAAAATAAGCTGCAGGCCTCATAATGGCCAGCCAACAGGCCTGAAACTAACTAGGCCCAGTTAACAAAGAGCAGGGTGTTAATGGTGAACAGCTTGGGCGGTTTACTTCATGAATTTGAAATATGTGCATGGGTAGGGCGAGGTTTCTAGAAGGGTGGAAGCTGTTTTTATTTCTCGTTTGGCACATTACTCCACAAGCTTACGCAATGGTTCGCTACCTAGCGGGGCCGCTCCCAGCGTTCTTAATCAATTATGTGCTTCGTTACTTTTTCTGTAAGCAATAAGCAGAAAACAAATCCAAAAAAAAGTTTGGGCGGCATTTAAAACACAAATAAAATAACAAAAACAAGAAGCAGGGATTTGTGAAACCACTTTGACAGCATAGAAAACTGTATTTACTGTGAACCTCAAACCCTGTTTGTCCTATTCGATGTACAAATCCTGCATTTACAGCAACCAAAATGTGTGGAAATCTATTGTTCCATGCTGTGAAAGCTTTAAATACTGATATTAATCTTCAAATGAGGCTAAAGTTGCTTCTTATAGGCCAGATTTGTAATCCAATGCTTTGTACCACCTTAAATGCTGCAGCTTGTTTAGGAACCAGAATGAAACTACAGCACAATTTAAGGTGGAATGGAAAATTTGCAAGCTGAAGAGTAGGAACCAGACAGTTTCTCTAACGAAGCTTCAGCTCAGCGTTCAACACTGAAGAGACTGAAGAGATGAGCAGCTCCACCTTTATTAGCATCACAACCTCCAACAGTGACTGTAAGTAGCAGCCATGCTGTGTGAGTGGATCACTGTGTGCTGGTTGAAGCAGATCATCTTAAACTGGAAGTTTCACAGAGACACCTTTAATCTACTTTGTGTTTGATGTCCAGATGAAAGCGAGTAGCTGGTATAGGTAATGTTATACACTGGCAGCTCCAAGCAACCAGCATAGCTAACTAGTATGACTAGTGTGATCATCACAGCGTCTCACTGTAAGCCAGCCGAGCACAGAAGAGCTCATCTAATTATTCATGATCTCACGCTGACAATGGCTGTGTAAAACCACATCTGCACAATTTTTACCCTGACCAAAGTCAAAGTCACCCTTAAATTTAGACTTCAGAGACCATTTGAAATGCTAAATAGATGCATGTTAAGGCGCTATCAATGGTTGTTATGTTCTCGGGGCCGAAGAGAAGCAGACCAGTCCAGACTGGTCAGTTCAGAAGTCATGGGCATCAGCAACATCTGTTAAGGCATCATTAAGGCTAAAGAACATACTCAATGTGACTTGGCATGTGTGTATAAGTGTTACAACAGCATGACTGCATAACCAGCCCAGACTGACCCGCCTGAAGTCCAGATCGTCTCATATTGAAAATGTTTGGTATGTTATGTTGTGAAACAACACCCTCAGTTTCATCACTGCACCGTCCAGACGAACCAGCATTGAGATGGTATTGTTTCAGTTCATTCCCATTTTTCATAAAGACTCAGTCAGAGACGGCCTCTACCTGTGCAGTTTCTAAAACTTTTACAATTCAGACTTCAAACAGAGACTCCCTCAGCTTTTATTTGGTGTTTAGTTTATTAAACTGTATATACTGTTTGACCAGAGGAGGACGGGTCTCCCCTTGAGAGTCTTGGTTCCTCCCAAGGTTTCTTCCTCCAGTCTTGAGGGAGTTTTTTCTTGCCACTGTCTCCTCTGGCTTGCTCACTGGGGGACACATATTGTAACTGGATGTTCTGAAACTTCTGTAAAGCTGCTTTGTGTCAACATCGTTCTAAAACGCGCTACACAAATAAACTTGAACTGTTTTAATCTGAAATGTCCCAATTAAGTCCCCAGACAGTTGCACAGCTGAAGACTTGTACAACATAGCAGTAAACAGTGGTGCACAATGTGAACAGTGTACAGCATAGTGGTGCACAGTGTGAACAGTGTACAGCATAGTGGTGCACAGTGTGAACAGTGTATAGCATAGTGGTGCACAGTGTGAACAGTGTACAGCATAGTAGTGCACAGTGTGAACAGTGGTACACAGTGTGAACAGTGTATAGCATAGTGGTGCACAGTGTGAGCAGTGTACAGCATAGTGGTGCACAGTGTGAACAGTGTATAGCATAGTGGTGCACAGTGTGAACAGTGTACAGCATAGTAGTGCACAGTGTAAACAGTGGTACACAGTGTGAACAGTGTATAGCATAGTGGTGCACAGTGTGAGCAGTGTATAGCATAGTGGCGCACAGTGTGAACAGTGTATAGCATAGTGGTGCACAGGTAAACAGTGTACAGCATAGTAGTGCACAGTGTAAACAGTGGTACACAGTGTGAACAGTGTATAGCATAGTGGTGCACAGTGTGAGCAGTGTATAGCATAGTGGCGCACAGTGTGAACAGTGTATAGCATAGTGGTGCACAGGTAAACAGTGTATAGCATAGTGGTGCACAGGTAAACAGTGTATAGCATAGTTGTGCACAGTGTGAACAGTGTACAGCATAGTGGTGCACAGTGTTAACAGTGTACATCATAGTGGTGCACAGTGTGAACAGTGTATAGCATAGTGGTGCACAGTGTGAACAGTGTACAGCATAGTAGTGCACAGTGTGAACAGTGGTACACAGTGTGAACAGTGTATAGCATAGTGGCGCACAGTGTGAACAGTGTATAGCATAGTGGTGCACAGGTAAACAGTGTATAGCATAGTTGTGCACAGTGTGAACAGTGTATAGCACAGTGGTGCACAGTAGGGCTGAACGATTAATTGCATTTGCGATAATCTCGCGATATTTAAAAACGCGATTCTCTAACCGCACAGGCTGCGATTTAAACTGGTCACGTGACTTGGGAGCGAGGCGAGCCGAGTCGAGTCGAGCCGAGCCGAGCCGAGCCGAGGAGAGGAGAGGACGAACGGAGCAAACCCGAGCAGGAGGCAGGGAGGTGGAGAAGTGAAGTCAACACAGCGCACTTTAACATGTTGCACAATGGCTTCAGGCTCGACAGAAGCTGACACAACTGAAAGTCTAATACCAAAGAGGGGCAGCACATCAGTTGTGTGGAATTTTTTTGGCTTTAAAAAAGATGCTGCTCAACGTCAGGTACTGTGCAAAACGTGCCTTGCTAATGTTGCTACGACGCGAGGTAACACTACAAACCTTTTTCAGCATTTAAAAAAACACCACAAAGCCTCGTATGATATTTGCAAGGCTAAAATGCCAACGACCAGTGCTGCATCTTCAAATACGCCAAGCACCAGCCGACAGGGATCACTGACCGAACTGTTTGAAAGTGTAACTCCTTATGGACATAATTCGAAGCGGCACGCTGAAATAACTCGGGCAGTAACGGAGTTCATAGCGAAAGACATGATGCCCGTTAATATAGTGAACAAGCCCGGCTTCATGGCTTTGTTAAACACACTGGATATGCGCTACCAAATGCCCTCACGCACATATTTTAGCCAAGTTGCTATACCTGAGCTGTACAAAAAATGAGTTTCAGCTGAGCTGAAAACAGTGGAGTTTTTTGCCACAACAACTGATCTGTGGTCCAGCCGTACATCGGAGCCATACCAGAGTTTTAATAAGAACAGATTTATTTTGTGTTCACTGAGTTTGAATTCCCAGAAAATAACGAGCTGGTTAAAGCAGATTCTCTTTATGTTTTTTGCACTTTATTTTTTTTATGATGTTACTAGCTGGAGAGCAGTAAGTTAATTTTTTTTTATATCTATTGTTTTTTCTATTAAAAAAAAAACAAATGGTGAAAAGGGAAAGCATAGATTTGTTTGCTTTATTGTTATCTGTGCCTTAAATAAATCTGACATTGTTTATTATTAAACAGATTGATTTATTTATTTTATTCTGTTTGTTGAAAAATACTTGAGAAGACATTTTTAAAAATCGCATTTTAAATCGCAATCGCAATTTATAGATAAAAAATTGCAATTAGATTATTTTCCAAAATCGTTCAGCCCTAGTGCACAGCGTGTACAGTGTATAGCATAGTGGCGCACAGTGTGAACAGTGTATAGCATAGTGGCGCACAGTGTGAACAGTGTATAGCGTAGTGGTGAACAGTGGTGCAACATTTTTGTGTTGCAGGCTCCATGTTTGGAATAAGCCCACACTTACACAAAGCATTTCATGCTGTATATCACAAATACCGGAATGCTGCGTTTAATGTTTTACAAAACCTCACTGGAGCTGAGATGCATGTATAGATGCATGTGTTTTTAAAGTGTTATGAAATGAACAAAGTGCGTTTTTGAGAATAGTTCTTCGTAAAAACGGACATTTTTCCTCTGTGCACTCTTCATCCCATTACATCGTGACTTTCACCATTTTCATTAGGGGCTTACTCGGCTGCTGAGGCGAGCCTAGCAAAGAGAAATTGTATATTCAAGCTGAATACAGATTTGTCCCGCTGACTCAATGGAACCGAAATGAACAGGAGACATGATGTTCTTCAGAGACAGAATAAGAGCAATGGTGCGTATGAGGAATACACTGGTAGTTAACTTGGCACAGCCCAGGCTGATTGAGCACCGAGGACCCATCCGTGCAAGCGTCGCTCATGCTTTATGTGTGCAAAGCTGTGGGAGGACACAAATCATCTGTTAATTGTGTAATGCATGTAGCAGCATGAACGAACGACGCTGAACTCTGCTCTGGCTTGCGGCAGGGGACTCCATATAGGCTCCATTAGAGCGCTCGGCGTTTGCCTGCCCCTTCAGAATTAATCACAATACATGGCACATAGGTAATCATCACTATTAATATTTTTAATATTACTGGTTTGAATGATGGGGGGGGAAAATACATATAAACAACAAGCATATGGTCACAGGGCAGCAAACAATTTGGATTAACATGTAAAGTCATGAATCACGTTGAAGTGTAATTTGCATACATGGACTGTTATTTACACGTCTGGCATCCTTTCTCACAATTCATTGACGCCGTTTCTAAAACCTTTGGCTTGACGGCGGGCTAGAACAGAACCCGCTCCTCTGCTAAAATAGAACTCGACAGTAGAAGCCTCTGTATCAAAAAATAATATTCGAAACAATACATATGATGTATAACATGAGAAGCAATTAATAAAATAGAATCTGAACCACTATTGTTTGACTACAATAGCATTCTGCAGTCCTTATCATATAGCCTCATCTTCTTCTTCTTTTATTTCCCCTCTAAGACCCACATTCATTTCTGCGAAGCTCAGAGTACATGACAAGCAACATGACATTCATCGGACATCAGCCCAGCACGAGATGGAATTCCTTAAGACGATGTGAGGAAGACCCTGAAAACACATGGAGCGCTCATACCAGCTAACAGTCTATGCTTCTATACATTGGAAGCCTGGAAGCCTGGTGGCTATTTTGAATGGACAGGAGTAGACGAGATGTTTCTGTGAGTAGAGATGCTTTGGAGACAAAAAGTCCTCTGGCAGGATTACTTCTTCTTTCGGATCTCAGCACATCATGGTTAAGATCTCCATTTCTCTGGGAGGCAGGCAGCGCTTTGGACCTTGAGTGGCGTAGCCGCGCAGATTTCACAGGTCGACGTGACGTCATCGAAACGTCCCACAGTTCCAAATTCCACCCAGCTCGTACGAGGTCACTGCCCGCCGCCAGGATTTTAAGAGCTCTAATGCAGGAGAGAGGTGGAGAGAGAGAGTCTGTAGGAGGGGATCAGGCAGGACAGCAACGAGTTCAAGAGGTCATCTCCTGTTTCCCAAGAGAAGAATCATCGAGGGTCACGGATCACGCCGAGTCCACGTTCCCAACTGATTCCCCGATCAGCTGAGCGTGTGTGAGACGCAGACGAGGGAAAGAGGACAAGCGGCCTGCGGCTCTCGTCTCCGGGAGTTCAGCTTCATTCGGTTCTCGAGTGAACTTCATTAAATTACCATTCACCGCACGCGTATACTTAATTATATACTTAAAAATTTCTTTAATATTTATTAGCATTGTCTTGATAGTACATCTCGCTCAGTCCTTTTTGTTTCTGAGCCCAGGAAAAGTCCTGCCCCTCCCCCCTCCCCGAACTCCTCTAAGTTTAGTGCATCCCTACGGCCCGGGGGGACCCCTGGGGCTACTTGCAGACGAACTGGTCGACGAGCGACGTGCAGCGCTTGCACTTGACGTAGCAGCACCAGTGGAACTTGCAGTGGCAGCGCTCGTGCTTGTAGGTCTTGAACTGGTCGTAGCCGCGGCCGCAGCACATCAGCTCGCAGCCGTCCATGCCCTCCGAGGTCTTGTTGCAGAGGCGGCCCTGAGTGCCCAGCGAGCCCGTGCTCTCGTTGCGCAGGCAGTAGTCCGGGCTCGGGTCGATGTACACCAGGTCGTCGGCCGTGGGCTGGTTGAAGCGGTTGTTGACCAGCTCCAGCTTGTTGCGCCGGCCGATGCGCATAGCGGCCGCGCTGTCGTACTTCTCCTTGAGGAACTCGCCCACGCGCCGGAAGTCGGCCAGCTGCAGCCAGCATGTCTTCAGGCTGCAGGAGCCCGACACGCCGTGACACTTGCAGGCCACGTTGGCCAGGTTGTACACCGCCTGGGAAAACACATGAAACACATGATGAGATTTATAAACATTCATAAATCCACTTATAACCAGCCATAATTTTAAACTTTCTTAAAACTTGAAACTCTTTATTATTAGTGTATTATTATTAGTAAATAAAATATATTATATCAACACAAGTGTTTTCTTCTATTCATTTGTAACCATGTGATACATTTAAATAGCCATATTTGTCTTTATCACTTCAACATGAATGTGCAGACTCCAAAATGATAACTTTACAGGAAAAGGGTTAAAACATACTTTACTTTTGATGTAAGTCAACGGAATCAAACTTTTCTCAAGAAATCTTGGAAAAAATATATATTACAGATACAAAACAGGCCAGAAATAAACATCTTGTGAAACAGCTGATTTTAACACCTTCTGCACCCAAGAGGAACATAAACCAGCAAACAAGTCTCAAGGAACAACTTTAGCTTTTCTGTAGCGACACTGCCCTCTAGAGGACAACATGGGTCACTACACTAAGACTGTATGTAACAAGGCGGTTTTGAGCCTCAGGGGGTCTTTGGAGTTTAAAGTCTCAACAGACAGTGGCAATGAAAGCAGTTCAGAGAACGTGAATGTTACAAAAGCCTAAAAGCTTTAATATTTACATCAAAATAAAAATAAACAATTACTGTAATATGGGTAGTTTATGATTCCACATAAAAAAAATGAGCAGAGTAAAGGCGCACAGTTATTTATGTAGATATAAGCGTTCAATTGCTTGGAAAAATAGTTTTATATAAATCGCTGTTGTCAGAACAAAACTTTGCATCTCCAAGATGAAAACTTTACAGTAGAAGGAAAAACATTTTCCATAAGTCTACAGAATCAAACTTATTCCAAGCAACTTTGGGCCATATCCTGATATATATAATATAAAAGACAACAGGTGTTTTCAAATCATGTGAAAAACGACAAAAATATAGATACAATGGTTTGTTCCAACGGCATAAGTTTATAATATATTGTTGCTGTCCAAAGAAAAACGTGTCTCCATGTTTGTGATGTTTATTTTTCTACACAATTTAAATGTGACAGCTGCCGTATACACTGTGTGAACATGTAAATAGCTTGAATAAGTTAAGTAATAAATAGGGTTTCTGGCCTCTAGTGTAAAAGCTGCTATTTTGGATATTATAGTGGCCATATATCTGTTGTAGACATGGTGACCCCTGGTTCCCATCAACGCCACTATAAAGAACATCTCAGTTTTTTTACAGCCAACTATTTTATATCAAACCACCAACTTTACATCCCAGAGACTGAATCGTGTAAAGTTGGTGGTTTGATATAAAATGGTTGGCTGTAAATAAACTTACAAACTGAGATGTTCGTTATAGTGATGTTGATGGGAGCCAGGAGTCACCACGTCTACAACACAGATATGGCCACTTTATTTAATATCCAAAACCACCAGTGAACCTAAACATAGTTTAGATATGTGATGTTTATGATGGTCAAATAGTGGAAAATCTGAAAAGTAAGGGAAGATTTCTTTGGTGACTATTGTGCCCCACAATGCCCTGTAGGTACCCATATACCACGAGTGGCTAAAAATAAATGGGTTTAAATAGATTTTATGCCAAGACTTCATCATAAAACTATCATAAAACAATATTTCAGACACCAGGCAGCTTATTTATAACCATTCCATGGTTTTGCCAAATTTTCTGTAAGGGAGGCATAAGACTACTTCAGACATCTGGTTCCATTCACCACCACTGTGGACCAAGTTTCTCCAGAAC
The DNA here is from genome assembly GCA_021613375.1 of Megaleporinus macrocephalus. Taxonomy (NCBI): domain Eukaryota; kingdom Metazoa; phylum Chordata; class Actinopteri; order Characiformes; family Anostomidae; genus Megaleporinus; species Megaleporinus macrocephalus. Next base: position 6,031,172 of record CM038702.1, read on the forward strand.
AGAGAATTTCATAACCACCCTGAACAACTTTGTTTACATCTCAAAAAAAGCAGGATTTTTAAAAAAATGATTGGATTCTCTTTAACAAATCCCTGCAAAATCTACAAACATCTTTTTTTCTATCAAGGACACCTAAACATTAAATGTATTACAGATACAAATGAGAAAAGAAATGAACATCTTGTATAGGAGCTGCTTTTGACACCTCCTGCACTCAAGAGGAGCCCAGCACGCAAGTCTCAAGGTACAGCATTAGTTTTATTCTTCTGCAGCGATATTGCCCTCTAGAGGCCAACACAGGTCACTACACTGGGACTTTATCTAGAAGAGTGGTTTTGAACCTGGTTGGAGCCTCTGGGGGCCTTTGGAGTTTACAGTCTCAACAAACAAGAGAGTGGCAATGAGAGCATTTCAGAGAACAATGGGATCAATAGTCATTCTCTTCTAGAACACACAGTGATCCCCACGAGCGCTAAGAGCGAACTTCCTGCCGATTATATTCACAGCATCTGCAGCTGAATCAATAGAGACACTGGTAATAGAGACGCTTTGCTTATGCATATGTTATTTTTATTATTCTAGCCCGTACCGGTCAACAAGAAAAGGAACCGCCTGAATCAAAGACAGGCTTGTAAAGCAAACTTTAGTACGGCGGAGTGTTTTTTTTATGTATAGGTCCTGCACACATGCTACGAACGCTGGAGCAGAGAACTGTTCAATCGAACTCACACCTGTCGAACAAACGTTTCATCTGTTCTCCATACATACAGCCATACAGGGCACATGCTAACATTAACTGGAGCAGAGCAAGCTCTTTTCTATGTATGTGCTCCATCAGGTCCTTTGAGGGGGCAGGGGGGTGTGGGGGGCTGCATAACGTACTTTTTCCATTCACTGTGTCTTTGTGACTCTGCAGTCTCCTGAACATTGGAATATCAAAGGGATCTCTTTCCCTCTCTCTGTCTTTCAATCATTTGCAGTCTCTTTCTTCACTAGGGCCCCTGGCCTAGCACCTCCCTTTAACACCTCATGCGAGACGGTGGTTTAACAGGCGCGTTTTACAGAGGTGTTGCAACCCCCTTCGTCCCCCAACCTCCCACCCCCCCCATCGACTGACAGCTGCCGATGTCCCTCCTTCTTACCTGCTTGCAGAAAGAGAGTGAAGACGGAGTTTTAACACTTTCTACTACATTCTCTGTCAAAACACCATCTTACCTGCATACCAGCCTAGCCAGCCACCTGCCATAGACACGCACACACACGTGTACACACCCACCCACACCAAGCGCACGCAACCAACGGCTCAAATACATTCCTTCAGATATGATAGTAAAACCAAAAACTATCCTTTCCTTGCTTTTTCCGCCCCCGCCCCCCCAAACCACCCACCCCCCTCATGGTGTGACAGACAGTCAGGCTCATTGGTGCAGAGAAAGGACACGGTCTTGGGCACTGGCACAATGGAGCGTGCTCAGACAGGGCTGGGGCCGGCTGGGGTGGGGGACCGGCAGGGGTAAACAAACGACCCTAAAGGTGCGCAGATAAGAGGAGCCCGGGAAAGTGGAGCTCAAATAAACAAACCCCAGCCTTTCTGTCCTGCGACCACGTCTCACAAGTCCTGGCATTCTTGGTTTTACGAGTTCCGAATTAGCACAATGTCGTATAGAAAACCTCTTTAAGACAGGAGAACTATTGGAAAGCGCCAGCATGATGAACGGACCAACAGAATTGGGTTTTCTTTAATTTTTTCAGTTCCACATATTCAGCAAGACTCCAAAGTATTCGGCAACTCCAAAGTACTGCATAATTATTATACTGATGTGATGCTGATGGCACGTCCCAAAACAGTTTAACTAAATTATAACCCCCCCCCAAAAAAAACGTCATCAGATTTTATGATGTTCATGATATTCAAGAGTACAACCGCCAATGTGCCTTGTAATTATTTTGGATAAAATAAGAATAAGTACCAAGACAGTGAAACTAATTAACACTAAAATGGCAAAGATGTTCCAGCTATAAAGCTGATAGTAGAGCTAGAATACAATAAAATCATTTATTAAAACATCGTATATCTGGAGTAACAAGTCCGTAAATACAAACATGCACTAAACTGCAATGTAACGTCCCACAATTAAGATGGAATGTAAACAACTTGTTATATGGCATACAATAACGACACAAAAGACAGTGTTCTGAGGTAAGTCTAGTAAGTCCAGTAAGCATCGTTTTCTTTCAGTCTGAATTTGTTTTCATTTATAGGTCACAAACAGCTCTATATTATGTTCATATGTGTTCGTGTCTTATAACCACACAGTGCTTGTTATCTAAAATAACTGCACAGTACTTTTAGGTTTGTACCACATACTTGCCATGTTAATAGCTAGAACCTGTTTTAGTGTAATGTTTTAGCCTGTCTATAAAATAACTCCATAGTAATTACATAATTACAAGTTTGTATGTCACCAAGAACTGTAAAAGAAAGTGTTTGTGAATCGTGGATGTGGATTGATTTCCATTACACTAAAATCTATGTGGGTTTGTTACGGCAGTGATCCATCTACTGTCCAAAGTGAAAAAAATAAATAAATAAAATAAATATACACATAATTTCCACATGAATAGCAAATATGAACACTACTACTGACAAAAGTAAGTAAACTGAAAGACAAAAATGTGTCAGTGTAGAAGATTTCAGCTCTGTTCAAATGCCGTGAATATCTGAAACTACATTCAAACTACTTCTTCCAAATTGCAAAAACTAATTATATCAATATTATACAGTCTTAGCAGCCAAATACTCTATATAAACTACCATGAAACTACTACTTACAGTACTTCTATTTCACCATTATACAGTCTTAGCAGCCATATACTCAATAAACTACCATGAAACTACTACTTACAGTACTTCTATTTCACCATTATACAGTCTTAGCAGCCGTATACTCAATAAACTACTCTAGCAATACTACTTACAGTACTTCTATAATCACCATTATACAGTCTTAGCAGCCACATACTCAATAAACTACTATAGCGATACTACTTACAGTACTTCTATTTCACCATTATACAGTCTTAGCAGCCGTATACTCAATAAACTACTATAGCGATACTACTTACAGTACTTCTATAATCACCATTATACAGTCTTAGCAGCCACATACTCAATAAACTACTATAGCGATACTACTTACAGTACTTTTATTTCACCATTATACAGTCTTAGCAGCCATATACTCAATAAACTACCATAGCAATACTACTTACAGTACTTTTATTTCACCATTATACAGTCTTAGTAGCCGCATACTCAATAAACTACCATAGCAATACTACTTACAGTACTTTTATTTCACCATTATACAGTCTTAGCAGCCATATACTCAATAAACTACCATAGCAATACTACTTACAGTACTTCTGTTTTACCATTATACAGTCTTAGCAACCGCATACTCAATAAACTACATAGCAATACTACTTACAGTACTTCTATTTCATCATTATACAGTCTTAGCAGCCATATACTCAATAAACTACCATAGCAATACTACTTTCAGTACTTCTATTTCACCATTATACAGTCTTAGCAGCCATATACTCAATAAACTACCATAGCAATACTACTTACAGTACTTCTATTTCACCATTATACAGTCTTAGCAGCCATATACTCAATAAACTACCATAGCAATACTACTTACAGTACTTTTATTTCACCATTATACAGTCTTAGCAGCCACATACTCAATAAACTACTATAGCGATACTACTTACAGTACTTTTATTTCACCATTATACAGTCTTAGCAGCCATATACTCAATAAACTACCATAGCAATACTACTTACAGTACTTTTATTTCACCATTATACAGTCTTAGCAGCCATATACTCAATAAACTACCATAGCAATACTACTTACAGTACTTCTGTTTTACCATTATACAGTCTTAGCAACCGCATACTCAATAAACTACTATAGCAATGCTACTTACAGTACTTCTATAATCACCATTATACAGTCTTAGGAGCCATATACTCAATAAACTACCAAAGCAATACTACTTACAGTACTTCTATTTCACCATTATACAGTCTTAGCAGCCGTATATGCTAAATACACTACCATGAAAAAACTACTCACAGTACTTCTATTTCACCATTATACAGTCTTAGGAGCCATATACTCAATAAACTACCAAAGCAATACTACTTTCAGTACTTCTATTTCACCATTATACAGTCTTAGCAGCCGTATACTCAATAAACTACCATAGCAATACTACTTACAGTACTTCTATTTCACCATTATACAGTCTTAGCAGCCATATACTCAATAAACTACCATAGCAATACTACTTACAGTACTTCTATTTCACCATTATACAGTCTTAGCAGCCGTATATGCTAAATACACTACCATGAAAAAACTACTCACAGTACTTCTACATTATCATTATACTGTCTTAGCATATACAGTCTTATATACTTCATATAAACTACCATAACAATACTACTTTCAGTAATTCTATATCAGCAATATACAGTCTTATATACTTCATATAAACTACCATAACAATACTACTTTCAGTAATTCTATATCACCATTATACATCCTTAGCACCTGTATACTCTATAAACTACCATAACAATACTGCTTACAGTACTTCTATATGACTATTACACTGTATTAGCAGCCATATACTCTATATTAAATACCATGAACAAGTACTTACAGTACTTCTACATTATGATTATACACGCTTAGCAGCCATATACTCTATATTAAATACCATAACAATACTACTTACAGTACTTCTATATGACTATAATACTGGCTTAGCAGCCATATACTATATATTAAATACCATAGCAATACTACTTACATTACTTCTCTATCAGCATTATACAGTCTTATATACTCCATATAAACTACCATAACAATACTACTTTCAGTAATTCTATATCACCATTATACAGTCTTAGCACCTGTATACTCTATAAACTACCATAACAATACTGCTTACAGTACTTCTATATGACTATTACACTGTATTAGCAGCCATATACTCTATATTAAATACCATGAACAAGTACTTACAGTACTTCTACATTATCATTATACACGCTTAGCAGCCATATACTCTATATTAAATACCATAACAATACTACTTAGAGTACTTCTATATTACTATTATACTGGCTTAGCAGCCATATACTCTATATAAACTACCATAACAATACTACATACAGTACTTCTATATCACCATTATACAGTCTTATATACTCCATATAAACTACCATAACAATACTACATACAGTACTTCTATATCACCATTATACAGTCTTATATACTCCATATGAAGTAGCATATAAATACTACTTACAGTACTTCTATAATTCAGGTCTTCTAGGTAGTATAGCAGTTCAGTTCTACTCCCTCACCTTACTGTTCTACAGCGAATTCTACTGTGTGCATTATCAGGTATTAAAGTGACGGTGCTTGCTCAGTATGTGTGTGTATGTTTTGGTCTCAGTGTCAAACAGCTCTGCTTCACTTGATCTGTGTGGCAGTGGTCTAGCCCTTCGCCGGCTTTTGTGACCCACAGAGCCGTGACCGCACACTAAATGCACACACTATACCTCAACGAAGCACCCCCTAACCCCCCCAGGCTGTGAGCTGTGAGGCATCGGGGAGCCTGTATCTATTGCCCCTGATACGCTTCTGTCACCTGCACAAAGGCCTGCCAGCACTAAGCCTCTCCACGCAAGACAAATCTCCAGCAAACAAGCTGAGCTAAAAAAAAAAAGAGCCGCCAGCAAAGAGCAGAGGGGGTCGCCCGGGGCAACGGCTGCATGAAACGGTGCCGCGCCACGCCCTCTCCACGCCCGCCCTGGGGTCACCCTCTTCCACCACCGAGGACGAGGGCAAAAAAACAAGAAAAGGCAACAATAAAACGTCCTCGGCATCGACCCGGCAGCCTATAACTCTTCAGGGGGAAGAAAAGCGAAGGGTTGTGGAGAGGTCATCCGAGGCTCATCTGCTTCTCTGAGCTTCGGCAGGACACGCAGTGATGGTATCATTAGGATCTGATACACACTGCTACTCTTACTGATAACGCTTGATTTCTCTTCGTTTCAGTTCTCGCTGCTTAAACTGATGGAAAAGAATTGTCCTTAAACCCTAAGGGTCCAAATGTTTTAAGCCCTCGGTCTCATAACTAGACATACGGCACAGTAGTTTCACGGTAGTTACGGAACATCACATCTTTTTTCTGCGTAATTAAATTGAAAATCATCCAACTTGCTAAGCCATAATTATTTACAACCATGCCCAAACAACAGTCTCAGAGGTCTGAGACACCTGAGCTGACTGTTTCAAAGTCTTCATCTGATCAATAAGTATATTTTTCACCACCAGATCTCATTAGAACAGATAATAATCAAAAATACAACACAAAGTAACATGAATATATTACTGTGAGAGAAGTAGATCATATCTTGAGCTCCAGTTTGAAGAACAAAGTGTAGTTCCAGATTTCTCCTGGATGCCCCAGACATTGTATGAATGTGTTCAGTTCCTTCAGCAGCAATCTTGATTTAGCTTAATGAAGTACTGAGCAGTCAAAGCAGGTATTAGATGAGAACTGTAAATAATACTGCGCTGTTTTCATAAGGAGAAGCTTGGAAAGGCTTAAATAAACACACCGACGTATGTAAAAGCACTCTATTAATACTGTTTAACATTCAAAAAAGAAAGTATTTTGCTTCTTGTCTGGAAAAATAGCTTTTTAAATCTAAAAATATATACGGTATATTATTTAAAACCATTCTTACTTCCCACCATATTCTACTCACCATCATTAGCATTGCACTGGTTCACTAGTCATTTTGATTAGTAAATAAAATGGGTATATTTATGTTGCAGACATTGCAACTCCTCTCACAGCCACTATAAGCAGATCTCATTTATAACTGGTTCCCAAGAGCCAGACATTAGGGGGTATCCCCTGCTTCCTTTCACATTACTCGTCCAGGCCTTGACCTCCTCACCTGGAGAGCCAGGCCATGGGGAAGTGCCGTAACCCGGAGAGAGGCCATCTCCTCTGTAAACACCTTAAACAAGCTCATCTGGCCAAAAACAAACAGGGCGAGAGCAGAACTCCGCCGCAGTCCGCACCCACATCAGCAGGCAAATGGACTTTTTATGACACAGTGTGTCATCGCGAAAAGCACTCAGGGGACTGCTCTGACGGCCACCGGGGCGCGGCCTGCCGGCGAGCGCGGGACGACCCAGAGCACATTCCTGCCTGGCCTGGAGCTGAGGCTGACATTCTGCAGCGAGGCTCAGCCAGACGATAAGGGAGCCCCACGCTTTACACCCACCTGAAAGCATCAAAAGGCTGCAGTTGCCTCTGGCCAGGCACCCCTACACACAATCACACAAAGAAACTGGGCAAGGGATTCGGGGACTTTTCTTTTTCCTCTTACATGCAGCAGATCAAAGAAATCAACAACCAGGGGCTACTTCAAACAAAGGGCGAGCAGTCGTCAGCTCACCAGCGTATAAGGATTCAAGCGAAGCCCATTCAACATCAGGCCTGAGCTGACTTTCCCTTAACCGCTTCACTCCAGGCTTATAAACCAGTAGGGGTGGTCGATGTGGCAAAAGTATCACAATACATTTTACGGCATGCATCCTGATATTTCGTTTTTCTAAGGTTTGAGGAGTTGGAACAGAGAAAAATAGTACTTCAGTACTTTTTAGTACTAGATAATCGTATAGGGTAATAAGGTTAGCATAACATAATGACACTAAGTTGTGTAAATAGATTTGTAATGGATGAAGTAAAGTATTTAAATAATTTTCTCAATAATAAAATGTACAGATGAACATTACAGCAACACAACTCATGCCAGACATTAACATATTTTCACCTTACAGTTCACTTGCTTTGGGCATCATATGCAAATCTGAACCAATCCAATTCAATGCGCCACCTTTTCACTAAATCTAGGTTGAGAGGTGGGATTAGAGAGAAGGGGGAGATGTGTTTTGTTGGAAGTGTCCTGGTAAACGCTGGGTAAAGTCCAGAGCCTGGCCGTGGACCTGTAAAGGAATGTGCTTTCACCTCCTGACCCTGTCCAGACTCCAAGGGCATTAGCCTGATGCAGAGGCCATTTGCTCACTTCCAGTAAATTATTTCTCCCCCTGGTTAAGGGTATTAGGCCACTATTCACAAAGAGTGCTAAGGGGCTGTTCTAGTCTACAGGAGACGTGAGGCATGGGCTGCTTCAGCTTTGCTCACACACAAAACGTACACTAAATAATCTGGTTTGTGTTTAGACGGCACTCAGGGTTCCAGGGCCAGTTTCATGCCCCTAAAACTAAAACACTATTAAGAGGCTTATAAAGTCACTGAAATGGTCTCTGGCATGCTCCAGCCACACCATGTATCTGGGCCTTAAACGACAGATGATGCTTTTGATCTGGCTTACTGTGTATATATATATATATATATATATATATATATATATATATATATATATATATATATATATATATATATATATATATACACACACTACCGCTCAAAAGTTTGGGATCACAGTGAAATGTTCTTGTTTTCAATGGAGTATCTTCCTTTCTTAACACAACAATGGACTGACGGCTCTCTAAAGAAAGTTGTTTCTTTCTGGCCATTTTGAGCCGGTCAGCAAGCCATCAACTGCTGATGCTTCAGATACTAAACTAACCTAGAATGTTGTTCTCCGTTTTATGCTCACTTATTAGTAGAATGTTTTTCAGCTGTGCATCAAAATTGAGCAAGAGTGTCCTAACAACCAATTAGCCCAATAACATCCTTAACTTGGATTGGCAGCTGTACCAGGAGATTTAGGCAGATAATAGACTAGAACATAGAATAGAACATTTTTATTCATTAAAAATGATCTGATACACTTAATTTAATTGTGAAATGGACAATATTGTTTGTGAATTGCATTAAAATTGCATAAAAATTGCATGAAATGAAATTCTAAAGTGATCCGAAACATTTGAGCGGTAGTGTATATTTAAAAAAATATATATATAGGGCCACACAATATTGCAATCACACAGATACATGCTGTGTTTGTGTTGTGCTTCGCAATTTGTTTCCACTCATAATATATAACCACACTGAGGCATCAATACTGAGGCAGCAGTGACACTTACGCCCTGCTACATTACACTCACATAACTATGCCACAACATATCATGGCTGAAGGCATCACCTTCGTACTGTTATAAAAATTTATATCACTGCTGTTGGATCAAAATCTTGATTCTCAAAAATTTTTATGTTACAGGGGAAGAAAAAAAAACACACATTAAATTTAAAGAAAGTCAATAGACTTTTTTATCCAGGTCATATAGGCTTATGAACTTGTGTCCTTTCATCATATGTTTTACACACTATGTCAAAGACAAAAGGCATAAGCTAAATAAAAACTAAGCTATGAGGTTTTGTTCCAACAGTAGCGTTATCTATGTGTGTGCTCGGTCTCTCACCATTCGCCCGGCTTCGTTGTTCTGCAGGTTCATTAGCGTGCGTGCATGTTCTATGGAGCCTCGTGGGTAGTTCTTTTCCCGCTCTCGTGCATCCACAAACTCCCTGGCGAAGCGGTAGCCGTAGTTGACGTTGTCCCCGCAGCCGCCCCAAAGCCAGTCCCGTGGCAGGTCTCTGGGCCGCGCTGCCCGGCTGCAGCCGCAGGTGGACAGCTCGCCCTCTCGGCAGGCCCGGCTGACTGCGTTCACCACACCGGCAGCACTGATGGCGTAGGTGAAGGCGGTTTCTCTGCTGCCTGGAGAACACAGCAACACAGACATTCACCATGAAATCACAGTCTGGAGAGTGGACAGGAGAGCATGTGGTCTTGCTGTCCTTTAATAGCATGTCTAGAAATGCATACTTCATTAACAAAGTAATCTAGTTGATGTTCAGCAAAACTGGGGATAGAATTAAGAAGAGGACCAGGAGTTAAACTGGGATCTCGGAGGTGAAATCCCAGTTTTTTTTCAATTAATGTCAACAATACTGTTCAGTATACAAGTTCTCATCACTGATATCATGTGCCAATGTGATTAAAAACAATAATTCATAGCAAATAATGTATCCTAGACAAAGTTCTGCATGCTTGAAGCAGTTGCCTCCTGTTTTTAGGATCATGGGAGTTGAGACAATGCAGCATGTCCAGAAAACGTGTCTATTGGTTCACGTCTGTGTGGCACTATACTGCTTATACTTCATATTTGGGTTACTTCAGATTTAACAGGACCTCAAATAACATGGGCTAGTTGAAGGGTGAAGTATAATGGATAGCTTCATGATACAGGGCAAAGTCAGCTATTAAAAATTCAACTACGAACAAGGATTTTTTACTGATTAAGTATTCACCACAAATATGGGGATGCAGTCGAGGCATCTGAACATTCTTTAAAATAATAATACTAATAATAAAAAGCATATGCAGACATCCGCTAGTCCGAAGTCATCAAATAGATGAGCCATGGGAGAGTAAGTACGATGGGTGGACAGCTTTCGCAGCCTTCTTATGAGGCGAGGAAAACAGCGACACGGTCTGCAGGGGTTTCCTGCCACAAAGGCGTGAGCTTTATATAAATTCGCTCTCGCATATTTTCACATCTGCCATGCACATGGTACCTGATGTCTTTCCCTCCGCGTATCAAGCATCTGGAATGCAGCTTTCGCATAACTCAACGGCGCATGCAAGACTGTATTTAAGCACTTCCTACAAGTGCACCGCATTAAAAACAAAAAGTCTGTCCTGCACAGGGTTTTATCTGTGCAATGCAGAAACCACTACGGTCTCCAAATACAGGATTCATGGGCCATCAGGTAATGTGGGGCACTTTAGCCAGGTCTTAGTAACGAGTTTGTTTTCATTTCAGATTATTCAGATCATTCAGATCACTGATGTCTATGGCTTTGATGTCCTATATTAGATTTGACCCAGTAGACTATCCCATATGCCTTTACCCCTTAAACCAGTGGTCACCTGCTCTACTTGTGGAGATCTCTAACTTCATGCACAGTTTAGTTGCAACCTGCATCTAGCAAAATAACACCCTTTATCTAACACTAACGCATCTGATCCTACCAATCACGTGCATGTGAAGAAGTTAAATAGCTGAAGCAGGTGTGGTTGAATGTGGACTCTGCAGGAAAGACTTTCCAGAACTAAAGTTGGTGACCACCTTCTTAAACTCTTACATATTAATTCCTTCCTAGTTACTGAATAATGTATAGTGGTTACTGAATAATAAGTCTTAGTATTAACAAACCCTGTATATGAAAGGCTATTCACTCTGTACCCATCTTTGCAACGCCCTTGGGCAGATACTGTCGTATCTCTTTGAATGAGGCGAGACCAAAATACTCAAAACTGAAGGCCAGATTAAGCTGACAAACATTTGAAATGACAAATCTGATAAAAACCTTAATAGCATTTCATCTTGCTCTGATCTCTACAGTCAATGAGGGGGATTCCCTGTTCGCATCACAATATCGTTTAGCCTTTCAGCACTAGCAGCAAATAATGAAGCTAACTGGCTCTTCTTCTTAAAGGTCAGGACTTTCATATTTGAATGAGTAATCAATCTCCTCATTTATAACATCTCTGATATTTTTCAGTGACTAGACCTACGATTCAAGGACTGAATACACTGCCATATAATCAAACACACTGTCCCTTAATGTCCTGTAATCCCGAACACACTGAACCACCACACCTACAATGCATCAGAATACCTAACAAACTTGTGCACTATCTTGGTTGCAAGGCTGGCAACATTACTGATCAATCATTGTTTACATCTTTGTGAGCAAGTTCATAGGTAAGAAACATAGCTAAAGAGGTGTTGTGTGTAATGCTGGCGGACCTATTGTTGAACCTATTGGACCTGCTTCTATATGTCATGGAAAGAATGGTATGGGATGTATATCTAAGAACTTTAGGTAACAAATGTGTTACAATGTCAAGAACAGCTTCAGAAGTGATACGTAGAGCGTTATGTTTTTGCTTGGCAGCAGCAGCATTACATACGTTAGCCAGAGAGCACCCTGTCATCCTATTGGTCAACGTGAAGGAACACATTGTAGAAGACAGAAACACTAGATGGGAAAATACTAAAATATCTGATATGCTAGATGTTCACCAGGGTGTTTTGGGGCGTCCCAGATGCCAACGCTCTGTTCATTAATAATCTATCACACTGTCCCATATACCAAACGCACTGTCCTATAATGCCTAAGAAACTCCTATAAGCCCAACACACTGTCCTATAACATCTAACACATTGCCTCATAATACCTAACAAACTGTCCCATAATACCTAACACACTGTCCTACAATAATATACACTATCCCACAAGGCTGTGCCCGATAATACCTAACACAGTGCTTTAATACCCTACACTGTCCCATAACACACACGGTCAGACAACACACCGTCCCATAAGCTTTAACAAAGTGTCTCACACCAACTAACAAATTGTCCCATAATACCTAATACACTGTCCTGTAACACTGCACCCCTACACTGTCCCATAAAACCGTACCCCATAACACCTAACACACTGTTCTATAATAGCTAATACACTATCCGGTAACACTGCACCCCTACACTGTCCCATAAAACCGTACCCCATAACACCTAACACACTGTTCTATAATAGCTAATACACTATCCGGTAACACTGCACCCCTAAACTGTCCCATAAAACCGTACCCCATAACACCTAACACACTGTCCTATAATAGCTAATACACTGTCCTGTAACACTGTACCACATAACACCTAACACACTGTCCTATAATAGCTAATACACTGTCCTGTAACACTGCGTCCCTACACTGTCCCATAACACTGTACCCCATAATACCTAACAAATTGTCCCATAATACCTAACACACTGTTCTGTAACACTGCGTACCTACACTGTCCCATAACACCTAACACACTGTCATATAATAGCTAATATACTGTCCTGTAGCACTGCGTCCCTACACTGTCCCATAACACCGTAACCCATAACACATAACACACTGTCCTATAATAGCTAATACACTGTCCTGTAACACTGCGTCCCTACACTGTCCCATAACACCATACCCCATAACACATAACACACTGTCCTATAATAGCTAATACACTGTCCTGTAACACTGCGTCCCTACACTGTCCCATAACACCATACCCCATAACATCTAACACACTGTCCTATAATAGCTAATACACTGTCCTACAATAACTTATACTGTCCCTTAAAACTGTGCCTTACAACACCTAACACACTGTCCTTTAATACCATACACTGTCCCATAACACCTAACACATTGTCATATAACGCCTAAAACTCTGTCCCATCAGCCTTAACACGCTGTCCCATCAGCCTTAACACACTGTCCCATAGTACCTAACACACTGTCTCATAATACCCAACCAATTGTCCTGTAACACCTAACACACTGCAACACGATGACCCATAACACGGGCGACCAGGTCAAGAAATCCTGTGGTTACTTATCAAACTTAAAGTTTCTGTTTACAATTTACAAGAAGCAAAATTTGTGTGACAAATGGCACGTTTTGTGGAAATAAGTTGCTGTATTCTCTACAGAGAACATATTTTATTGCACCATACACTGACTTTAATATATTTTGAAAAATAAAATAAAACATTAAAGTGGCCTGTGCAAAAGTTGTGGCACATTTTATGCTTTCATTTGTACACAAACTGTTCAAAGCGGATCCTAAACTTTTGCATTCGACCTGATTGCCTATAATAACACCTGAATTCTGCCTGCAGGTAAACATAAATAAGTGCAAGTAATCTGCTCTCATGTGCTCGCCAACTTCATCCCCCAACAGTCTAATCTCGGCCCCCCATAAACCGCGCGTGAGAGCGTGTGCGCCCACATTCCTCCGCTGCGCCTCCTCGACGCACAGGGCCGTTTTTATTGGCCTTTGGTGCGAGACTTCAAACAGAAAGCCCGGATCTGCCGAGCCCGTGTCATGGCGGGGCTGCATTTGAAAAGGACAATGGCTCGCCTAGCACCTCCACACCAAGAGCCCTGAACTGAGGGGGGGTCCAGGGGGGGCTCTCTTACACCTCATTGCACTGGCGAGCGGAACTCACACTCAATTGCTGCTGTAAGGGAAGATGGCCCTTTGTGTGCACGCAATGCCCAAACCTGCTCTTATCGATTCAGGACAGTGAACATCCACCTGAAACTGTAGTGCACCATTCAGGAAATTCTGGAGCACAGCAATCTGACTTCAGACTCGTCTCTGAATGGTTAAGACAAAATCCTAGTCCATTTACTAGTCAATTTACTAGTCCAGAAGTGACCACAGCATCACTCACCTATCTGCATGACCCGGCCGAACACGGACGTGTTGTCCACGGTGCTGCAGTTCCACCGCCTCTGCCTGAACTGGTACTGGCACTCCTTGATGCCAGTCTTGGCCCCCTCACCGATGTACACCATGTGGTCCTGGTAGAGCTGGCACAGCTTCCTCTGGCCCTGGGACAGACCCGTGAGCTGGCTGCACAGCGGCTGAGCTCCGATGATGTACATCTCCGGCCTCTGGATGGGGTTCATGGCTAAAGACCTGCGCCACAACACGAGAGCTAACGTTAATCCTTTCAGCATTCAAACAATTTCTGAGGAATTATTAGCCTTTTTTCTAAACATTTCATATATCTTTTTATGACCAAAACTAATATAGACTAAAATATGACTAACTTTAAATCTAACAGTTTGCATAACATATTGTTATTTAAAAGCTAGGCTAGTTAGCTAACTGATATTACGTTTGTTGTTGGGCCAGCAATAACGGTGGTTTCTGTATGCAAATGAAGGCCCTCGCCGACGCTTCCTATTGGTTCATTTTAAACGCAGACTTTGTTTTTTTGTAATTAATAAACTTAATTAAATTATTTAAATATTTTCTATTCTTATGTAGCATATAATAACGCAATGAATAAATCTATTAACATAAAGCGGCTTTACAATGACATGAAGGATGTTGTTTTATGCAAATGAGGCAAAAAATACGACTTCTTATTGGCCAGTTTAGTCAGCTCTACGTACTTAAAGGGAAACTTCACCGATTTTTTTTAGTTAAAAATCTCTGCACAATTAAAAGATTAAGCTGTAAACGAGGTCATTTAGAGTGTTATGATTTTGGAACTACAGAAACGTCCCAAGTCTGAACGCCCATCAGCCCCAATATAGAAAGTTACATGTTTACAAATACGCTGCCTGACGTCTGACACATCGTTTTGTGATATACTTTTAAATGAATAAAAAATAAGTTTAATTTAATCATTTCACGACACAGGGGCACTGTGCTGTAAGGTAGAATATTCCCCTGGAGGTCTAGTTTTCAGCTCTATCACTATTTTAACATAATCAGCATTACATATTAATATATATATATAAATTGTTATAATGCACGTGTGTGTTTACTTGTGGTTTGGGATAGTAAATAAAAAGGCCACTGTAAAGAAATCAGAGTCTCTTAGCTTCTTTACAGTAAACCATTTCGCAATAAACCACTCGGAATGATTCTGTTGACATCTCAAGGACTGAATCAGTCAGAAAAATTGAAATTTCGGTGAAATTCCCCTTTAAGTGTATTCCGTTCTGGGTGCTTTCAGTCGCTTATCTTCCTACTTGTACAGATTTAGTCTCTAATTGCTTTTTTGGGGTTTAACTTCACTCTGTTGTTGTTGTTGCTTACACCTCTCACTTCCGAGCCTCAGCATTAAACATCCTTTATGAGCCACTTAAAAGGAGAAGAACCGCAGCTACCAAACTCAAGCTGATAGATGCTGGAGGTTCCACTGACATACCTATAATCATTTTAGCTCCAACTGTGAGTGCCTAGAGTCCACACACAAGGTCAAGACGCGTCCTGTTGTCCTCCTTATTTACAAACAGGCTGACCATTTGGGGCGCAGGGTAAATATTGTGACAAAAGCCCCCACATTTGTTCCCCTTTTTACGCACACTTTCAATCGCAGGTCACACAGTATGTATCACATAGACTCCAACCACAAAACAACCGGCATGCAATCTTCTCTAGCTCGTGCGTGATTGATAGGAGCGTGCGCGTGGGAGCTTACCACCAGGAGTTCGCGTGCGCCAGTCTCTGGGAGCTGCAGGCGAGGAGAGTGATGGTGAGGATGAAACGCAGGCTCTGGCTCGCATCCATGCCTCCCAGTCCGGCGAAAGACAGCCTCCTCTGGGGGGGAACACACAGGACGTTACTGGCCCACCTCTAAACGGACCGCAGCAGACTTCAGTGTGACTCAACACCAGTTGAATGCCATTAAGTGCAGATGCAGAGCTATTCTTCGTGTCAGACTATCAGAGGTGTAGAAACACATGTGGTTAACAGGCTAAGCGCTGCAGTAACACGGGGATCAGCACTCCTGACTCCTAACTTCAGACTCATGCTGCTCGACTCCCCCTCTCCCTCTAACTCTCCTCAACTCTCCTCTTCGCACATGCTTTTACGCATTGGCTTTGTTTTCCCCACCCGTTCTCCGAAAAGCCACGCCCCCATGCGCTAAGATTGGCCGCCAGCGTCATGCTTCCTTCGCTCTGATTGGCCAGTAGTGCTCCGCGTCTTCTTTTATTGTACAGATAAAGCTTATACACCCACCGGACACTTCATTAGGAGCTACACTTACAGACTGTAGTTCATCTGATTCTCTGTATACTTTCTTACCCTGGTCTTCTATGGTCAGGACCCCCGCAGGACCACCTTGATGTGGTGGTGGTGTGTTAAGTGTATGTTGTGCTGGTGTGAGTGGATCAGACACAGCAGTGCTGCTACTGCTGGAGTGTTTAAACACCTCAGTGTCACTGCTGGATTGAGAATCGTCCACCAACCAAAACTATCCAGACAGCAGTGTCCTGTGGGCGGCGTCCATGGCCACTGATGAAGAACTAGAGGAACACAAACTGTGCAGCAGCAGATGAGCTACTGTCTCTGACTTTACATCTACAAGGTGGACCAGCAAGTAGTAGGAGTGTCTAATGAGTGGACACAGTGTTTAAACACTCCAGCAGCACTCCTGCATCTGATCCACTCACACCAGCACAACACACACTAACACACCACCACCACGTCAGTGTCACTGCAGTGCTGAGAATGGCCCACTACCCTAATAGTACCTGCTCTGTGGTGGTCTTGATCATTAAAAAATTCTTTAAAGAAATGAAAGGAAAGGCTCTACACAGAACCATGAACATGGTTCTTTGCCTGGTGAGATGGTTCTTCAGCCTGATTGTGCTGTAGATGGTTCTATATTTTTGAAAATGGGTTCTGTGTAGCACCGAAAATGGTTCTGCTGTCCCAAGAAAACAAGTGTCTCCAAAATAGCAGCATACAAAATAGTAAAATGGTAACAAGTCAGTGTAAAGTGGTTCAATTTCAAGCAATTTTGGAGAATTTCAATTGTTTTGTTCATTATGAACTGTGAAAAATGGAGTACATGGTTTTCTTTGAACAGCTAGATGATATAGGACCATCTACAGCACCTTCTCTATCAGTCTGAAGTATTTCAGTTACGTTAAGGAGACGTTTGGCTGAGAATTTCTCTTAACAAATAAAGAATTTAGCGCATAAAATAAAGAATCATAAATTCAAATAATAATTAATACCAAATAATAAAAAGAACTATTTCTTAATGTTAATTTTTCCACAATATATGTGTGTATTTTTTACATAAAAGTTGAAAAAATGGCCTTTAACTTGACTTAAAATTGATAAATGTAATTGTAAAAAATATTGTTTTCAGAGTTGAGTCACTATTAAAGGATATTTACAATCACTGAATTAGATTTTTATGTTTTTGCCATATAGAAAAATAAATAATAATAATGCACATATTGAGATATTATCTTGAAATATTATTACATGTAGAACATCTTGAGACTATTTCTATAGCCTCTATTAGACGTCTAAGTGTGTCTTCGGACATGTCTTCATATATATCTATTTTTTTTTCAGACAGGAAGATTTTATTTACTCAGCAAAACACTTTATTATTTAAATATTAAACAGTATTAATAAAGTAAGTAGTGCTTTTCCATATGTCAGTGTGTTTATTTAACCCTTTCCAAGCTTCTCCTTGTGGAAACAACCCAGTATTATTATCAGTTCTCATCTAATACCTGCTTTGACTGCTCAGTACTTCATTAAGCTAAATCAAGATTTGCTGCTGAAGGAACTGAATACATTCATACAATGTCTGGGGCGTCCAGGAGAAATCTGGAACCTAACTTTGTTCTTCAAACTGGAGCTCAAGATATGATCTACACAATAAGCCACTAAACTTAGATGGTCATTTCCAGATTGTTCTAATCTAGAATGAATATTATATATATAACATCTGAATGGTTCTTTGAGGGTTCATTGTTCTATATAGAACCACTGTCTTTACTAAATAAGCCTTGATGTTACAAATTTGTTCATTTATGTTCATGTTTTTGAAATAATTCTGAAATAACTATCAGGAAAACAATTTTTGTTGTATTCTACATGAACAATATTCATTCTAGATTAGAACAATCTGGAAATGACCATCTAAGTTTAGTGGCTTATTGTGTAGATCATATCTTTAGATTGTTTTGCATATTAGATTGTTTTGCATATTGTCCTATATGGTGTCAAAAGGTTGTTGCCATTGCTACAGTGCCAAACTTGTAACAATAGAAGAACCCTTTAAAAAAGCTTCTGTATAGAACCATGTACATTATATTCTCTATTGATCTAATGAACCATTTTAACATGCAGAGAACACAGAAGAATTAAAGGATAGTTCTTTATAGAGAATGTGTTCCATATAGGTACCATAGCAAAATATAGTATATGGGTTCTGCTGCTTTTACAAAAACAAGCTTGTAGTAATAGAAGAACCTTCTTGGTGTCACATAGAACCACCTTTATCAGAACCAAATGGTTCCATGAGTGTTCAAAGAACCACTGAAGAACCATCTTTTTATTTATCAATCATCACCTGGTTTGTTTAATCAATGCTTTGTTATCTGGAACCAAATCCAGATCCAAACTTTGTTCTCCAGACTGGTGCAGAATGTGTAGTTCTCTATAGAACCTTTTTGGAAATATATATATATATTCTTTAGTGTTTAGCTTCACTTGTCATGTTACGTCATACGCTCTGATTCTCTTATTGGCTAGTAGCTTATACACACAACTAGTCCACCAATCCTAGTGCAGGAAGGCAAACTGTCAGCCAATCCTGGCAAGAAAGAGGCGGGGCTTTACTGAATATGGGTGGTAAACAAAATAAGTATGTTTTAACGGGGAGGAGCTGAAATTGGGAACGAAGTGGAGCGGAACGGAAGCCGGGAGAGAGAGAGAGAGAGAGAGAGAGAGACGCGTAGAAGAGGGCAGCACATGAGAGCAGAACCTGGAAACTCATTTGTGCTCATTTGTTTCTCGTTGTGAATAAAAGTCTGATACTTTTGCGTGACTCTACATGTTCGTGCGTCAGTTTCTCACTTTTTTTGGGGATCTTAATGAAGACAAAGTCAGAAGGCCTCGATAGCACGTGAGAAAGAAAGAGAGGGAGAGAGAGACAGAGAGAGAGAGAGCGCATAAAGGAGTTAACGACTTGGAAAAAGTAATTTCCATCGAAGTTCACATGCGTAAAATCCCCCTTTCACTCTGGTCTATACTTTATTGCAATAATCCAGAATAAGGTAGTGGGGGGAATAGGGGGGGTCCTCATTTGAATAAAGGAATAAAGGCGTCCATACATCTGATATCTGACACTTCCACTCCTGCTGTCTATAAATCTCCCCCAACACAATAACACAAACACACATTCACGGGTTCCACTGCTTTGTGTGAAACCAACTATAACAGAGACCAACAGAAGTTGTGCACTCTTTCTCACTCCGAGCCCGACGAGCCTCTGCCTTGTCTGACTTGTCACCATCAGGATAAAAACCCACTGATGGGATAATCTGGTCAGTCAGGACATTCAGGTGGTCATCTGTTTTATTACCACATAATGTTGCACCTCCAGATCATAACGCTGCCTCCAGAGGCTTGTACAGTGGACACTATGCATGATGGCTGCATCACCTAATGCGCTTCCTTTCTTACCCTGATGCTCCCATCGCTATGGAATAGGGTCAGTCTAGACTCACAGTCTGAGACAACAAGACTTTTTTCCATCGTCCAGTCTTTACGCTCCCCAGCAAACTGAAGCCGATTAGTCTCCCTAACAAGTGGTTTTCTTATGAACACACAGCTGTTTATATATACACATATATTCTATGTTGTTGCCAATTTTAGTTTTTCCACTCCGTTTAAATGCAGTCACTGTCGTTTACATTGCATGCAAATGTCTTGGATTGGACCAATAGAAATGCCCCAAAACGGCTTGCTTCCATTGACTTACATTGAAAGTAAAGACTGTTGCAATTTTGGAAAAACTTGTTTTTTATTGGACAGCAACGATATATAAAAAGAAAAGAAGAGAAAATCCTTCTCAATGTCAAATATAAATACTATATATATATATATATATATATATATATATATATATATATATATATATATATATATATAGTATTTATATTTGACACTGAGAAGGACTTTCTCTTTTTCTTCTGTAAAGTTGAATGAAGAACTATTAAAGGCCCTATTGCACTATTTCTGGGTCACTATTCCATGTTAAGGCATCTGTACAAAGAGGCCAGACTCTTTATCTCTTCCACTGAAGCTCATGTTCACACAGCTCTACGAACTTGTCTATGCCAGAGAGTGCACGCTGTCATTAAAGCAAACTGTGAATTTTATGATAAAAGAATATAACATATATATATATATATATATATATATATATATATATATATATATATATATATATATATATATATATATATATATATATATATATATGTGTGTGTGTGTGTGTGTGTGTGTGTGTGTGTGTGTGTGTGTGTGTGTGTGTGTGTGTGTTTGGTTCCAGATAACAAAGCGTTGATTAGACAAACCAGGTGATGATTGATAAATAAAAAAATGGCTCTCCAGTGGTTCTTTGAGCACTTATGGAACTATTTGGTTCTGATAAAGACGGTTCTTCGTGGCACCAAGAGGATTCTTCTATTATTACAAGCTTTGTAAAAGCAGTCAAACCCCTATGCTGTATTTTGCTATGGTATCTATATTGAGCACATTCTCTACATAAAGAACTATCCTTTAATTCGTCTGTGTTCTCTGCATGTTGAAATGGTTCCTTAAGATCAATAGAGATTATGATGTATATGGTTCTATATAGAAGCTTTTCTGAATGGGTTCTTCTATTGTTCTACAAGCTTGGCATTGTAGCAACGGCAGAACCCCTCTGTGGTCCGTATAGAGCAATCTAAAGCAGCATTAATCTGAAGAACCACTCAAATGGTTCTTTGGGGGTTCCCAGTTCTATATAGAACCACTGTCTTTACTAAAGAACCCTTAAAGAACCATCTTTTTTAATACTATTTTTTTTAATGATAACTTTACAGGAGAGAACAAAAACACTCATTACTTTCAATGTAAGTCAATGGGAAGGTATTTTGGTGAAAGCAGTTTTGGAGCATTTTCATTGGTCCAATCATCTTGAAACTATGATACAAGCTAAAGGACAACTGTAGAGTTACAATTATGTAGAAAACTAATAATCACTTGGTTTTTCACTGGGCAGGTATGATATGTACAACTATGATTTGCTGTATTAGTGTTGTTATTAGCTCTATTTTTAGTATTAACTCTAATATTGGCTGATCAAATGAAAGTATGTGTGCTATATTAAACAGTATAAGCTCACTAAGTGCTGTAACGAAGAGAGTAACATGCTGCCCTGCAAAAAGTCAGTGCAGAGTATGAAAGAGATAAAACCCTTCAGTACTCTGTGTGGTGTCCAGAGAGAGGGGCTGTAATTCGCCTCCAAACTGTTTTACAGCATCAATCAGTTCGCCTCCACACAGCTTTATCTGCTCGGCTCCGAGCTGCTGCGCAGACGCCACTCGATTTCCGAGCAGTCTGTGCATGATAAAGCAGCCGCTCCGACTTCTTTCATCTGCGGGAATCCACACGCCCAACCATCACCTTTTCACACGGCCAGGGCTCCAGGAACACCCTTATACCGCCCCCCTCGAAACCCGCACTGAGGACCCCCAATATACAGAGTGCGTTCCATATGATAGACTTTACATACAGTGAGTTAGAGACGCGACCCTTCTCATGTGCCAGCTTGTTCGAATTTTCCCACTCCACCTTAAATGATGTAGCTGCTCTGCTGGACCATTTAAGGTGGAATGGGACAAGTCAAACAAGAAGCTGGTGAATGTGAAGCTCCAAAACACGAGGATGTAGTTAAGTTCACATTCGCCAGCTTCTTGTTCGACTTTTCCCGTTCCACCTTAAATGATGTAACTGCTGCACCAGTTAAGGTGGAACGGGACATGTCGAACAAAAAAGCTGGTAAATAAGAAGCTGCAAACTCCAAAACAAGAGGATGAAGTTGGTGCGCCAGCTTCTAGTTTGATTTGTACCGTTCCACCTTAAATGGCACATCCGTTACACGTAACAGCGGCACGATTTAAGGTGGAACGAAAAAAAAATTCGAACCAGAAGCGGGCGAATGTGAAACTAACCTCTTGTTTTGGACCAACGAATAAAAGTGTTTTAATGTTTTAGCAGTTTATAATAAGCAGATTTAAGATATAACCTCGCTACAGTTTTATTTGTGAGCTACAGCGTGCTAGGCTAAGCTAAGCTAGCTCGCTAAAGATAACCTGTGGAGAAAAATCGGAAAAATATATATATCGCACATCAAAAAAAAATCCTTAGGTGTTCAGTAACACTGTAGAACCTTTCTAAACACATTAACAACCTATTCGTACAGAAAGTGAAGTTTGTGAGTTGCGTTAACTCGCGTCTAAAAGTGCTAACGTTAATGTACGGTAAACAACAGCTGAAGTAGTTCACTCAGGGGCAACCAGGATTTAATTAAAGGCGAAAAAGGAAGACAGACACTAAATATAGAGTTGAAACAGATCAAAGAGATGTAAACTGTTTTTAATTTACTCAGAATTTGGGTAACTTGCATGTAACATTGCTAGAATATTACAAAGAAGCTACGTAGCTATGCTGGTGGAGCCGGGTCGCTCGTATTTATAGAAAAACGAAATATGGCTGCAAACCGCCAGAGGGCGCCTAAGAGCGAGTCCACGATGCACGGGGTATGGATGAAACTAAATAGATTAAATAAAAGAAATAAAAGTTTCTAATAATTTCACTAGAAATTTAATTCATTTTTACAAGTAAAAATGATCTCAAACTAATAAGACAACGTTCCAAAATAATGACTCAGCATCTGAAAATATTGAGATAGCCTCCCAAAATAATAACTTAGCATATTAAAATAAGGAAAGGATCTCAAAATATTGAATTACCATCTTAAAATAAAAAGACAGCGTTCCAAAATAATGATTCAGCATCTGAAAATATTGAGATAGCGTCCCAAAATAATAACTTAGCATATCAAAATAAGGAAAGGATCTCAAAATATTGAATTAGCATCTTAAAATAATAAGACAGCTTTCCAAAATAATGACTCAGCATCTGAAAATATTGAGATAGCGTCCCAAAATAATAACTTATCATATCAAAATAAGGAAAGGATCTCAAAATATTGAATTAGCATCTTAAAATAATAAGACAGCGTTCCAAAATAATGATTCAGCATCTGAAAATATTGAGATAGCATCCCAAAATAATAACTTAGCATATTAAAATAAGGAAAGGATCTCAAAATATTGAATTAGCATCTTAAAATAATAAGACAGCGTTCCA
Organism: Megaleporinus macrocephalus; assembly: GCA_021613375.1. Classification (NCBI taxonomy): domain Eukaryota; kingdom Metazoa; phylum Chordata; class Actinopteri; order Characiformes; family Anostomidae; genus Megaleporinus; species Megaleporinus macrocephalus. The sequence goes on from CM038702.1 coordinate 6,055,135, forward strand.
AAATAATGATTCAGCATCTGAAAATATTGAGATAGCATCCCAAAATAATAACTTAGCATATCAAAATAAGGAAAGGATCTCAAAATAATGACTACGTATCTCACAGTATTGACTTAGCATGTCAAAATAATGAGAACGAATCTTAAAATAACGACTTATAGTCCGATAATAATGTGATAGCGTCCCAAAATAATAAAAGGAGCTCAAAATAATGACTTAATGTATTAGAATAGTGACTTACGACTTTCAAAATAATACTAGCATCATAATTTGCTTAATAATAATAATAATAAAAAATACTAATTAGGTGAAGGACTTTTTATTTGAAGAGGCGGGCTTCCATACAACAGCTCTCAAACATATGACAATGGTTTACATGTGCGCTGTTCTGTGTTCAGGAAATGAATGTAGTCTTTTATATTAAAAATGTTTCAGGGTTTACAAATTTGACCAAAAGTAAGATTTGATCTGTATCTCCCTCGTGTGGCTGTATTTGGTACTACAGTTTTGTTTAGGCCTGCATATACTTCAGCAAAACATATAGCAGCTTATAAACACATAATTACAAAGAATCTGTGGCAACACACACACACACACACACACACACACACACACACATAATGATAATATAAAAATACACACTTCATTTAATATTTAGCCTATGCATCTTAAACAAACACTAGACTTAGTTTATTTATATTAGACTTAAAGGCATAAAACCGACCAGACATCATAAAATCCTTGTATTTCTGTGTTATGTAACATGTACAGCCTCCGGACACCATGCTGATATATTCCACATCAGTTGTGCAGCCTGACACCACCACACGGGGGCGCACTTCAGCAAAGAATGAACAAAGGCCATCAAGTCCGAGCAACCTGTTTTCTTCTGAGCTGTGTGCAATAGCAGCGCAACCAGACGCAATGCCTGTGTAATACAAGGCTGAACCTTGGCCTCGGACAGCTGAGGATGATCAGAAATGAGAATGAAACAAGCGAACATGTTTTTTTTCCCTTTAACTTGAAAGACAGAGTTTTCTAGAAAGCGCAGCCTCTCCGAACGGGCCTGCTTCAGCCATCAGCTCTCATTAAAGTGGATGTCAGTCATCTGTTGGTGGGCACATGTTTAGAGATCTGGCTCTAAAAGTGCAGAGCTTGCTTAGCACGTCTCAGTCTGCCGCCCTTTGAGGGTTTCTTTCCCTCCTCGGGCGACGGCGCCGTGCAACATCATGACCTGACAGATTCTCTCCAGCAGCAGCAGCAGCAGCAGCTCTCCGACTGTCAGCTAGGAATTATGCACCGACACCCAGCACTACTTCACACATTCCAATCACACAGACGAGAGCTCACCTCATCTGAGCAGCAGACGATCCGGGTGATCTGTGCGTGTCGTGTGTGTGTTGGCGTGTGGCTGAACGTCGCGCCTCCATCGCTGCTTATGCCGCAGCCTTTCGTTTCCAGGGATGCCTGAGAGAACATTATGTATTCTATAGGACGAGCGGCCTGTCAGCTACACTATATGCACCAGCAGTGCGGTCCACTGAAAGCATATATGGAATGTCAATGGTGGTCCTGAAGTCTGGAACTGTTGCCGGAGCTTGATTTGGGAAGACTGAGGGCTGGAGATGACTGACAGGTGCCTGGGGTGAGGTATTGATCTCTTAAGGCTCGAGCACACCAACGCCGACCAACCCGAACAGCTGTGTTTTGATATGGCCTACCTGTTTGTGATAGTGGGGCGACTCTAGAATGTTCTCCCCAATTTGCACAGTTCTAGATATTCTTCTCCATCTACGCTGTTGTAGAATGTTCTTCCTTAATTCACACAGTTCTAGATATTCTTCTCCATCCACACTGTTCTTGAATGTTCTTCCTTAATTTACAGTTCTAGATATTCTTCTCCATCCACACTGTTCTTAAATGTTTTTCCTTAATTCACACTGTTCTAGATATACTTCTCCTTCTAAACTGCTAGAGTATTCTTCTCTGTTCACACTCCTGTAGATGTTCTCCTTTATCCACACGGTTCTACATATTCTCCTCCATCCACACTGTTCTAGAATGTTCTTCCTTAATTCACACCGTTCTAGATATTCTTCTCCATCCACACTGTTCTTGAATGTTCTTCCTTAATTCACACTGTTCTAGATATTCTCTTTCTAAACGGCTAGAATATTCTCCTCTGTTCACACTCTTGTAGATGTTCTCCTTCATCCACATGGTTCTAGAACTTTCTTCCTTAATTCACACTGTTTAAGATATTCTTCTCCGTCCACAATCTTCTAGCATGTTCTCTCATTTTGCACTATTCTAGATATTCTTCTTCTTTCAAACTGCTCTAGAATATTTTTATCTATTCACACTCCTGTAGATGTTCTAGATATTCTTCTCCATCCACACTGTTCTTGAATGTTCTTCCTTAATTCACACTGTTCTAGATATTCTCTTTCTAAACGGCTAGAATATTCTCCTCTGTTCACACTCTTGTAGATGTTCTCCTTCATCCACATGGTTCTAGAACTTTCTTCCTTAATTCACACTGTTCAAGATATTCTTCTCCATCCACAATCTTCTAGCATGTTCTCTCATTTTGCACTATTCTAGATATTCTTCTTCTTTCAAACTGCTCTAGAATATTTTTATCTATTCACACTCCTGTAGATGTTCTAGATATTCTTCTCCATCCACACTGTTCTTGAATGTTCATCTTTAATTCACACAGTTCTAGATATTCTTCTCCATCCACACTGTTCTTGAATGTTCTTCCTTAATTCACATTGTTCTAGATATTCTTTTCTTTCCAAACGGCTAGAATATTCTTCTCTGTTCACACTCCTGTAGATGTTCTCCTTCATCCACACGGTTCTAGAATGTTCTTCCTTAATTCACACTGTTCTAGATATTCTTCTCCATCCACTCTGTTCTAGCATGTGCTCCTCCTTTTACACTGTTATTGAAGGTTCTACACCATCCCCACTGTTCTAGAATGTTCTTCCTTAATTCGTACTGTTCTATATGTTCCTACCCATCCACAACCTTCTGGCACCTTCTCCTCATTTTGCACTGTCCTAGATATTCTCCTCTCTTCAAACTGTTCTATAGTATTCTTTATTTGCACTCCTGTAGATTTCACTCCTTCATTCACACAGGAAGGTTCTAGAAGGTTCTACTCTATTCACAATGTTATATAGGGAGAAAACATGAGGGAACAATGTGGACCACCAAGTATGTTCTAGAACATGTGAGTGAAGGGGAATATTCTAGAAAAATAGTGTGCCTAGAGATCATTCTAGATCTGTATGAATGGGAGAGATCATTCTAGAACAGTGTATGTGGTGGATAGCAAGAAAATAATCTAGAACAGTGAATGGAGATTATTTTAGAAATGTGTGAATAGGCATTCTAGAACAGAGCGAATGAAGAGAAATATTCTAGAAAAATGTGAATTAAGAACATTCTTGAACAGGGGAAGAATTCAGGAGAAGAATTCTTGAGCAGTCTAGCTGCAGGAGAACATAAAGAGTAGTAGGAAAATATCTAGAACATCCTCGACCAGTGTAAAAGGGTTGACACATTCTTTAAACGCGTGAATGAGAACATCTACAGGAGTTCCCTGGACAAGACCCCTAACACTGCCTCCACCTACAGGTGTCCAACAAACACAGCAAACGCAGAACATTCAAGAACAGCATGAGTAGAGCAGAACCTTCTAAAGCAGTGTGAATTGAGAATGGGGAGGAACGTTCTAGAACGGCGTGAATGGAGAAACATCCTTGCTGGAGAGTGTTGGGTTCTGGGCTTTTGCTGGACTTGTAGAGTAAAGTTCTTCTTCACAGAGACTACAACACCTACTGGAGAGAGTGGAACCTGAACCTGAAGGTATGTGGGTTCCGCTCCCTCTAGCTGAGTGTGTGACTGGAGGGTTCAGACTGAGGACCACAGGGACAGGGAAGCGAGTGTGTGTGTGTGTGAGAGAGAGACACGCAGATGGAAGCAGCAGAGAAGACTCAAAGCATGCGGTCTGACGTGCATCAAACGGCCGTTTGACTGATTTAATGACGGCGATGTGCAGCCGCAGCTCCTCCGCCTGACGCGCACACATGGCAACGAAGCAGAGGGAAGAAGAGAGGAGCGCGCAGGACCGATACAGACAGCCATATGTGGAGGGAGCGTCAGCTGTGAACTCCCAGCTCTCCTCCTCCCCAGCGCATGCACAACACTGTGGAAGCGCAGCCCCGCCGACCCCTCCCCCCCAATCATCTCTCACCTCTCTCCTTCCTGCTCTCTCCCTCATTCTTTCTTTCCTTCTCTATCACTCTCTCAGTCATTCTACCTCTCTCTCTCATATTCCCTCTCTCCTTCCTGCTCTCTCCCTCATTCTTTCTTTCCTTCTCTATCACTCTCTCAGTCATTCTACCTCTCTCCCTCATATTCCCTCTCTCCTTCCTGCTCTCTCTCCCTCATTCTTCCTTTCTTTCCTTCTCTATCACTCTCTCAGTCATTCTACCTCTCTCTCTCATATTCCCTCTCTTCTTCCTGCTCTCTCTCCCTCATTCTTCCTTTCTTTCCTTCTCTATCACTCTCTCAGTCATTCTACCTCTCTCTCTCATATTCCCTCTCTCCTTCCTGCTCTCTCTCCCTCATTCTTCCTTTCTTTCCTTCTCTATCACTCTCTCAGTCATTCTACCTCTCTCTCTCATATTCCCTCTCTTCTTCCAGCTCTCTCTCCCTCATTCTTTCTTTCTTTCCTTCTCTATCACTCTCTCAGTCATTCTACCTCTCTCTCCACCCTCATATTCCCTCTCTTCTTCCTGCTCTCTCTCCCTCAATCTTCCTTTCTTTCCTTCTCTATCACTCTCTCAGTCATTCTACCTCTCTCTCTCATATTCCCTCTCTTCTTCCAGCTCTCTCTCCCTCAATCTTTCTTTCTTTCCTTCTCTATCACTCTCTCAGTCATTCTACCTCTCTCTCTCTCATATTCCCTCTCTCCTTCCTGCTCTCTCTCCCTCATTCTTCCTTTCTTTCCTTCTCTATCACTCTCTCAGTCATTCTACCTCTCTCTCTCATATTCCCTCTCTTCTTCCTGCTCTCTCTCCCTCAATCTTCCTTTCTTTCCTTCTCTATCACTCTCTCAGTCATTCTACCTCTCTCTCTCATATTCCCTCTCTTCTTCCAGCTCTCTCTCCCTCAATCTTCCTTTCTTTCCTTCTATATCACTCTCTCAGTCATTCTACCTCTCTCTCTCTCCACCCTCATATTCCCTCTCTTCTTCCTGCTCTCTCTCCCTCATTCTTCCTTCCTTTCCTTCTCTATCACTCTCTCAGTCATTCTACCTCTCTCTCTCATATTCCCTCTCTTCTTCCTGCTCTCTCTCCCTCATTCTTCCTTTCTTTCCTTCTCTATCACTCTCTCAGTCATTCTACCTCTCTCTCTCTCCACCCTCATATTCCCTCTCTTCTTCCTGCTTTCTCCCTCATTCTTTCTTTCTTTCCTTCTCTATCACTCTCTCAGTCATTCTACCTCTCTCTCTCTCTCCACCCTCATATTTCCTCTCTTCTTCCTGCTTTCTCCCTCATTCTTTCTTTCTTTCCTTCTCTATCACTCTCTCAGTCATTCTACCTCTCTCTCTCTCTCCACCCTCATATTTCCTCTCTTCTTCCTGCTTTCTCCCTCATTCTTTCTTTCTTTCTCTATCACTCTCTCAGTCATTCTACCTCTCTCTCTCTCTCTCCACCCTCATATTCCCTCCCTTCTTCCCCCTTTTTCCCTCATTCTTTCTTTCTTTCTTTCTCTATCACTCTCTCAGTCATTCTACCTCTCTCTCTCTCCACCCACATATTCCCTCTCTTCTTCCTGCTCTCTCTCCCTCATTCTTCCTTTCTTTCATTCCTTCTTTATCACTCTCTCAGTCATTCTACCTCTCTCTCTCTCCACCCTCATATTCCCTCTCTTCTTCCTGCTCTCTCTCCCTCAATCTTCCTTTCTTTCCTTCTCTATCACTCTCAGTCATTCTATCTCTCTCTCCTCCCTCATGTTCCCTCTCTTCTTCCTGCTTTCTCCCTCATTCTTTCTTTCTTTCCTTCTCTATCACTCTCTCAGTTATTCTACCTCTCTCTCTCTCCACCCTCATATTCCCTCCCTTCTTCCCCCTTTTTCCCTCATTCTTTCTTTCTTTCCTTCTCCATCACTCTCTCAGTCATTCTACCTCTCTCTCTCCTCCCTCATATTCCCTCTCTTCTTCCTGCTTTCTCCCTCATTCTTCCTTTCTTTCCTTCTCTATCACTCTCTCAGTCATTCTACCTCTCTCTCTCCTCCACCCTCATATTCCCTCTCTTCTTCCTGCTCTCTCTCTCTCATTCTTTCTTTCTTTCCTTCTCTATCACTCTCTCAGTCATTCTACCTCTCTCTCTCCTCCACCCTCATATTCCCTCTCTTCTTCCTGCTCTCTCTCTCTCATTCTTTCTTTCTTTCCTTCTCTATCACTCTCTCAGTTATTCTACCTCTCTCTCTCTCCTCCCTCATATTCCCTCTCTTCTTCCTGCTCTCTCTCCCTCATTCTTCCTTTCTTTCATTCCTTCTTTATCACTCTCTCAGTCATTCTACTTCTCTCTCTCCTCCCTCATATTCCCTCTCTTCTTCCTGCTCTCTCTCCCTCATTCTTCCTTTCTTTCATTCCTTCTTTATCACTCTCTCAGTCATTCTACCTCTCTCTCTCTCCACCCTCACATTCCCTTTCTTCTTCCTGCTCTCTCCCTCAATCTTTCTTTCTTTCCTTCTCTATCACTCTCTCAGTCATTCTATCTCTCTCTCCTCCCTCATGTTCCCTCTCTTCTTCCTGCTCTCTCTCCCTCATTCTTCCTTTCTTTTATTCCTTCTGTATCACTCTCTCAGTTATTCTACCTCTCTCTCTCTCCTCCCTCATATTCCTTCTCTTCTTCCAGCTCTCTCTCCCTCAATCTTCCTTTCTTTCCTTCTATATCACTCTCTCAGTCATTCTACCTCTCTCTCCACCCTTATATTCCCTCTCTTCTTCCTGCTCTCTCTCCCTCATTCTTCCTTTCTTTCCTTCTCTATCACTCTCTCAGTCATTCTACCTCTCTCTCTCATATTCCCTCTCTTCTTCCAGCTCTCTCTCCCTCAATCTTCCTTTCTTTCCTTCTCTATCACTCTCTCAGTTATTCTACCTCTCTCTCTCTCTCCACCCTCATATTCCCTTTCTTCTTCCTGCTCTCTCCCTCATTCTTCCTTTCTTTCCTTCTCTATCACTCTCTCAGTCATTCTATCTCTCTCTCCTCTCTCATATTCCCTCTCTTCTTCCTGCTTTCTCCCTTATTCTTTCTTTCTTTCTTTCTTTCTTTCTCTATCACTTTCTCAGTCATTCTACCTCTCTCTCTCTCCACCCTCATATTTCCTCTCTTCTTCCTGCTCTCTCTCCCTCATTCTTCCTTTCTTTCCTTCTCTATCACTCTCTCAGTGATTCTACCTCTCTCTCATATTCCCTCTCTTCTTCCTGCTTTCTCCCTTATTCTTTCTTTCTTTCTTTCTTTCTCTATCACTTTCTCAGTCATTCTACCTCTCTCTCTCTCCTCCCTCATATTCCCTCTCTTCTTCCTGCTCTCTCTCCCTCATTCTTTCTTTCTTTCTTTCTCTACCACTCTCTCAGTCATTCTACCTCTCTCTCTCATATTCCCCCTCTTCTTCCTGCTCTCTCCCTCTCCATCATTGTTTCTTTTTTTATCACTCTAGTAGTCATTCTCTCTCTCTCTCTTTCACTGTCATGCCCACGACTCTCTTTTGATGCTGCTTTTATCCTGACCTTCTCTCTCTTTTTTCTTTCTTTCTTTCCCTCTCTACTCTTAGTCATTCTCCCTTTCTCGCTCTACTCTGTCCTTCTTCCTCTCTCCCTATCTCTCTCTTTTGTCCCTCTCTATTCTCTCATCCATTCACACTGTTCTAGACTGTTCTCCACTATTCTAGATATTCTCCTTCATCCACCCAGTTCTAGAATGTTCCCCATTATTTGCACTGTTCTAGATATTGTTCCCCATCCACACTGTTCTAGAATATTCTCCACTGTTTGCACTGTTCTAGATATTATTCTCCATGCACACTGTTCTAGACTACTTTTCTCTGTTTGCACTGCTCTCTATATTCTCCTCCAACCACACTGTTCTAGAATATTCTCCACTGTTTGCACTGTTCTAGATATTATTCTCCATGCACACTGTTCTAGACTACTTTTCTCTGTTTGCACTGCTCTCTATATTCTCCTCCAACCACACTGTTCTAGAATATTCTCCAACATTTGCATGGTTCAAGATAAGCTCCCTCATCCACACTGTTCTAGAATATTCTCCATGGTTTGCACTGTTCTGGATATTGTCCTCCATCCACCAAGTTCTAGAATGCTCTCCATTATTTGCACTGTTTTAGATATTCTCCTGCATCCACAATGTTCCAGAACATTCTCCACTGTTTGCACTGTTCTAGATATTCTTCTCCACCCATACTGTTCCAGAATATTCTCCACTGTTCACATTGTTCTAGAGAGTTCTCCTCCATCCACATTCTTCTATGGGAAAGAACATTCAAGAACAGTGTGGACGGACAATTATATTCTAGAACAGTGTCAATGAGGGAGATAATTCTAGAACAAGATTCCAGAACAATGTGAAAAGATCTAGAACACTGAATGGAGATCAGTGAAAAGAAAGGTTCAAGAGAAATGTCTTTCTTTACTTCTAAGTCATTCTATTCTTCCCTCTTTCTGCCTCCTTTATTCTTCATCGTTCTCCTCTCATGCTGCTTTCGTTCTTAATGTTTATTTCTTCTCTCTTTCACCATCATACCCATCACTCTGTCCTCCGATGCTGCTTTCCCATCTCTGCCCCTCTTCTTTCTTTCTCTACATCCTCTATTTCTCCTCCCCTGCTTTCTCTTCCTCTTTGCTTTTTCCTTTTTTCTTTCTCTTAGTTCTCATTCCCTCTTTCTCTTTTACCGTCATGCCCATAACTCTCTCTGCTCCCATTCTTCCTTCTTTTTCCTTGCTCTCTTCATTTTTTTTCCTTTCTTTCTCTGTCCTTTACTAAATATTCTCTCTCTCTATCACTGTCCATAACTCTCCACCCATGTCCTAATGGTCTCTTTCTACTCTTTCTTTCTCTCTCCTTCACTGTCATGCCCATAACTCCCCTCCTCTCTTTTTCTTTTCTTTTTTCTTTCCTTGTCTCCTTCTCTACTCTCAGTCAACGTCCCTTTATTTCTTTACTCTCAGTCTTTCTTCCTCTCTCCCTACTCTCATTCTCCCTCTCGTTTCCCGTACCTGCTTTCTTTTCTGTCTTTCTTTCTTTTTATTTCTGTTACCTCTCTCTCTCTCTCTCTCTCTCTCTCTCTCTCTCTCTCTCTCTCTTTTTGGGATGTGCTGGAGAAGACTGAACAGGGTGGTCCGGCTCTCCCGTCTGCCAGAAATGAATGCAGCTCTGGATGGAAATCAATGTTGTGACGTTGCAGAAGGTGGTTGAAACAGTGTCACAGCCAAAGGCGGCATGATAACAATAACATCTCGTCACACTCCTCACCAGCACTGCCTTATAGTTTTTTTCCAGGTGCTAACGCACTAAAATGACATGCAAAGCACAATTATTTAAACTGACACACAGAGAGCAAAACCTCTACTCAAATCTCCAAAACTCTAAACTCGTTTTCTGCTTTACACAAAGAAGACAACTTTCAAATGAAATCTGAGAAACCTTCGTTGATCATTTCATCAACCATGCGCTGACAATGCGAGAGGCTGGACAGAGAATGCAGCCCAACCTGAGCCTCGGTCGTCCAGACATTTAGACTTGAGTACATGTATGTAACCAAAATGTTTTTTTCTGTTTACTGAGAGATGTAACCATGGTGGAAGAAGGGGCCAAATGTTCACCAGGATACAGGAAGCTGTCACTGTAAACTAATATACTTTTCTGCACATTTTATCTATAATTTTCTTTTTCATGTTGCTGTTTTTTGAGATTTTTGCTTACTCCAATGTAAATATATCTGCTTGTTTATATATATATATATATATATATATATATATATATATATATATATATATATATATATATATATATATATATATATATTCACTTGTTTGGTGAAAACTTAAAAAATAACACCAGTATATGCGTGTATATGCAAATATTTCTGTGAATTTGAACAATCTGGACTAGTTTAGTATTATGGCAGAGCTTGTTAACCTCCTGAGACCCGGAATTTGGGATTAGTAGAACCTAACAAGTATAAAAACTAAACTTATTCTTGCAAAAAACAATGTCCTCATATGAGGACAATAGGACTATCTTACTGTGTGATAAAAAAAAACTTCTTTATTTCAAACTGTAAACATGAGGATACAAAAACACAAGTGAAAACAACATAAACTGTTTATATCAAGCCCTGAACAGGCCCATACATAGTGCAAATATTATTATGCAAAGTTATGAGGAAGTAGCTGAGTAAAAAATGCCTCTAATGCAGCAAAGTGGAGGTATGAAGTATGATAAAGCAAAATTAATTTAAAAAACCTAAGTAACTTTTAAAAAAATTACATATCAAGCATCAGAGAAGCAGAATGTAATGTCCTCATATGAGAACACAGGGTCCCAAGAGGTTAAAGATAAGAGTGCTTTTCTTTACGCCCAGCAGTGTGTATTTGGTTAGATAAAAATCTGGTAATATGAATGAAGTGTGTACCGTTTGGGACAAAAGTTTGATTTTGATTTTGCTGTATGTAGTTTTGGTTGCAGTGCTTCATTTTTCAGGATGTATGAGGTATTTTGAAGTTTGGGTGTGAGGTTTTGTGAAGTGTGTTAAGTATTTTGATAAAACCAGCCTAGTTTACAAAATTGTAAAAACCTGTAACATTCTTAACGGGTTCTTGACTCACATGCACGATTCTAGGAAAGCTCTGAAATGGGTATAGAACCTTCACAGAACCCACTGAATAGGCTCTATTGACTCTCAGTGCTGGCTCATACGGTGAGGGTGCAGTGGAAGGGCAACAGCTGACAGCAGCCGAGTGTGTGTGTGTGTGTGTACGTGCATGCGTGTGTGTGTGCGAGGTGTCTGTGGGGTGGTAAGCAGTCCAGCTGTGTGTCCCAGCATGCTTTGCGGCGGGTTGCTGTGAGATCAATGGCGAGGCAGGTTTGACAGATCTGTGTGCTGAGGTGTCTGAGAGAGCCGCCTGCTGTATATCATTATACCCACTCACTCACTCGCTCGCTCACTCACTCGCTCGCTCACGCAGACCCAAATCAAAGACATATGCACCTCTCTCTCTCTCTTTCTCTCTCTCTTCTCCTGCCTCTCTTGCTGTCTCTCTTCTCTCCCTCTCTCTTGCGCTATCTCTCTTCTCCCACACTTCTCTCGCCATCCTTCTTCCCCCTCCTCTCTCTCTCTCTCTCTTTCTCTCTTTGTATTTTTTCTTTCTCTCTCTCTCTCTTACTATCTCTCTTCGCCGCTCTCACTCACTTTCTATCTATCTCCTCATCTCTCCCTCTCCTTCACCATCATGTCCTTAACTGTACTCCCATGTTGCTTTCATTCCTGATGCTTTTCTCTCTCTCTCTCTCTCTCTCTCTCTCTCTCTCTCTCTCTCTTTCACATCATGTCCATAACTCTCCTTCAGTGCTGCTTTCATTCCTGACATTCTTTCTTTCTCCCTCTTTCGTCTTTTCCTTTTCTTTCATTCTTTCTTTACCTCTCCATTTTTCTCTCTTCACTCTATTCTTCCTTTCTCCCTACTCTCTCTCTCTGCCTCTTTTCTTTCTCTCTCTGCTCTTATTATCCCTCACTCTTTCTTTCCTTCTCTATTGCTCTCTCTCTCTTTTCCCTACACCGTCCATAACTCTCCTCTCATGTCGTCTTTGTTCTTATATTCTCTTTCTACTTTCTCTCTTCTCTCTTCCCTCTTACTAACTGTTGTTTTCTCTCTCTCTCTCTCTCTCTCTCTCTGCTTCTTCCTTTGCCTGTTCTTCCTGTTCTCTGCTCTAACCTCCTCGCTTCCTGTTTCACTTCCTTTCGTCCACATTGTTGCTCTTATGCCTCCTGTTCTCTCTCTCTCTCTCTTTCTCTCTCTCTTTGTCCTATTTTGCCATATACTCTGTTTCTTTGATGCACCCTTCCTGTTCTTCTCTCTGTCATTCTTTCTGCTCTATCGTTCAGTGCTTTCATGTGCTATCTTTCTGCTAGTCACTCTCTCCCTCTCTCTGCTTCTCTCTATTTCTATTTGTCTGTCTCGTTCACCCTTCCTGCCTCCCTCTGTGTCCTCTTGTCTGCTTCTCCCTCACCAACTTCTCCAGCACACAGCATTCTCTACCCACCTCTCTCCCTCTCTCTCTCTCTCTCTCTCTCTCTCTCTCTCTTTCTCTCTCCCAGACTGGCAGTGGATGACTCATGCAAACAGCTCTTGCTGTGAAGCAGTGAACTGGTGGCAGCTCTCTCTCTCTCTCTCTCTCTCTCTCTCTCTCTCTCTCTCTCTCTCTCTCTCTCTTTCTCTCTCTCTCTCCCCCCTCCCTCCCTTCCAAGCCCATATGGCTTTCCGCACCGACTGCTCAGGAAACCAGACGTAGGCCAAACTGGCCGCACATCACTCACTCCCTCCGTTTGCTGTGCGCCTGGGACGCCCTCCCACCCTCCCTCCCTCCTTCCCTTTCTGTCAATTTGTTCTCAGTAAGAAGTCTGATAGGGCAGGGTGTAGTGTGGAGAAGCAGCGGGGGAGGCGGCTATAAAAGCGCCGCGGCTGCTTAGAGCTACTTTATTCTCTAATAAATACATCCATCGTGGCCGCCCGAGCTATGGAAAGGCCGTGTGCAGGGGCCGGGACTGCCGGGCCTCTGGCACAGGCCGGGTGGGCAGCGGGTTTCCCGAGCACACGGCACATGTTATTGATTTGTAAACTCCTGGGTGCGCGATGGTAGCCTAGCTGGAGCTAGTATTATGTCCCTGACTTGGCAGGACAACAGACTCGACGCTGACCCTCCCCTATGATCCATGTGTCTGTGAGGGACTTGCAGCTCTTTACATGTTTGTACTGGAGCTAATGAGCTTCTCGGAGTTTCAAAGGAAAAGTAAGTGTGGAGAGCTTCTTGGTATTCTCGGGCTCTCTTTCTCTGTGGCTTCAAATGAAAACAGTAGCAACACCCACAGGGCCCCCTTCCATCCCCCAGCGCCCCCCGTCCTATGTGTAGCTCTACTATCGGTCAGGCAAATAGCTTAGAGAGTGTTGGGTGTTAAGATACAATGAAGGTGCGAATCATCGGCCGTATTGTTCTGTTGGAATTGTAAGTATGAGACTTTGCAAAGAAAAGAAAACAATACAAGCAAAGACTTTGGCCTTATTTGGTAAATGTAACTGAATTTAATTTTAAATCTTTTGTATTTGCATAAGATTAATATATTTATAAAAACAGTTCCCTCCCGTGCACTGTAAGGCTTTTAGCAGGGCCACTCAGTGGGCCTTAGTGGCGCCACTATGGAGCCGTTGGCAGTCATATTTTTTATATGCACTGTTTAGATTGCTAAACTTCATTATACATAAAATGTAACCAAACCATTATTTTGAAATGTTAAAATTATTTGCAGATGTAAAATAATCAATAATATCTCTATAATTAGGTTGGGCAACATGCAAGACTGACATAAATAGTAAAATATGCCACTCAATTAAAAAAACATTTCCATTTCTAAACATTTAGGAGTTTATCTTGTTTGTTTACATTAAGTATAATAGCTCATTCATGTATACACATCAGTAGCTATACTGTATACTTAGTATTAGGGTTATAAGTAAATACTGAAGTATCAAATATGTTTAGTGATACTGTATCGGTTCACAAAAACACAGTATCGATACACAGATTCCTGGCAGACAGTAATTCATTGTGTGTTGTGTTTAAACCTCTAAGCACTAGATGGCAGTGTTGTAATCCATTTTTAACTTCACTCCAACATTAACAAGCAGCACAAGGGCGCAATGCTATTGTAAGCATTGACAAACCTGTTCATATAGTGGTGTGTTTTAATAGTAGGATTTGAAAAATTGCAATATATCGCTTGGCTTACAATATCACAGTATATCTCGATATATTGAATTGTGACCGCTGTATCACGATACGTATTGTATCGCCAGAATCTAATCTGTGTTTGTAAACTCACAGATTACAGTATGTTAAATATCTCTGCACTTTACTCCGCTACCTCATCCATACCATGGTTAAAATTGATGGGAAGATGGATGGAGCCAAATACAGGACCATTCTGGAAGAAAACCTGTTGGAGTCTGCTAAAGACCTGAGACTGGGACGAAGATTTATCTTCCAACAAGACAATGATCCAAAACATAAAGTAAAATCTACAATCAAATGGTTCACAAATAAACGTATCCAGGTGTTAGAATGGCCAAGTCAAAGTCCAGACCTGAATCCAATAGAGAATCTGTTCACAAACACTCTCCATCCAACCTCACTGAGCTCCAGCTGTTTTGCAAGGAAGAATGGGCAAAACTTTCAGTCTCTCGATGCACGCACGCCCCACTTTTCAGTTTTTTATTTCTAGAAAAGGTTTAAAATATCCAATAAATTTTGTTTCACTTCACGATTGTGTCCCACTTGTTATTGATTCTTCACAAAAAATTACAATTTCATGTCTTTATGTTTGAAGGCTCTGTATTTATTGTATCTAGAGGTATTTTTTGTTGCACCCTTATGTTTGCACTTTGTACTCTTTGTTCCATGTGGCACCATGTTGTTCCTGGAGAAATGTCATTTCACTCCACTGTTTACTTGTACGTAGATGGAATGACAATAAAAGTCTTTTAGTCTGACTTGAAACAGAAGAATAACAGCCATAAAACTTCTGTATCTGATTACATTCCCAAACGGAAGTTTCTAATGTTCAACATGGCGGGACTCTGAAACTGACCTGCAGTGGAGACAGAGTTTATGCTTTGTACTTTCAAAGCCTTATTAAAAAAGTTATCAGGATAGACGACCATACAGCTCTCAATAACAAGCTACCCAGACTTGTATGTGTGCAAATGAACGATCTGTGGGTTAATTTGTGGGTTTACACAAATTAAAAACAGATGGAATTTTCTCAGATCTGTGTAGTACAGAGCTCAGAGCCAGACGGGTAAAAGTGGTGGGACTGGCAACCAGCTTAGGTGTCTCAGAATGTTGCACGACATGATGTTCTTCAATAACTACAACTAATTTTTTCTGAATCTACCATCATTTTAAAGCCTTTCAAAATAAAATAAGTGCACCAACTGAAAGCTCAGGTAACTCAGAGGCTGCTGCTCGTCTCACTCTGACTGGACTCTTCTGAGGCCTATTGTCATGTTAGCATGTACGCTAAGCGGTACTCTACACATGCACATCACTTTGGATCGGATTATTTCTTGTGTGCGTGAGATTATCATCAGATTGTTGAGTCAAGTGTAAATATAAACATCTAATTAATTTAATCTCTGATAATCTGTAAATAAGTGAGCTTGTTTATCCTATGATCTTTAAACGTGCTAGTTAACACTGATGCAGTATGTTTACTACATCAATGGTCAATTAAAGGCAGTATGTGTTCTATAACTAACTTACCTAAAATACTTAAACACATCTCCAATCAATATGTATAGACGAGTTACTACGCTAATATAAACATTTTCAAGGTTGGGCAGTTTATGACAACTAGCTAGCTAACCTAGCCAAGATAAACAAACCCACATTTGTTTTTTTCCTTGTGAAAATCTTCCCATAGCCAGTTATTATTGGGTTATGTTTGCTGGCATTTGAAACAGGCAGGCAGGTTGAAGCTTCTTGTGGGCCACCAAGCCAGAAAATGGACAATTTTGGGCCAAATGCGTCAATGTTAAGGCTCGTGAGGAGGGCGAGACGAAAAACTGTGGCCTATAGCACACAAGTACTGTGGTTTATATATCAAATCTGATTTTCTAAATCACTACTTAGACATGAATGTACATGTAATGTAATTTTAATATCACATTTGTCCAACTTCTTACTAATCTTTATCTTGTAATTTATTTCTCTCTTAAATCTGAAACCACTGAATGCATGTTGTGAAGTTTTACAAAGGGGGATACCAGACTAGCTAATCAACTACAAACCATTTTAATGTGGAGATTTTGTCGTTTGGACCTTAAATGTGGGAAAAATGTTGTTTTTGTTCTATAACTAACTCAACTAAACCACTCAAATGTATAATGAATATTCATTGACAAGTTATGGTGCCCAGTTTATGGTAGCTAGCCAGCTAACCTAGCTAACCTTTCTCATGGTATTTCTTAAGATAAACTAACTTACTTATTTGTTATTTGCCAGCGGAAATCTTTGCTTAGCCAAGGCAGGTTGAAGCTTCTTGTGGGCCACCAAGCCAGAAAATGGACAATATTGGGCCAAATGTGTTCCAGTTAATGCATATACGAGTCAGTTATGGCCATGACAGGTGTTCTGTCATGTGTATGCATGGTCAATTGTAAGGAGGGCAAGACATAAAAAACACAAGATATAACACAAGTGCTGTAGTTTATATGCCAAGTTATCTATTTATTTTTTATTTTATAAAATCAGATTTTTTAAATCACTACTTGGACATGAATGTACCTGTACTGTTATTTTAAAAACACATTTGTCTGAATGTTCTTACTAATCTTTACCTTTTCATTTATTTCTCTTACCTACAAAGTTTCACCAGTTTGGCTTAAACATGGTAAAATCTGCAACCACTGATTGCATGTTGTAAAGTTTTATTAAAAGAGATACCAGACGAGCAAACTAGCTAATCGACTACAAACCATTTTAATGTGGAGACTTTGTAGTTTGGACCTCACAGGTGGGAAATATGATGGTCTGGTTCTATAACTAACTTCCCTAAACTACTCAAACACATTAACAATAATAATATTTACTGAGTTACCATGAAATATGCTATGGTGCCCAGTTCTAACCCTAACCCATATTAATAGTACCTTTCAGTGCAGAAGCAATGATAACATGTGCTGGGGTCAGTGAGTCTACCCCCTCACATAACATATCGCTACTGGATAGACCAGGAAAGCTTATGAAGTGCCATATATATATGTGATATGCATATGTTGTGTTGGGGGGGGGCGAGGGTGCTTGGGTGTATAGGGAAGAGAGGGGAGGTCGGGTCCTGTCAGTGAAGCGTGATAATTCAGTTATTAATGTAACAGTGATTCTGAAAAAAAGTTACAACCACATAAAAATATAAGTAATTTATTTTTTATTTACGTAGAAAAAATAACGTAAATTTTTAAACGCATCACTTTTTTTTTTTTTACAGCACGCAAGCTGAGAACGCCCATACGCACTGACGACTTCACAGACCAGACGTAGTACGTTGCCAGTTTGAGGCTCGGTGTGTGTGTCTCAGCTGGAGATATAGGTCAACGTCGTGGTTTTGGCTGCACGGCTGCACCCCCTGGCCTCCCCCAAGCTAAACCCCCCCTCCCACCCCTGCCTCCCCCCTCCTCCCTCTCTCACTCCTCTCAGCAGAAAGCAGGAGGAGGGGCGCTTGCTCTCTCCCCGGGCGGCCCACAGAGGAGGTCATCAGACTGGGCTCAGTGCCCGCGCTTGCTCTGGCGCGCCCACAAGCCACTGGCCACCCATCAGTCCTGCTGCAGTGCCCCGCAAAGCCCCAAAGCCCACAGCCTCTCTCTCTTTCTCTCTCTCTCTCTCCCTCTCTCTCTCTCTTCCCGTCCAGGGAGCACAGACTGAATGTCACCCTCAGAAACAGCGAAGGGGAGCCTGGGGAGCAGGACCACAACAGGGGAGGCTTTAGCACACATCAAAGGCTACAGCTCTACAATAGAAAAGCGCACAGGGAATACAGGACACAGAGACTCACAGAGTTCAGATACACAAACACGCCTCTGCGTAGACACAAACACAAACACGTGCGCGCAGATACGCAGAACAGAACCATTCTGTTTATAGGGTCGGCATTTTCTGATGATCCTCGTTATCCCTTAACCCTTACTGTGCCGTTAAGACTGATATATGTAAATGTAAGCGTTTCTGGAGAACAGAGACTTCAACACAGCCACGGTTATTGTTTCACTGATGCGCAGACACAGACTAACAGCTCCGTGCGGAACTACATTAGTGATTACCCGGTTATATCACAGTGAGAGGTCATACGAGAGAAGAGGGACGGGTTCCGAGCAAGACAACACATCTAAACCCACTGGCTGAATTGAGCTTGGCGGGTTGCTGAGGAGGAGGGGGTGAGCGGTGGTTGTCCAAAGAGACCTAAGTGTCCAGCGTCCCGGCCTGATTAAACCCCCACCGGACCCCCAGCCATCCCCGCACCCTCAGCCATTAGCCTGACCCATAAAACACCAGCCCCTCAAACAGCACAGCCCACTCTAGTGAGGAAGGAGAGAGAGAGAGACAGTGAGGCAGATTAAATAAGGAGCTGTGTATTAATTATTCATTCACTCATTCATTTATTTTCTATGCCATTTATTCTTCTGGGTCTCTGGGGGGTGGGTGGGTGTTAGAGCCTATCCCAGTGATCAGTGGGTGGAAGGCAGGAAACACCCTGAACAGGCCGCCAGTCCATCACAAAAAGAGGAACAATACAACAGTCAGGTTTATTTATATAGAGCTTTTTACAACAATAGTTGTCTCAAAGCAGCTTTACAGAGTTTTGAAAACAGACAGTTACAACATATGTCCCCCAGTGAGCAAACTAGAGGCAACAATGGCAAGAACATCTCCCTCAACTGGAGGAAGAAACCTTGGGAGGAACCAGACTCAAAAGGGGAGACCCATCCTCCTCTGGTCAAACAGTATTTACTGTTTAATAAACTAAATATCAAAGAAAAGAGTCTCTGTTTGAAATCTGGATAGCAAAGCTTTAGAAGCTCGCATAGGTAGAGGCAGTCTCTGATTGAGGCAGTGTATGACTGAGGCAGTCTATGACTGAGGCAGTCTATATCTGAGTCTTTATGTAAAGTGGGCGTGAGCTGAAACAGTCCCATCCGTTCTCAATGCTGGGGCAGAGGTGTCAGAGCTACATGGTTGATGTTCATCTTTAAATAAGCCTGAAGCTCCTATTGGCCAGATTCTTCATCTAATGTTCCACCTTAACTGTTACAGCTTGTACAGGCGCCAGAATGTAACCGCAGCACCATTTAAGGTGGAATAAAAAATGATCTAAACAAGCTGCTCAACACTCGGAGCAGCTTCAGCTCAGCGTTCAACACTGAAGAGACTGAAGAGACGAGCAGCTCCACCTTTATTAGCACCACAACCTCCAACAGTGACTGTAAGTAGCAGCCATGCTGTGTGAGTGGATCACTGTGTGCTGATTGAAGCAGATCATCTTAAACTGAAAGTTTCACAGAAACACCTTTAATCTACTGTGTGTTTGATGTCCAGATGAAAGCGAGTAGCCAATATAGGTAATGTTAGATACTAGCAGCTTCAGCTAATTAGCATATCTAACTTAAAAGTATGAGGGTGGATCTTATTTACACCGAGGTTCATTTTACTTCATTTGTATGATCGTCTCTGCATCTCGTTCTAAACCAGCCAATCAGAGCAGACCTCATTAAAATATTCATGAGCTCGCCCAAAAAAAGGCAAAGAGCTTCTAGGACCAAATCAAGTAACCAAGTAAATGGGCGTGTATAAAAAAATGCATGGGGGTGACCAGGGCTGGACTGGTAATCTGGCGTACCAGATTTATTTTTTTAAGAGACCCGCCCGCAATCTAGAGGGGGCAGCCCGTGGGTGCATCTTTAATAAAGACAGTGGACTGAACCAATCAGGATATAGTACGAAAGCGCCCCCCCCACTTTGAGGTGATTGAGGTAACGTTAGCTCTAGTACAGGAGAATGATGAGGGACAGTGATTGATTAGTATCAGTATTTATTGGTATTTGCATACTTCCCAAATTCTATCAGCCACGTACGACACCTTCTTCTGATAAAATAGTAAACGGTCAAGGCTGAGAAGTGTTGGAGGAGCAGCGAGTGTCTGTTTTAGGCTACATATATATGCTCCTATATATAGTATTTTAGTTATTTAGGTTAAAGGTGTGTTGAAAGGCTGCATAGTAGTTTGAATTGTAGCAACTGCTAAATGATAACCCACTGGTAACCATAACCCAATCAAAAGCTTTGCAGTTTAAGCTTTACTAAAGTAAGTGTATAAAAGTATTATTAGTAAAAGGTATGTCCACAGTAAGACAGTGTTAAATGCTAATGTGTGGAATGAGTTCACAAAGCAGCCCTGTTTGTTTTTAGTCTGATCTAAATGCAGGTTATAGCTTTTTAAAGGAGGGAGCAGCTTTTAACCTGAATAATTAGAATTGAGCTGCTAAATCAGGAAAATTCAGAAAATACAAAAGTTCTGAAACTATAGTATGTGTAAATTTACTTATTTGTTTTCCACAATGGTTATTTAATAGACTTTGATTCACTATAAATTTCTAATAAGCCTAAAGGCAAAAAGTTATTTTTAATATGATGCTGTTATTATATGATAATTATTATATAATAATAGTAAAATACATTATTTTGCGGAACAGATACATAAACTACTGGTCAGCTGTGCTAATTATGATGGGCCAATAATGCCAGGGCTGATTTTTGGTCCCAGTCCAGCCCTGGAGGTGACCAAAGGCACGTGTGGAACAATTTTAAATACTGAATAAATATATTTTACGGCACATATAAGTGAAAACCATTGCAAGATTCTGCACAACGAGATATAAACAAAGGCATTCAGAGACATTTCAAAACAGGAACTTCTCTTTAAAATGATGAAGCTTTTTCAGATGCCTGCTTCCAATCACTGGAACATACCATTTCACATCAAAGCTCTCTGAATGACTTTGTTTACATTATAACCTTTTAATTAAGCGTGAATTTTGAAATCTCGGTGGACTTGCTCTTTTAGGTAGACTCAAGAGAGCGAGAGAGTGAGCGAGCGGTAGAGAGAGAGAAAGAGAGAGAGAGTGAGGGCTATAGGAGGAAGTCAGAAGGCATCATAGGAGAGGAGGGGGAGAGAAAGAGTAAGGGAGACCTGTCTAGGGGATTGTGGGTAATGTGCACACAGGTCAGTTCATCATATATCAAGCCCACTCTCTCTCACTCACTCTCTCTCTCTCTCTCTCTCTCTCTCTCTGCCTCTGTCTTCGATTCTGTGGAAGTTCTGCACGTTACGGCACAGTTTCCTCTCCCCAAGCTCGGCGCGGCTGCTTGTAATGTTTAATTCAAATGCAAACAATGCATTTCTGCAAGAATGTATCAATTATTCAGCTTTTCATTATTGTTCTGATGAGGGCTGCACAGCTGCGGCGGGGCTGCGGCGGCCTGTCTCTCAGGCACAGCGCTCAGGCACAAACACGGCGCCTTTCTTCTCCACAATCAACTCACTCTAACGGAGATGTTCCCTGACAGCTACGCGGGAACCAAAAATAAAACCGCGGCGCGCTAACACACACCCTTGCGCAGGAACCGGCGCGCTCAGTCGCGTACTTTTAGTTGGACGCTAATACCCACGAGTGGCTTCCCAAAAGCAGGAGATCAGAAGGTTGCATTCCAGTGTTTTTCGGTGCTGGAAATACACCTGAGTCGCGGCTGCTGCCGTGGAATTCACAGGTAGCAGCCTCAGTCCGTCTCGAGCGGGAGCGGCGCGCTGAAGCAAACGCTGAAGTAACTGTGTTTGTGGATATGAAGAACAGCCTCACCTGTGGAACAACCACTCAAGTCACTTTATATAACCTTATATAAGGCTCTGAGAAATGATTTGTGATTAAGAATAACTTCGGGAGGTGCTGGGGGGGTCCGGGACCCCTTAAATAACCTCTTGGAAGCCAGAAATGCCTCTAAAGATCTGGGGGTGTCCCTGAACAATAAACCTGTTATTCATGATGTGCTGCTGTCATTCTTCAGCTGCTTCACCCACATTTGGAGAGCTTCTGTCTTTGAGATTCTTCTCTAACTAGAGATGCAGCACTGGACTGCCTCAAGGGGGCGCTGTAGCAGGATCCCCGTGTAGGTCCTTCATAAGTCAGTCACTGTATCTATGCCCGGCATACCTCTTCACACTAGGCTTTACACAATAGTTTATCCATCCATCCCCTATCTTCTGCTTTATCTTGCTAGTTAGGGCGGTTGGTGGGGGCTGGAGCCAAGCCCAGCATCATCAGGTGAAGGCAGGGTACACCATGGACAGGTCATCAGTCTATCGCCAGTCCATCACACCAACAGGCAGTTTAGAGTGAGGATCCTAACATGCATGTGTTTGGACTGTGGGAGGAAACCAGAGTACCTGGAGGAACCCACTCAAACACTGAGAGAACATACACACTCCACACAGAACCACCCGGACCGGGAATCTAACCCAGATCATCTTACTGTGAGGAGACAGTGACCACTACACCACCATACTAACCACTACACCACCATACTAACCACTACACCACCATACTAACCACTACACCACCATACTAACCACTACACTAACCTCTACACCACCGTACTAACCACTACACCACCATACTAACCACTACACCACCTTACTAACCAGTACACCACCATACTGACCACTACACCACCATACTAACCACTACACCACCATACTAACCACTACACCACCATACTAACCACTACACCACTGTACTAACCACTACACCACCTTACTAACCACTACACCACCATACTAACCACTACACCACCATACTAACCACTACACCACCATACTAACCACTACACCACCATACTAACCACTACACCACCATACTGACCACTACACCACCATACTGACCACTACACCACCATACTAACCACTACACCACCATACTTACCACTACACCACCATACTTACCACTACACCACCATACTAACCACTACACCACCATACTAACCAATACACCACCATACTAACCACTACACCACCATACTGACCACTACACCACCATACTAACCACTACACCACCATACTGACCACTACACCACCATACTTACCACTACACCACCATACTTACCACTACACCACCGTACTAACCACTACACCACCGTACTAACCACTACACCACCGTACTGACCACTACACCACTGTACTAACCACTACACCACCTTACTAACCACTACACCACCGCACTGACCACTAGACCACAGTGAAGGCTGCTGTAGTTTATCATTACTGTCCAAAGGAAAACAACAAAGAGTATCTCCAAAATGGCAACTAAAACGATCTCTACTTTTAATGTAAGTCTATAGAACCAGAATTTTTTCCAAACTACTTTGAAGCATTTCCATTGGTCCATTCATCTTGAAATCTTCACTCAGTGAAGACTGCTGATTTCAAATGTCTCATAAAAACTTGATAAAGGAGGAGATATATGGATGTTTTGGAGAGTTCAATATCTGAAAACTTCACAGTAAATTTACTCCAAATCAATCAGTAAAGACGAGTGTATCCAAATAAAGAGGGCCAGATGAGCCCATATCAAAACACATGAAGGCCAAACTGCTATTCACAAATGATTAAAAGTATAAAACTATAACAGAGAGCAGTAGAGCAGTCAGTCGAACCACTTGGTGGGGTTTCATTCTGAAAAACAAAAGTCTCCAAATGGCAGCTTTACAAGAGAGGACAAAAACTGTCTTTACTTTCAATGTAAGTCTATAGAACCAGAATTTTTTCCAAGCTATTTTGAGCCATTTCCATTGGTCATCTTGGTTCATCTTGAAATCTTCACTCAATGTAAAAGGAGATGTGTGAAAACTTGGATTTCACAGTAAATTGCTCAGCAAGTTTACCCCATATCAATCAGTTAAGACAAGTGTATCCAAACAAAGAGGGCCAGATGGGCCTACATCAAAATACACAAGGGCCAAAATGCTATTCACAAGTGATTAAACTTTTTACCATTTAAATAACATCTCCAATGTGAGACCTTACCTCTCCCTGAGCAACACTGAAAAACAGATTCATGCAGGTTGGACTACTCTAACGCTCTCCCTTCTGGCCTACCAAAAACTACAACACACCAACGACAGTTCATTCAAAACTCTGCTGAACGAGTGCTGACTAAGACCAGAAGACGAGCACACATTACAGCTATTTTAAAATCCTTACACTGATGACCTCTTTCTTTTCATATTGATTTAAAAATTCTTCTATTAGTTTATAAAGCACTACATGGTACCTCACTAAAATGCTTTGGACCTATGAACCAGGAAGGCTCCTCAGATCCTCCAGATCTTCTCTTTTAGTTGTTCCACAAAGAAAAACAAAAACTTTGCTCCAAAAGGCTGGAGCAACCTACCAACTGATGTGAAAGAAGCTCATAACATTAAAATCTTTTTTTTCCCTTATCAACTATTGATTTTACTTAATATACTAAGATGGACACACAGTGTAAATGTATTCTGTGGTTTGATGAGTCCACCTATCTTTTATTTTATTTATTTATTTTTTATTGAGGAGTCTCAGGAGTCTTAAGTTTCACACAAGAAATTACATACCAGCATTATGTCATAAGACACAATTCAAATGTCACCGAATAATTGTTTTAAATATAACCACAATTCACTCACTCACACAAACACGCACACACACATAAACATACCCACACAGGGAGGGAGGGAAGAAAAGGAGAAAATAATAATAAAATAATAATAATAATAATACATTAAAATCTTTAAGCGTAAACTAAAAACTTATTTATTCAGTCTGGCTTTTGTGTAGTGATTTTTATAAACTTATTTGAATTTTTATTACTGTATTCTTTTGTATTATTTGATTCTTTCTTTTTATTTTATATTTTCTTCAATCACCTGTGAAGTACCTTGAATTTCAATCTTATTTCTCTGAAAGGTGCTATAAAAAAAAAGTTTGATTGATTGATTGATTGATTGAAAACAGCATTGTAGAGCAAGCAGTTGAACCACTTGGTGGTGTTTCATTCGGAACATTTACCAATGGCCCCTAAATCTGCCACCATGTTCACACTGATATGTGTGTTCACACTGGTCTGTGAAATGTATCAGTGCATGAATTTGTTTTTGTTACACTTTCAGAGTGAAGCCTGTGGCTGGTGGCGTAGAGTCTTACTCTACACCAGCACTACAGAGCGTGTTTTCTCAAGTATTTGATTTCAGCAACACTTGAGTGAAGCACAAATCCACTTTCAGAGGAGATCATTTGTAGATTCTGTGCTTGGAATAATCTTGGAAGTATTATTTGCATGATTTGAGTTAATCAGAGTTTTACAGTGCAGCCGCGCTCTGACCTGAAGCCTCTCCCGGTGGGTGTGGACGCTGTTTGTCAGCCTGAGAGCTGTGGCGCAGTGGGCTAGGCCAGCTGGGTGGCTGATGTGTTGACTCTGCAGCCCTGACTGGCCCCTGCATTCATCCTGTTGTTTGCAGAGCACCTGGTTCCTCCCTTTCTCCAGGCCCAGACACGCAGCAGACTATTTCAGTCATCACTCGCTCACACTCTCTCTCTCTCTCTCTCTCTCGCTCTCTCTGTCTCACAAGGTCACGGTAACTTGGCCATTGAGCACCCAAATGCCTTGTTATTTGCGGCAGATACTCAGAGGGGGCTGTGTGCGTTGCGGTGTGTTGTGCAGCAGCGCTCCCTCTCTGGCACATTAGCCGGGCTGCTCCCTGCCTCCGCTTTGATGGTGAGTGCCGCGGGGCTCTGATCACTGTTTGGGGTTGTAATTGCTCTCTGGAGGGGCCTCACCTGGCTGAGAGCTGTAGACACACCAGAGAGGCCGATATATATATATATATATATATATATATATATATATATATATATATATATATATATATATATATATATATATATATACACAGAGAGAGAGAGAGAGAGAGAGGAGAAAGGAGAGAGTGAGAACTAGAGGGTAATGAATGTATGCAAGGACACATACTCATGAAAAAGTCAAGAGATTATATTGTAGCCTGTTCAGATCATCCCAGCAGTCCAGCAGCTCAGCAGAACATTGCACCTCTATGTATCCTAATGGTTTTTATTTATTTATCTATTATTATTTTATTTAACTTTTAATTTAACCAGACAAGTCATTAAGAACAAATTCTTATTTACAATGGCAGCTTGACAAAAAGCAAAGCCACTCTCAGCATTATGTGAAAGTAGTTGTTTTTTGGGTCCCTCTACAGTTGTAGAGCGTAATTCCCGTTTTCACCACTGTTGTAAATACATAATAACCCCGCCCCCCGATGAGCCCACTGTTCTCTGATTGGCCTGCTCATTCTCTCTGTTCGAATTTGTCACAAGCGAGGTTCTGTCTCTACATGGCCTCGAACAAGCTTGTCGGTAGGTGGGCAAAAAGGACTGTGTTACGAGATGACATCACCTTATAATAACTAGAGAGTACAGAATCTGATATACCTTCATGTGCTTATATGTCAGACATATAGACACGATTTTAGTTATGTATAAGAGAAAATCATTAAAATCGTGAGTGCGTGATGTGCATGCACATTGCTGGGGAGTCTGGCATGCACGCTTGCCTGACAGAGGACTGAGGTTAGATAACTTTTGGCATGTGGAAAGACTACGAGGCTCTGTGAAACAAGGATGGCACAGCTGTTTTCCCATTGGCCATGAGACTGTCTTACAGACTTTTCATCTCTTTTACCTCTTGCCAACAAGTAAAGGTCAGATTTATTCTTGTCTTGCTTGGTCACTCTTTCTTATTCTCTTTCCCGACAACATCTTCTTCCATCTCTTTGCATCAACTATCATGATGGTCATGCTGGGAACTTGGAGCCATCTTCTTACTAACCCTTCTTACAGCCACCTGAAGACCCAGAGTTGTTTGTGTGCTAGTGTTGCTGTACAGTGTTACTAGGTTCTCACAAGAGGTCTCGTACCCACTGATCCAAAGCTACAATACACTATAGCAGGCTTTCCAGGCCTAGAGTATCAATGACAGAGACCCATCCATCCATCATCTTCTGCTTTATCCCTAGCTGGAGCCAATCCCAGTGTCATCGGCAGGGTACGCCATGGATAGGTCACCAGTCCATCGCATGGCCAACACACACTCACAGCTACGGGCAGTTTAGAGTGAGGATCCTAACATGCATGTGTTTGGACTGTGGGAGGAAACCGGAGTACCTGGAGGAACCCACTCAAGCACGGAGAGAACATACACACTCCACACAGAACCACCCGGACCGGGAATCCAACCCAGATCATACTGTGAGGAGACAGTACTGACCACTACACCACCGTGCTGGCATGACAGAAGATAAGATGGTTATATACTGGGTCTGTCTTAAAACCTACATAGTCAGCATTTTATGTCATAGTATGCGTCTGCCGACACTTAAACTGTCCCAATACTTAGATCCCTTAAACATGCTGTCTACTGAGGTTCCTTTCTTTGGCCGAATTGTAAGGAACCAGTGAGCAGTTCCTCAGCCACTACGCCAATCCCATGATGCAATCCAAGCAAAACCTTTTTCAGCATGGCCAGAGCTATGAGCGTTTCATTTTTAAATATAAGCTATCAGCAGCAGCGCTCATCTTCTTAAACGAGGGCTTCTAACTGCACTGCATTAAAACCTGCATCTGTTTCACTCCTCCAGAGCAAAAACCATCAACACTGCAATAAAAAACCTACAAGAGGAGAATCCACAATGCTGAAACACTGAGGAGACGCTGCAGCTGAGGTCAGTAAACACCGGTCAACATGCAGTGGGTGGGAACAAGCCGTGCCGCAGTCTTTCTCCAAATATAGCGTCTCGATAATCTTTCTTATGAGGAGAGAACACTGCTACTTACACAGCTGCCTACATAGTCAGTGCACTACATAGCCAGCTCACTGGGTTTTGAGACAGACCCATAGTTGTTTTAACTCCTGCTGGAGTTTCAGCTCTCTGATAGACACGCAGGCGAAGATGGAAGATAAGGACCGGCAGCTATGAAATCAGAGCGCCGTGCCAAATCTGGAGCACTCTGGCTACAGGGCACTGACATGCTCATACAGATGAGTGGGGTAAGGTGTGAACGAGGGGAGCCCAGTAGGGGTGCAGGGGAGACTCCACCTGATTTGAATAGCTTCTGGTGGTGAGGAGCTTGAAAAGACCCTTTTAGCGCCTGCAAATACGGAGAGTCGTACAGAGGGAAGGAAAGAGAAAGAGGGATATGGGTTCGGGTGGAGGGGTGGGGTGGGGTGGGAGGGGGGCATAAAGTAGCCTAAAATCTATTCATGAGGTGTCAGCTTACAACAGCGTGTTGACACACGCCTACGTTTCCTAGGAAACCGGTGCCCCGAGCGCAGTTATCGACGCACTTCCATGGCACGCAATTATCCAATTATCTCTCCAGCCTGAATCAGCACATCAAATCACATGACAGGGTTTTTTTGTGTTTTTTTTTTAATTTTTTTTTTACAACACCTCCACAATTTGCATGTACCACTTGTCTTTCCAGTTCTCACCCTGTCTCTCTCCTTCACTTGATATTTCCTTTTTTTTTTTTTTTTTGTCTCGGTCTCGATCTTCCTTGTGCTCTGCTTGCGTTTGTTTGTAACCTCCGGTTTTGGTTTCAGCCTATGATAAGCATATAGGACGTTCGGCATGCTTGCCGCTCCTCTTTATATGGCCTGCTGTTTTATCTCTCCGCTGTTAATATGGTTGCTTTTTAATTAGCCTTCTGTTCTTCCACGCGCACACCCTCGCTCACACAAACAGGCTGTTTACTTCCAGGAGGGGCGTCGCCAGTCCTGCTTTCGGCTGGTCGGTGGGCCTGGGTGGAGGCGTTTTGACTCACGGCGGTGAGCTTCTGGACCGGCGGACAGGCCAGCTGGAGGAGCCACGGAGAGGGTCGCTGACCCCTCCTCGCAGTCTGGGCTCGTTCATGAAGGCTAGTGCACATCCAGGGCCTACCTGCTGACCACACAGCCGACTCACAAGCGAGAGGCGTCTAAGAACGAGTATATAGCTGGCGTAGATGTTTAGACTCCTGAACAGCTTCCGCTCATTAAGGCTGCTGTTCTCTTGGTTTTATGTTTTGAGGTCTACAATTATAGAGTTACAGGTTTAGATTTTCCTATAAAGCTACTTTTCTTCTGCAGTCACCCTCTGTCTGGAATCTGGAACGCTCAGTTAGAGCTCCTGTGTTATTAAGCCCCGCCTACCGATGAGCCAGTGTGCTCAACCTCTCTGCTCTGATTGTTCAACTGCAAGAGAAGTTCTTGTGGTACACGGCCTCCACCAGGCTTGTTGGTAACAACATCTGCCCACAACATTTCCCAGACTGCAGCGGTGAGCGGCACGCTTCAACGAGAGTTGAGTCTTCTGTTCAGCCATCGTTCACTGCGGCGGAGTAAAATAATCGCCACGGACGCAAAACATCTAGCTGAATTCCAGATGAACCCAGTGTTATACAAGAAAAATAAATAAGGACAGACCTCCTGCTGCCCTTCTCCGCCTTAAATAAACAATCTGCACTGATAACGCTCTCCTCTAACGTTAGTTAACATTTCTTCAACACAAACATGTGAACGCAGCATTATTTGTCTGCAGCAGTCTGTTTGTCCTGGCAGGGATTTGAAGCTCGGTCTGCATGGGGAGCGGTGGTATTACCCACTACACTAAGCTTGTATGTAAATGTAAAAACATTCTTAAAGCTCTATTTGAAACCAGTCTGGCTCTTTACTGTGAACTGTTTCAGGGTTTTTTAGCCCTCAGCCCATCACTAACATTGGACTTTGGCACATCTGGGGACCCCTGCCTTAAGGGTCTCTATAGGCAGGGGTCCCCACTTCTCACAACATCATAACTACATGAGTTGCGTATTAGTTTCAAAGTAGATAAAAGGGGACTCCACTGAAAGTCTCTCAGAGAAGTTGTTTACAGTGGTGTTGATGGGAACCAGGCGTCATTATGTCTATAATACAAACAAGACATTTTATTTACTATCAAGACCACCGGTGAACCTATACGTGTCTTCTGGGTTTTATATGTAATCTTAATGATGGCATTAAACTCTTTAGATCAGAGGTCAAGAATAGGCGGACCGGACCCTGACGTTGTTCAATGTGGACCCAAACTGATAAACTATTGAGAACGATTTAATTTAGACTGTTTATTTTAAGAGGCGGAGCTTTTCTTGTCTTTACTGTAATGGGCTTTGCAGTGCAGTAAAGAATAAAGTGAGTCAGAGAATAAAGTGAGTTAGAGAATAAAGCGAGTCAGAGAATAAAGTGAGTTAGAGAATAAAGCGAGTTAGAGAATAAAGCGAGTCATAGAATAAAGCGAGTCTGAGAATAAAGTGAGTCATAGAATAAAGCGAGTCAGAGAATAAAGTGAGTCAGAGAATAAAGCGAGTCAGAGAATAAAGTGAGTCAGAGAATAAAGCGAGTCAGAGAATAAAGTGAATTAGAGAATAAAGCGAGTTAGAGAATAAATCGAGTCAGAGAATAAAGCGAGTCAGAGAATAAAGTGAGTCAGAGAATAAAGTGAGTCATAGAATAAAGCGAGTCTGAGAATAAAGTGAGTCATAGAATAAAGCGAGTCAGAGAATAAAGTGAGTCAGAGAATAAAGCGAGTCAGAGAATAAAGTGAGTCAGAGAATAAAGCGAGTCAGAGAATAAATTGAATTAGAGAATAAAGCGAGTTAGAGAATAAAGTGAGTCAGAGAATAAAGCGAGTCAGAGAATAAAGTGAGTCAGAGAATAAAGTGAGTCAGAGAATAAAGCGAGTCAGAGAATAAAGTGAATTAGAGAATAAAGCGAGTTAGAGAATAAAGTGAGTCAGAGAATAAAGCGAGTCAGAGAATAAATTGAATTAGAGAATAAAGCGAGTTAGAAAATAAATCGAGTCAGAGAATAAAGTGAGTCAGAGAATAAAGCGAGTCAGAGAATAAAGTGAGTCAGAGAATAAAGTGAGTCAGAGAATAAAGTGAGTCATAGAATAAAGCGAGTCAGAGAATAAAGTGAGTCAGAGAATAAAGCGAGTCAGAGAATAAAGTGAATTAGAGAATAAAGCGAGTTAGAGAATAAAGTGAGTCAGAGAATAAAGTGAGTCAGAGAATAAAGTGAGTCAGAGAATAAAGCGAGTCAGAGAATAAAGTGAATTAGAGAATAAAGCGGGTTAGAGAATAAAGTGAGTCAGAGAATAAAGTGAATTAGAGAATAAAGTGAGTTAGAGAATAAAGTGAGTCATAGAATAAAGCGAGTCAGAGAATAAAGTGAATTAGAGAATAAAGCGAGTCAGAGAATAAAGTGAGTCAGAGAATAAAGTGAATTAGAGAATAAAGCGAGTCAGAGAATAAAGTGAATTAGAGAATAAAGCGAGTTAGAGAATAGAGTCCGAGAATAAAGTGAGTCAGAGAATAAAGCGAGTCAGAGAATAAAGTGAATTAGAGAATAAAGCGAGTTAGAGAATAAAGTGAGTCAGAGAATAAAGCGAGTCAGAGAATAAAGTGAGTCAGAGAATAAAGTGAGTCAGAGAATAAAGCGAGTCTGAGAATAAAGTGAGTCATAGAATAAAGCGAGTCAGAGAATAAAGTGAGTCAGAGAATAAAGTGAGTCAGAGAATAAAGCGAGTCAGAGAATAAAGTGAGTCATAGAATAAAGCGAGTCAGAGAATAAAGTGAATTAGAGAATAAAGCGAGTCAGAGAATAAAGTGAGTCAGAGAATAAAGCGAGTCTGAGAATAAAGTGAGTCAGAGAATAAAGTGAGTCAGAGAATAAAGCGAGTCAGAGAATAAAGTGAGTCAGAGAATAAAGCGAGTCAGAGAATAAATTGAATTAGAGAATAAAGCGAGTTAGAGAATAAATCGAGTCAGAGAATAAAGTGAGTCAGAGAATAAAGCGAGTCAGAGAATAAAGTGAGTCAGAGAATAAAGCGAGTCAGAGAATAAAGTGAGTCATAGAATAAAGCGAGTCAGAGAATAAAGTGAGTCAGAGAATAAAGCGAGTCAGAGAATAAAGTGAATTAGAGAATAAAGTGAGTCAGAGAATAAAGTGAGTCAGAGAATAAAGTGAGTCAGAGAATAAAGCGAGTCAGAGAATAAAGTGAATTAGAGAATAAAGCGAGTTAGAGAATAAAGTGAGTCAGAGAATAAAGTGAATTAAAGAATAAAGTGAGTTAGAGAATAAAGTGAGTCATAGAATAAAGCGAGTCAGAGAATAAAGTGAATTAGAGAATAAAGCGAGTCAGAGAATAAAGTGAGTCAGAGAATAAAGTGAATTAGAGAATAAAGCGAGTCAGAGAATAAAGTGAATTAGAGAATAAAGCGAGTTAGAGAATAGAGTCCGAGAATAAAGTGAGTCAGAGAATAAAGCGAGTCAGAGAATAAAGTGAGTCAGAGAATAAAGCGAGTCAGAGAATAAAGTGAGTCAGAGAATAAAGCGAGTCAGAGAATAAAGTGAATTAGAGAATAAAGTGAGTCAGAGAATAAAGCGAGTCAGAGAATAAAGTGAATTAGAGAATAAAGCGAGTTAGAGAATAAATCGAGTCAGAGAATAAAGTGAGTCAGAGAATAAAGCGAGTCTGAGAATAAAGCGAGTCAGAGAATAAAGTGAGTCAGAGAATAAAGCGAGTCAGTGAATAAATCGAGTCAGAGAATAAAGCGAGTCAGAGAATAAATCGAGTCAGAGAATAAATCGAGTCAGAGAATAAAGTGAGTCAGAGAATAAAGCGAGTCAGAGAATAAATCGAGTCAGAGAATAAATCGAGTCAGAGAATAAAGCGAGTCAGAGAATAAAGTGAGTCAGAGAATAAAGCGAGTCAGAGAATAAAGTGAGTCAGAGAATAAAGCGAGTCAGAGAATAAAGCGAGTCAGAGAATAAAGCGAGTCAGAGAAAGGCTCATTCAGTCTGAGTTCTCTGAAAAGGTTTATTTACTTTCTCTATAAATAAACACTTTAAGATTCTCTTTTTTTCAAAAGCGTCCTGTTTGTTTAATGTAGCTCTTGTTTTTATTGAAGTGAGTTAAAACTATTAGAAGTTTATAAATAATTAATTAAGTTCAGTATGTAAACAGTAAATATACTGAAATATACTGAACGGTATGTGTGATGTGTTGGTGTTTCAGTAGCTGATGGTATGAGATGCTGATACTAGACTACTTCAGTAAACAGGATACACCACTGAATCAGAACACACGTTAGAGATGATGACGGTCTGGACCTCGGCCTGAAGAAATGTCCTCTAACTGGACCTTACTGACTCTAATTAAACACCCCTGCTTTAGATGTTCTCATCACCACCACTGTGAACAACTCTGAGTCGGCAAGTTCTCGAGAAAGGAGCATTTCACACGAAACCACTCTGAATGACTGTTTACATCTTTGTTTACATGAATTTTGAAACTTTGCTGGAGTCTCCCTTTAAGAAGTTTTGCCAATTTTGCAAAAATCCATAATAAAAAGTGCATTTCAGGCCACAATTGTAAAACAATATCTCTGGCATTAGGCAGCATATCTGCAACCAACTTTCTGCCAGCTTTAGCTCTCTGGTTCCCATCAGCACCACTGTGAACAGTCCACACTCAGTACATAACTCACATCAACCTACGTTACTTACATATAATCTATTATATTATGGAGAAGTTATGCTGTATTATAAGACTGTATAATAAGTTTAACCTTTAAAGTCTTTGGATCTGTGCAGCTGATACAACTTTCAGAAAGATCGATGTGTTATTAGATGATTAGAACTGGTATTAGCTGACATTATGGGTGTGTATACTGTGTTTTCCAGAAGACAAAGAATGACAGAGAGACAAAGAGCGAGACGGAGCGAGGGAAAGGAATGGGGAGAGAGGAGTGCGAGCGTTGGACTTGTGCTGTCAGTTGTGCTGTGTTGCATTTTCTCCTGTAAACATGAACGTGTTTGTGCTGCTCTTCTTCCTCCCTTCCTCTGCCTCTCCGACACACTCCAGTAGTTTCTGCAAACGCTCCCCTGTCATATCAGCTAACAATGCCAGCACGCCAGCTAAAAGCGGAGGGGGGTTGGTGTGGGGGGGTGTGGGCGGGGGGGTTGGTGTAGAGGCCCAGCGCTGGGGAATTGTGCAAAAGGTAGAATAAAAATACCTTATATAACCTTTTAAAGGCAAAACAGTGAAGCCCGAAAAAGTTTACTATTCTAGTATTAGATTTGATAACAATCAACTATACTCACATGAGAAACTGCTGTATGTAGTAGGGGAGTAGGCGTATCATACCAGTGATGGTTGTACCGAATGCCCTTTTTTATTAAAACATAAAAAAATAATAGTCTAATAAATAATATTCTTATAAATGTCTGTATGTAGTGGCGTAACTCACTATTCACAATGACCAGCAGACCTGAGTTTTTATACATAATGCTTTAAAATAAAAAACTAAAAATAAGATAAAAAAGTAAAAATTTGTGTTTTCTTTGGAAACTATTTTCCTTATACTGTGTGTTGTTTTTGACCTGTATGTACTTCTCTAGCAAGGACGCACTTAAAACATGTTTTCATTTGATTTATAACCATTTCATGTAATAACATCCTGTGAGAGACCTTTTAGGGTCTTTTAACGTTTGGTTCCATTCACATCCAGAGTGAATAGTTCTGACTCTGACTGCAAGTGATTTATTCACAGTGGTGGTGATGGTAACCAGGGGTCTCAATGTCTACAACACAAATATAGACGTTTTATTTACTATCAAACCCACCAGTGAACCTACACACGCCTTCTGAGTTAATATATGGAAATTCAATTATGGTAAAAAAATCTTTTTACTTATGATCTGTTCTGCCTTACAACAGCCTGCACATATCCCTCCGCCAGGAATGAACTGAAATAAATGGAATAACAGACGCCTTCGGCAATACTTTGTCACAAAACTATAACTATTCATAACCATTTCAGGCAAGCAGTGTTCCTTTCACCTCCACTGTGAACAATTCTGAGTTGGAGTTAGTCTAGATTAGTTAGTCTAGAACAGAGGAATTCACACTAAACAACTCTGAATGACTGTTCACACGTTTGTTTACATGAATTTTAAAACGTTGGTGGAGTTTCCCTTTAAGTAGTTCCCCAAATTCAAACTTTTTGCAAAAATAGATTATAAAAAGCACACTTTAGGCCAGAACTGTCGTATGTAGTTTATCTAGAGTGAAGCATTTCCCACTGAATCACTCAGTCTGGCTTTGTTTGCATCATAATGAGTTCATTTAGAAAATTTGGTGGAACTCCCCTTTAACTACATACCTCATCAGTCAGCTTGTGAGTCATCAACATTACGCTGACGTCTATTTATTTCTCTATTATTCATAAAAGCATTCGACATTCATTATTTATCATATGAAAGTCTGAAATAGGTAAGCAGAATAAACTATGACTTAAAATAGTTTATTTGAAAGTCTGTGTGTGTGTGTGTGTGTGTGTGTGTGTGTGTGTGTGTGTGTGTGGGTGCTGGGGGTGGGGATGGGGATGGACAAACACACAATGGAAGGAACTAGAAACCTAAACTCTATTTAATTGTTATGGTTGATCAACTTTTATGCCAGTAACTCTGCACAGGGTCTCTGTAGTGCAAAGCATGCCGGTTAAAGGGAAACTCCACCAAAATTTCAAAAAAAAAATTACAAATTCAACATAGCGGATTGACTGTGGCTCTAGAGAAGCTCCCTGTGACAGACCTCTTCACTGTGGTGGTGATAGGAACCAGACGTCCACCTCTAAAAGCTCCCTCACTGACAATCATGCTGCCTGATGCCTGGTAAATTGTTTTTATGATAGTTTAATGATAATAACTTGGCCCTAAATGTATTCCAATCATTCATTTATGTCAGACACTCTTATCCACAGCGACTTACAATTAATATGTACGCAGGAAGCTAAAGGTAGTGTTACAGTTTACAAATTAATTAAATCTATTCATGGTGGTGGGATACATGCTCTGTGCTTTGACACAAAATAGTCCCTAAACATAGCTTAACATAGCTCCTTTTTCAGATGACTCTTAAAAACTCCCACACAAAGTTATTCTATGAAGTGTTTAGACCTACTGATATCTAAGACACTGTTTTATGCTAGTTTTGTGGTGAAGTTTAAGCCTCCATGTTTTTTATCCATTCATAGCGGAGGGATACAAGCAGGGAGGCAAAATAGTCCCCAAAGAAAACTTATTTTTTTCAGATTTATAATAATTTTACTGGCATTACCATTACATATACAGACCAGAAGAGACATGGTGGTAATGGACAGTAAATAAAGTGGCTATATTTTATAGTGACCCCATGTTTTTCATCATCCCCAGCACCATAAACACGCCAAGAGTCTCTACAGTGAGCCGCTTCACTGAGCTGCTTAGACATACATTGCCTAATGTGTGCAAGTACATTATATATAATTATTTAATCAAATTATTTAAATATATGCACACTGGAGGGATATATGCTCTGTGCTGCGGCACAAAATAGTCCCTAAACAAAATTCTTTTATCCGATTTACCTCCTGTGTAATCACTCTTATAAAAGCTCCCTCACAGAGTTATTCTATGAAGTGTTTAGATCTACTGATATCTGAGACGTGATAGTTAGATTTATGATAGTTTTGTGGTAAAGTTTAAGCCTCCATGTTTTTTATCCATTCATGGTGGAGGGATACAAGCAGGGAGGCAAAATAGTCCCCAAAGAAAACTTCTTTTTTTCAGATTTATAACTATTTTAGTGGCATTAACATTACATATACAGACCAGAAGACCCGTGGTGGTAATGGACAGTAAATAAATTGGCTATATTTAATAGTGACCCCATATTTCTCATCATCACCAGCACCATAAACAAGCCAAGAGTCTCTACAGTGAGCCGCTTCACCACCCTGTATCACTCTGTGTGACTCTTTTGAAATATAAGGGAAAAAATCCGACTAAAGCCTCCGTGTCCGTCGTACGTGGAGATCATTTTAGAACTTTTACTGTTCTCCTGAAATAAATATGACCTCGCGAAACGAGCAGCGAGCAGGCAGCGCGGCCGGCGGCGGAAGGGTTAAGAGTAAAGTGAACTGAATTGTAAGAAGTTGGTTTCCAGGGGAACTATTCTTACTGTTCCAGCTGAGCTGGACGAAACCATTCGCGCTGCAGAAAGAGGGGGGGAGCGACCCAGCAAACACTCGTTTATACGATCCTGAGCACGGCTAACCACACAACAAACAAACACCGTGTAAGCTAACACGTCTCCGAGACAGATAATTACATCGTGTGCTCTTGTTTTATCTGGGAAGGTTTATCTCTGATGTGGCTGCGCGGGCGCTCCCCCCTCGCAGCAGCGCGGTGCAGGCGGCCCTGCCAAGTCAGTTTGAAAAGATCAGACAAAGGCAGCAGGAAGCCCCTCGGCTTGGCAATGCGTGCGAGCGGAGCGCCAACGCACAGCGAAACCCCTCTTTCTCCTCCTTCTCTCCCGCTAACGGACTGAAGCGGACGCTCAGATCGCGCTCTCGCTCTTCGCGGCGCTTTTATTGGAGATATTTATGTTGTTTGGTGAGGGTGGGAGGGGGGAAATGCACGACCGCCTGGATCCTCGGCTCCGGAGAGGACGATCATGTGAAGGCGGAGCGGGCAGCGCTGTGTGACCGCCAGCGTTCCCCCCCATCGCTGCTGCTGCTGCTGCCGCCGCCGCCGCCGCTGCTGCTACTACTGCCGCCTTTGGATTGGAACAAGTACAAGCTTTTTAGTTTTTTTTTTTTTTTTGGGGTGGGGGGGCCCTTTTTGCATTTGAATCCTGCTGCGCAAGCAGAGACGGATCACGTGGGACGTGGAGTTGATCAGCAGTTAAATGTGAAGAAAGCTTGGAAAATATATTTTTTATTTTTTTTTGTTGGGGACTGAACGAAACACGTGAGTGGATTATTATTATTATTATTCTTTCCTTTTAAATTAATTAAAAATTAAAAAGAAGAATGGAGACGCACATCTCGTGCCTGTTCCCGGAGATCCTGGCCATGATCTTCAGCTACCTGGACGTGCGGGACAAGGGCCGGGTGGCCCAGGTGTGCGCGGCGTGGCGGGACGCCTCCTACCACAAGTCAGTGTGGCGGGGCGTGGAGGCCAAGCTGCACCTGAGGAGGGCCAACCCGTCGCTCTTCCCCAGCCTGCAGGCCCGGGGCATCCGGCGGGTGCAGATCCTCAGCCTGCGGCGCAGCCTGAGCTACGTGATCCAAGGGATGCCCAACATCGAGAGCCTGAACCTGAGCGGCTGCTACAACCTGACGGACAACGGCCTGGGCCATGCCTTCGTGCAGGAGATCCCCTCGTTGCGCGTGCTCAACCTGAGCCTGTGCAAGCAGATCACGGACTCCAGCCTGGGCCGGATCGCCCAGTACCTGAAGAACCTGGAGGTGCTGGAGCTGGGCGGCTGCAGCAACATCACCAACACGGGCCTCTTGCTGATCGCCTGGGGCTTGCACAGACTCAAGAGCCTGAACCTGCGCAGCTGCCGGCACGTGTCGGACGTGGGCATCGGCCACCTGGCTGGGATGACCCGGAGCGCAGCCGAGGGCTGCCTCAGCCTGGAGTACGTGACGCTGCAGGACTGCCAGAAGCTGACGGACCTGTCGCTCAAGCACATGTCCAAGGGCCTGGCCAAGCTGCGGGTGCTCAACCTGAGCTTCTGCGGCGGCATCTCGGACGCCGGCATGCTGCACTTGTCGCACATGGGCAGCCTGCGCGTGCTCAACCTGCGCTCGTGCGACAACATCAGCGACACGGGCATCATGCACCTGGCCATGGGCTCGCTGCGGCTGGCCGGCCTGGACGTGTCCTTCTGCGACAAGGTGGGCGACCAGAGCCTGGCGTACGTGGCGCAGGGCCTGTACGGCCTGCAGTCGCTCTCGCTCTGCTCGTGCCACATCAGCGACGACGGCCTGAACCGCATGGTGCGGCAAATGCACGAGCTGCGGACGCTCAACATCGGCCAGTGCGTGCGCATCACGGACAAAGGCCTGGAGCTCATCGCCGACCACCTGACCCAGCTGACCGGCATCGACCTGTACGGCTGCACCAAGATCACCAAGCGCGGCTTGGAGCGCATCACGCAGCTGCCCTGCCTCAAGGTCCTCAACCTGGGCCTGTGGCAGATGACCGAGAGCGAGAAAGTGCGGTGAAACTTGGGGAGGGGGAGTGCTGGGTGAGGAAAGGCAGCAGGAGGAGGAGGAGGAGGGGTAGTATGTGGGCGGGGAGTTTTCATTATTCAAAAATAAAAGGCTGTTTGCTCACTGTCGTACTTGCAGTTCAAAGCGGCGAGTCGAGCCTCCGTCGAGACTTCTCATAGCAAAAACCTATACCTGTATAAATATATACGCAGTATTCCATCCTAAGCAAGTCTATTAACCCATGTTTGTTATCAGCCAGCGTGTTGAAACACTAAAAAAAAAAAAAAAAAAAAGAAATAAACCAGAAAAGTTTGGTTTTAATTCCTAACCAGTCGCAATATTAAACCTCCTCCCTCCCACGTTACGGCGCCTAAATCGGTTTGGCTACCTCGTAGATGTAGTAGAAACTATTCTTTTAAATAAATAAATAAATAAAAAAGAGAAAGAAGCGGAGATCAATTGTGCCTGGGAAATACGCTCCCCTCCCCCATCTTGTTTCTTTCCTCTTTTCTTTTTTCTTTTTTTTCTTTTTTGCTTGAGAACAGCAGAAATGAAGCACCGGGCTCTAACTACCTTTGTTAATTTGGCCAACAAAAGACTGAAGGGGACGGAGCCGAAGGACTGGGCTCGGAAAGCGATCCGAGTTTATGCAAAGACGGACAAAACAAAGCAACAACAACACAAACGAGATTGCTGGTTTGTATACGAGAGCTTTTCTATTTTTTCCTTTTTTTTAAGGGCCTTTTTTGGACCCCGACCCCCCCCTCCCTTCCTCCTCCCGTGTTTATGCTTACGGCAAGCAGATATCGGGTTAGTTTAACGGCTGTTATTCAGAGCATCGTACTTCAAATTGAAGTGAATTCTTCTTTTGCCCACAGATGTCCCCTCTCCCGACCAGTTCCTGTCAGTAGCTTGCTCTAGTTCTTTTCTTTTTCTTTTTTATTTTCAGTTTGCTTCCTTGTGGGTCGCACCAAATTTTAATTTGGGCTTTGTTTTTAATGTTTTAAATTCACACGAAAAAGGACTTTTTAATTGCGAAAGGAAGAGTAGTGGGTTTCTCTCTCTCTCTCTCTCTTTCTTTCTCTGGGGTAAGAATCAGAACTCGTGCGAGGCCTGTGTAATATGATGATGTATCGACCTGCAAACATGTACTGAGTCCTGCTGAGAAGCTACTGTGTTTTAAATGTACTGTATGTATTTGTAAAAAAAAGAAAAAAAGAATCTCAAATTGTTTTATATTCTTACAGTAAACATTAAAGTTGATATTTATATAATTACAACAAAGGGACATCCTGGACATTTCCTTTTTTAAAATATTTTTGGATGTTGTTTTTGTCGCCGCTGACCATAAACGACCATGCATCTCAATTTTTATCTATTTTTAGTTTAGTTAAAGCTGCCGTTCAAACAGTTCATGGTTAACGGACCAACGGACATGATCCAAAATAGCTTCTGGTTCCATTGACTTGCATTAAGTGCTGCTGTTTTCTGAGACACTTGTTTTTCCCTTAGATGCAACTATATATATATATATATATATATATATATATATATATATATATATATATATATATATATATATATATATATATATATATATATATATATATATATATATATATATATATATATATATATATATATATATATATATTAGTAGTAGTAGTATATGCAGTGCAGGTCTGTCTAACCAGAGGCACAGTGGGCTTTATGCTCAGGCCTCAGAGCCCGGGGACCCTGTGTGCCGAGAGCAGGAGCAGATATGGATACGTACAGGATATTCTCCTCCTCCGCGTTCCGTTTACCGCCGTGGTGCGTCGCGCCGTGTTTACGGGGTGCTACAAAATGGATGCTTCTGCTTGATTAGGCTGCTTAGGGTGCTGGGATAACGAGAGACGGAGGTTCTCGTCATGTTTCCCGGCTTTTGGCAGCCGGCATTCCGAGGAGGACTGGCTTGGAATTGATAACGTGCTAAATCCAAGTCTGTTGTCTCCTAAAGTTAAGCAGCCAGGTCTGAATTTCATTCTTTCTTTCTCTCTCTCTCTCTGACTCTCTCACTCTTGCTCAGTCACGCATACCACATCTGAGAGATGGAGTTTGTCCCGCAGGAGCCTTCCTCCCCCTCTCTCTCACACACACACACACACACACACACACTTTTAAACATTCCTCACCATCATTCAAAGCGTTTAAGCTTTCTTCTTTCTTCTGCTCCCCCCACCCCGATCCTCCCCAGCTCACAGCCCGGAGGAGGGGTCAGACGGGACGGAGGCCGCTTGACCAGCGTGCGAGAGAGAGAGAGAGAGAGAATTCACAGCCTAAAGGTCACTGTGATCTCTCTTTTAGAAAGCTTTGCTGAGTTTATGAGCCGTTACGTGCTGGGGTCAGTGCGGCCGTGTGGAGGTCTCTGCCTGTTTTGATTGAGGTTTGATGCACTTTAGCTAATCTGCCTGCGTTTGATTACTCATTATCGCTCCGGTGAGATTGATCGTACTTGATTCAGCTCATTTCAGTGGTCACTGCAGCCCAAGCGCTGTTGCTTGTGTTGTTTTGGTCATTGTCATGTAACGTTGGCTCTCTCCGAAGCCGAGGCAGGCTTGGTTTCGGAGGAAGCATTCAAGAAAGCTCCTGTGCACAGAAAAGTATAGGCTGCGTAATACAGGTCATAAAAAGACCACCGTTAGGGCGCAAGACCGTTCTAACAATAGAGAGTGGGCGCATTCGCAACAAGCTGCAAGGCTCTTCCTTTTACGGCACCTGCGGCTGAAGGTGTCGCTGGCTTACAGTGAGAGGCTTTGAAGTTGTGGGGGTGGTGGTGTTGGTTGGGGGTGGTGGTGTTGGTTGGGGGGGGTGGGGTGGGGAGGTTGGGGTGTACGACATTGTGTATGAACTGTTGTGTGGACTGCTCCAGTTAAAAGATAAGTAAGAGACTAAGTAGGGTAGCAATATGGTTTCTTTAGGGAACCAGAAGTGGTTCTCCAAAAAAGTAAGTTTGGGTTTGAGGACCCTTGTGCCCCACCCCCGAAAAGGCAGGGTGGTGGTGGGGTCATTGGGGGTACGGCTTGCTGGATTGTGTGGAGTGCCCCAGTGAAAAGATAAGTAAGAGAGTACTCTAGTCTTCACTATGGCAGAAATATGGTTTCTTTAAGGAACCAGAGGTGGTTCTCCAGAAAAATTTGTTTGAGTTTGAGGACCCTTGTGCACGGTGGGGGTACGGCTTGCTGGATTGTGTAGAGTGCCCCAGTGAAAAGATAAGTAGGAGAGTATTGTAAGGGCAGTAGTTTTTACTATGGTAGCAATATGGTTTCTTTAAGGAACCGAAAGAGGTTCTCCAAGAAAGTTAGTTTGAGTTTGAGGACCCCTGTGCAACACCCCCCAACAGGCAGGGTGGTGGTGGGGTCAGTGGGGGTACGGCTTGCTGGATTGTGTAGAGTGCCCCAGTGAAAAGATAAGTAGGAGAGTATTGTAGGGGCAGTAGTTTTTACTATGGTAGCAATATGGTTTCTTTAAGGAACCGAAAGAGGTTCTCGAAAGTTAGTTTGAAGACCCTTGTGTGTGGGGTCAGTGGGGGTATGGCTTACTGGATTGTGTGGAGTGGCCCAGTGGAAAGATAAATATGAATATAGTCCAGAGATGCTATGGTAACCACAAGGTTTTTTTTAAGGAACTAAAAATGGTTCTCCAAAAAGTTAGTCCGAGTGTGGAGAACCTTTTTGAATGTCCATGCAGTTTAAAAAGTTTGTAAGCTTTATTTTTAGGAGAGTAGGAGGCTTGAAGAGCCTGTCTTGAATAGGAGGGAGAGAGAGAAGGTGCCTAGACGTATTGCCAGCCACAGATCTGTGGAAAAACGGGGAGGAATTTGTGAGTCACCGTTTGACTTTGCTCTGTGAAAAGTGAGTGTGCAGTGCGAGAGCCCTGTCTGACTCCAGCAGACGGGCACACACGCCGCCTTAGCAAACACAGCCCAGCACACATCAGGGGTGGATCCTGGGCTGCGGAGATGGAAACAGTCTGGTGCTCTGCTTTGCTCTAAAAGGCCACTGTGCTCAGGAGTGATCAGACCTCCCGATTATGATCCTCTACGTTCTATAATATCAGACCAGTCAGACCAGGATGAAATATGCCGAAGAACTTGTGTGCTTCTTTTAAAGAAGCATATAAGTGGATATGATGTGCAAAAATTGTTTTTAAATGGTGATGCAATCAGATTTCTGCCTATAATTCAGTGGCTGAGATGTAAACGTTAATTCCGCTCAGAGGCAGAACGATGAATCGGTTTTTATTAAAATATGAAAGAGGGCAGTTTTCAAATCAGGAAAGCTGCAGTTCTAATTTTAGTCATCGTCAACAAGATTTAGGTGGAAATATTTATCCTAATAACACACGTAGGGCTTTTCTGCTGGCAGGACAGTCGGATTTGTTGTTATTTGCGAGTGATCAGATCGGATTTGTGTGTCCAGACGTCACCAGCCGATCTGCATGGGTGGTAACGACGTAGGCGTCAGTGACTTAGTCACAAATCCCAGCACTTGCGTCATTCTGGATTTCATATTGTCAGTGTTTGCTGCGTTGCGAGTGACGCAGAAGATGGTTTGAAATGCAAATCTAGACTGAGATCTGTTAAAAGCCCAGCATAGAATCACATTTCATACCACCCTTAGATGTGGTTTGGATCTGATTTGCGAAGAAAATGATTTAATGTGTTGGTTTTGTTGTTTTTTTTTGCTGTTTGAACAAGGCCAAACATGTGCTGAGACGTTACAAACACATATATATCGTTACGATCCAGAGAAAACCAAGTGTCTCAATTCGTTGCGAGGTTTATTTTTATACATAAACTAAATTGAACAGCTGTTCTTTACACTGTGTCAAACTTTCATGATGATTGGACCAATAGGGAAGCTCCAAAGTTATTCTAAATATAATATTTTT
Source organism: Megaleporinus macrocephalus (assembly GCA_021613375.1). Lineage (NCBI taxonomy): Eukaryota > Metazoa > Chordata > Actinopteri > Characiformes > Anostomidae > Megaleporinus > Megaleporinus macrocephalus. The sequence goes on from CM038702.1 coordinate 6,099,223, forward strand.
CCATTAACTTACATTGACAGTAAAGAAAAAGAGTTTAGTTTAATGTGGAATGGTTTATTGTAGAGACTTGGATAAGCCAGGCCTCACAATGTCAACCACACCAATATAGCCATTTTATTTACCACCAAAAAGACCAGCAAACTGTTATATGGGACTATTTTGCCTTACAATGGCCTCCTTGTATCCCTCCACCTTGAATACATACGTTTTAGGCCAAAACCTCATCTGTAAACTGTTGCCAAACTGTGGAAACTCACTGAGAACCTTCACATGCCACCAATACCTAAAGCTTTGCCAAAGCCTAAAAACACGTTTAGGGACTTGTATGTATACAATAAGCAAAACCATTAATTATCCTGATTCCTCGCTCTCATAGTTTCTAAGTTCTCAACAAACAACCAGCTAATAATCACTGAGAGTAATAAGTGAATGATAAGTCTGTGATTTTAAAGAGATACAGCCGCAAATACCAGTAAGCCAAGACAGCCAGGTCAGCGCTGGGCTGGGTACTGTTGATGGCGGACGCAGTACATCCGAGATTGCATGAATACTAAAACTCGCCTACTGAAACTGCTTCGCTAGTCTGCCGCTCGTGTAGTACCTACTGGGTCTAATCTGCCTACTGACTAGTAGGTGATTTCACCCAAAGTTCACGTTTCAAACCGTAATAGATTGAAAAATAGCAGGATGGACGGCTGTAAAGCTCACAACAACGGGTTGTTTAGACAAGTATATGAGCGAATGAACGGTGGTGCGCACTTTCATCCAGAGGTTTCGTGTCATCGGTGGTGGGACTGGCATTAATAAGTACATGTGAAGTATGTTTTCCTTAGTCGGCCATCATTTTAAAAACACGTGCACCAACTGAAAAGATAGATAGATAGATAGATAGATAGATAGATAGATAGATACTTTATTGATCCCGAAGGAAATTTAGCAGCCAGTAGCAGTTACACAGTACAAAAAAACAAGGTATTTAAAGAAGAATAAAGAACTCTAATAGTCAAAAAGAATATATACAAGAATATATGAATACAAACTATATACCTTGGCTGTAGGTAAAAAGGTAGTGCAGTAATAAATTAGGTAATGTGTAAGAGAAAAATGGGTATCAGCAGATACATGACAGTACTGGGATATTTATTAAAAAAATAAATGTGCAAAGATTGTATTTAAGTAAATGTTAAAAACTGTCCAGGAGTGCAAATGTACAGGACATACAGTAAAGTGTCAATAGTGTCTATGAGTGCTGACATAAGATGTCCAGAAAACTCAGGTAACATACTTGTGCTTGTCTCGCTCTCAACTCTCCACCTTGAATACATACGTTTTAGGCCAAAACCTCATCTGTAAACTGCTTCCAACCTGTGGAAAATCACTGAGAACCTTCACATGACACCAATACCTAACGCTTTGGCAAAGCCTAAAACACATTTAGTAACTTTTATGTATACAGTAAGCAAAACCATTAATTATCCTGATTCCTCGCTCTCATAGTTTCTAAGTTCTTAACAAACAACCAGCTAATAATCATTGAGAGTAATAACTGAATGATAAGCCTGTGATTTTAAAGAGATACAGCCACAAATACCAGTAAGTTAAGACAGCCAGGTCAGCGCTGGGCTGGGTACCAGTGTGTTAGGCCGCATATGTGTGCTAGCTCTTTCTGAGCCTCCCGGCTCGCGTACCTCTGCGTGTGTGTGAGGTGCGAGTTCGCGGCTGCTCGGTGCCAGCTTTCCTCGGCGAGGTTGTGACAGAGTTTGACTGGTGTCATGTGACCTTGCTGAGAGTGTGAGGGCTCGGGGCTGGAGCCAGGAGGGCCGAGCTGTCGACCTCGCTCATGCACGCACATACAGAGAGAGAGAGAGAGAGAGAGAGAGAGAGAGAGAGCGATGGGACCAGGCCGTCAAAACACCCCACAGCATAAACCTGCACGCTCACACACGTAACACAGGCAATCACAAGACTCAGGACAGCATCGGTGCTGGTTCATTTCATTAGCGACTCCGTGTCCTATATCCTGATAGTGTACATCATGTGCACGTATTAAGAAAGGAGTGAGAGGAAGACGAGCACTCCGAGACACAAACTGGATGCCAGTCTCACCGATCGATACACCGACTTGAGACACTTCTGTGTTCATTCACTCATGTACTCGTTTGAACAGCGTGTTACTGCAAGCTTTACAGCCGTCCATACTTCTAACTAAAGTTCTTATGAAGTTCAAAGCATACACTTGATGTCCTCTGCAGACCAGTCTCTGGGTCCCGTCATGATATTATATTGAACATTATAAACTTAGACTAGGAGTAAGCTGTTACACAGTCGAGTCACATTATTATGACCACTCCCTACTTCCGATGGCAGCAGCATGTAGGTGGCACTGTTATGGTCTGGCCTTACAGGTCACCTACTCCATACATGCTGAGTGTCTTCTCTGGGGCGGATGGGATCTTCACATCACACAGCTAGAAATGCCTCACACTGGTTGAAGGAGCTGACCAAGACCTCCAAGTACTAGCCTGGACCCCTAATTCTCAAGACTTGAACCCAGTTGAGCATCTGTGGGAACACCTGGATGGTGGTGTTGGCTCTACAGATCCTCCCTCACGTTCCCTCCAGCAGCTGTGGGATGCACTGCAGTCAGCATGGCTCCAGATACGTGTGACCACCTACCAGGACCTTACTGAGTCCGTGCTGCACACAGCCGTTACTCTGGATATTAGCTGGTCATAACAATGTGACTCGACTGTGTAGCTCTGTATATTAGCTGGTCATAATAATGTGACTCGACTGTGTAGCTCTGGATATTAGCTGGTCATAATAATGTGACTCGACCGTGTAGCTTAGATGTTAAGCCACTGTGTATATATCATGTTGATTGTCTTGTATGGCAGATTTTGAAGAAGTACAGATGTTTAGCAGAACATTAAACCCGAGATCACTCGATTAAAAGTAATACAGGGTAAACACTTATTCTTAGTGATGAGAAATATGAGACATGTTGCCTTATGGCTTCATACACACACACACACGATTTCTCTCCATCAACTCATCTTTCTTCCTATTTGATTTCCTTTTCTCTGCGATTTGAAAGCGCAGAGCTTCAGCTAGCCTTGCTCCGCTTTGCCCCATTGTGCTGATTGGATTAAGTGACGGGTACACATGTACCCTGCTGTATCCGCTTTCATATGCAGTGTAACGCTACACCCGTGCAGCGCTCAGGAGGTCCACGCATGAAAGAAACTTAAGTGCCAGATTCAAAATCCCACAACATAACAAAGCCATTTTTTTATTTCAGTAAAAAAGAGAGAGAGACTACCTGAAATAGGACGCGTCTCTTTAAACTAGCCATTTCTGGCTTAATCCCTGACCTGAAATGGTCATGCTGACTGACTATAGTGCCCGACAGGGAGAAGGGGAAAGGAGCTGCTTCAATAGTGGCTATATCATTTCAGAGTAGTGTTACCTTTATTCAAAAGGCCTCAGTGGACTCTTTTGTTATGCGCAGTGTTTTCTTACCTCGAGTTCACGAGTGTGGACGATACTTTTCTTACCGTAAGTGCAATATGAATAAAATTTGATCGACCCCTGCAGTACTAAGAGTCTGTAGGTAGTCCAAACTATTCGCTCGTGTTAGTACAGAGAGGTTTCATATAGGTTACTGAATAACTAGTCTTTAGATTAATAACTAAACAACACGCTTGCAGTTTAATACTGGCTAACTGCCATTATCCTGGCCTCCCACTCTCTCTCTCTCAGTCGTCCTTGATGTGTGCTTAAAGGGCCCATGTCGTATAATTTGCCTGAATAAAAGATCTGATAATATTTTAACACTGGCTACTTTTACGTGCAGCCTGATTATTCGTTAATAATCTGACTAATAGCTCAATTGGAATAGAATACGTCCACGTATACACCTCAATCTGAATAGACCAGAAACAGTAAACGCCTGTATCTGATTACATTACAAAAATCAGAAAAGGTAAATTCTGCACATAGCTCTGGATATTAGCTGGTCATAATAATGTGACTTGACTGTGTTGCTCTGGATATTAGCTGATTATAGTAATGTGACTCGACTGTGTAGCTCTGGATATTAGCTGGTCATAATACTGTGACTCGACTGTGTAGCTCTGGATATTAGCTGGTCATAATACTGTGACTCGACTGTGCATCTCTAGATATTAGCTGGTCATAATACTGTGACTCGACTGTGTTGCTCTGGATATTAGCTGGTCATAATAATGTGACTCGACTGTGTAGCTCTGGATATTAGCTGGTCATAATACTGTGACTCGACTGTGTATCTCTGGATATTAGCTGGTCATAATACTGTGACTCGACTGTGTAGCTCTGGATATTAGCTGGTCATAATAATGTTAGTTGACTGTGTATCTCTGGATATTAGCTGGTCATAATACTGTGACTCGACTGTGTAGCTCTGGATATTAGCTGGTCATAATAATGTTAGTTGACTGTGTATCTCTGGATATTAGCTGGTCATAATACTGTGACTCGACTGTGTTGCTCTGGATATTAGCTGATCATAATAATGTTAGTCGACTGTGTATCTCTGGATATTAGCTGGTCATAATAATGTGACTCGACTGTGTAGCTCTGGATATTAACTGGTCATAATACTGTGACTCGACTGTGTAGCTCTGGATATTAACTGGTCATAATACTGTGACTCGACTGTGTATCTCTGGATATTAACTGGTCATAATACTGTGACTCAACTGTGTATCTCTGGATATTAACTGGTCATAATACTGTGACTCGACTGTGTATCTCTGGATATTAACTGGTCATAATACTGTGACTCGACTGTGTATCTCTGGATATTAGCTGATCATAATAATGTGACTCGACTGTGTATCTCTGGATATTAGCTGGTCATAATACTGTGACTCGACTGTGTATCTCTGGATATTAGCTGGTCATAATACTGTGACTCGACTGTGTAGCTCTGGATATTAGCTGGTCATAATAATGTTAGTTGACTGTGTATCTCTGGATATTAGCTGGTCATAATACTGTGACTCGACTGTGTAGCTCTGGATATTAACTGGTCATAATACTGTGACTCGACTGTGTAGCTCTGGATATTAACTGGTCATAATACTGTGACTCGACTGTGTATCTCTGGATATTAACTGGTCATAATACTGTGACTCGACTGTGTATCTCTGGATATTAGCTGGTCATAATACTGTGACTCGACTGTGTATCTCTGGATATTAGCTGGTCATAATACTGTGACTCGACTGTGTAGCTCTGGATATTAGCTGGTCATAATAATGTTAGTTGACTGTGTATCTCTGGATATTAGCTGGTCATAATACTGTGACTCGACTGTGTTGCTCTGGATATTAGCTGATCATAATAATGTTAGTCGACTGTGTATCTCTGGATATTAGCTGGTCATAATAATGTTGGTCGACTGTGTATCTCTGGATATTAACTGATCATAATAATGTGACTCGACTGTGTAGCTCTAGATATTAGCTGGTCATAATACTGTGACTCGACTGTGTAGCTCTAGATATTAGCTGGTCATAATAATGTGACTCAACTGTGTAGCTTAGATGTTAAGCCACTGTGTATATATCACGTTGATGGTCTTGTATGTCAGTTTTTGAAGAAGTACAGATGTTTAGCAGAACATTAAACCTGAGATCACTCGATTTAAAGTAAAACAGGTTAAACACTTATTCTTAGTGATGAGAAATATGAGACATGTTGTCTTATGGCTTCATACACACACACAAGATTTCTCTTGAGTTCCTTTTCTCTGTGTTTTGAAAGCGCAGAGCTTCAGCTAGCCTTGCTCGGCTTTGCCCCACTGTGCTACGTTACAAAAATCGGAAAAGTACAATTCTGCACTTGCGACATAGAGGAAGTTTCAACATGGAGGGAGGTAGAAACTGGGTGCGTCTGAACTCTCCTCCTTGGCTACTTCTCAGTAGGCTAAATCAGTAGGCGAGTAGTATGTCCGAATACTCAGTAGGCATGGAGTAGTAGATTCTTATGTATGCAACCGCAGCACACTGTGCTATCCCATGATTCACCTGGAGCCACGGACGAATTCAAAACGGAGGAAAAAAACAGTGAAAAGCGGCGCGTCAGCTGTGTGTACGTAGCTATGGCTAGTGAACCGCTGCTACAGGAGTTAGCGCTACTGCTAAGGTAAACAGTGATTACATTCCTCCTGATTCGCCTTGTCTGAGCTACAGCTCGACACTGTCTGATACATATTTAGATAAAAACGCAGACCAGAGTGAGTAAAAGATCTAAATCTGTCAGTAAACGGAACTTTTAAATAAATAGCAGTGGTCTGACGTTGTGTGTCACAGTACGTCTGAGATTGCATGAATACTAAAACTCGCCTACTGAAACTGCTCCACTGCTAATCTAGTACCTACTGACTAGTCCACGCTTTAAACCTTAATAGATTGAAAAAATAGCAGGATGGACGGCTGTAAAGCTCACAATAACGAGCTGTTCAGGCAAGTATATGAGCAACTGAATGATGGTGCTTGATGCTCGTTGTCATGGTAACGTTTACACCAAATTGTGCTCTACGCATGCACGTAATTTCGGATCAGACTACTTGTGGTGTGCATTTTCATCAGGTTGTTGAGTAGAGTGATATATAAACACCTCAGTCATAATCCATAATCAGAATAAATTCAACCAGATTGAAGAAAATCTCTGCATGTAAACATAGCCAGTGTTCTAAAATGAAGCATAAATAGTCTAGTCCATATTTGAAAACTACGCTACAAAAACAGCCTGTTTTAAATGTATCACTTTTGTGATGTCACAAAAAACAGCTGGCACCTTCACACTGAAGTTGGAAAAAGTGTTTCTGGCCGGACTGTTTTTTTAACATAAGGTCAGCCACTCAGAACGCAGCCTTATATCAGATTTAAAGGAGCGATATGTAAGTTTACAAAAAAGAACTAAAATTATCAGCAGAATGTGAAGAAATAACACTGTTGAAGTTAGCATGCTAACCACCTAGCCTTGGCCCGTCCTGTCTCATTACACCACTTTGTACCTCAAGGCGAGAGTGAGTCACTGTAGTCACTCTCTGTCCTTTAAGAATGGGAAGCCAATGAAAGGATGAGTAAACACAACAATAGCTAAAGCTCTTGGCAAGAAACCACATTCAGCAGCAAACCAAAGAAGTGATATAAACAGAAGCAGAACAAGAGTTATCTCAGAACCTTTTGGTGAGTAACGGGATGAAGTCTGATGCTGAAGTCTTTGCTGAAGAGTTTCTTCTAGACTGGTAAGTATACAGCTGATAAGGAGGAGGGACTATTTGTTTGGAGCATGAATTTGATAAGTTGCATCATTTTACATACTGCTCCTTTAAAGGCACGCTAAAACAAAAGAGTGTGTTTGATGTATAAATGCTATATAGGCTATATAGGCTTTATATGCTAGATGCCATTTAAGGAACAACAGTGATGCTCTTTGGATTGTTAGATAAGAGATGTTTGGAGCTCTAGACACAGAACAGAAGAAGAGCAGGACCAAATACACATAATGTGCAGTGGGCAGTTAGGGTAGGGACAGCTTTAGGGTGGGTGTTAGTGAGTTGTAACCACTTAAACTGTAGGCTTATTATTTAGTGATTAATATTAAGATTAATGATTCTGTAACTATTCTGAAATTAGTGACTTATGACTTCAAGTAGATGAAGGCCTAGCAGCTTTATGAGGCTAGCAGTGTATGTGGTGTTGTGCAGAGGTCAGAGACCACCCTTTATTTATTAAAACAGCAAAAGGGTCATTAACTTTTCATTGCCAGAAAAAAACTCAGATACTAAATATAACATCTAAGGTTTGAGTGAGTAGTGTGTCACTCTCTACCTTTATTACAGCTTCCATTCTTTTCAGGAGACTTGCTTTCAGACTTGAGAAGTTTTTGCTTCTCAACATCCAAGTACACATTCAGAGATGTTGAGGCTCTGGACTCAGGGGTGGTCAGTCTATTGTTCAGCTTCTGTATCTCCATTTCTTAGTGAGGAGCTTCTTGAACAGCTACACATCCTTTCAGACCCATATGGGTGATGTGTCTTCTTAAGCATGGACAGAAACACCTGTGAATGTTTTCAGATCTAATGCAGCTTGCTCTTCTCCTCCATCTCTCAAAGATGGATGTGCTGTTTATCTGATAGGGGACCAGGCCCAGAGTGGCTAATCGGGAGATTTGGGAGGATTCCCGATGGGCCGGCTCATGTCAATCTCGAGTTTGGGCCGGTTGGAAGGGAAAAATAATTTTGATCACTTATCTAATCTTCTTCTTGCATTCATTCTACATTCATCTGACAGCACAGTTCCTACATCGCAGTAGATTAGGTGGGTTCTACCATCTGAGGGCAATTCTACCCTCCTAAATGTTTAAGTTGGTTGCGCCCACGACTCGTCTTTTCTGGAGTGGTAAAATTAAATATAGTAACAGAAGGGCGCCAAGCTTCAATCGGTGGTGATGGAGGGCAGAAAGAGGCCAGGTGGAGCCAAAAAGGACAGGCTAAAAAAATTAAGGTGGAAGAAGATGCTGCTAAAGGTGTGAAATTAACAGACCTGTGTTCTGGAGGACAGTCCCCAGTTCAGCCGGTAAACAGAGATATGGAAATAAGTCTGTATTGTTAGTGTAAGACTATTGCGCAACGTTTGTTTATTTTGTAGAGCCCAGTACACACTATATATATATATATATTTATAAAGTAAAATATAACATAGAGAATAGATGTGATATATGTTAAATTGTCTTAATGTTAATGTACACAGAGAAGAAAATTCTCATGTCTGTAGACAATGTTATTAATAATAAAGTTGAGAAGCCAGTGCACTGCTTAGGAGGCTTTTGATGCTGTAGGTAGCTACTAATCATACGTGTAGTAAAGAGTTTAGTGTAAATCTAATAATAGAGCTCCTCTCTATAGAGAAGAAAAATGCTATTTTAATTTCAAATGATTTTAATTTCAACTTATTGCTAAATATGTTTTCTGTTAACTTACCTGTTAACCAACATATACCTGAACTTATACCCATTAAAAAGGAGCTTTAAGAGCTATCTGCTATTTAATTTATTTTAACTCCTCCTCTATGGAAAAAGTGGGCCGGATTTGGGCATGAAACTCCCGGGCTAAAAAAGGGGCCCACTCCGGCCCTGTAGGGGACCGGCCCTGGTGGGTATTCCAGGTGGGCGTTAGGAGTGCAAATTTCTATGTAGCTGTTAATTGTATTCTTGAATCGGGCTTTGGAAACTCCTGTTATCCACGTTGTCTTTCAGCCTGTTGCTGTATCTGATGTCCTCATGAATATCTTTAAGTAACTTAATGCCTGTTTTGACTGGTAATGGAAAAAATGAAGGGTGGTCTCGGACTATTCTGCAGTACCGTATATGAACGTATGCATATTCCTGCAGAAGTGTAGGAGTGAGAGGAGGCTGCAGGGTGAGGCTGAGCGCACAGCAGGTCCTTTGCTCCAGTGTGTGTGTGTGTGTGTGTGTGGGAGGCATAGAGAGGTGTGTGTGTGTGTGGTGCTCTGCATCCACTCAGGCAGGGAAAGAGGTAGCGCGAGAGAGAGAGCAAGAGTGAAAGCGATGGGGGGGGGTGAGTTGGGAGAGAGATGGATGACAGGAGGAGGCGTGCTGCAGACTCTCCTCACAAATGCATTAGCCTCTTTACCACATCTGCCCGGCCCTCGGAGGCCACAGGCCAGCCGCACTCAGCGCAGGTTACACGCAGCCTGTGCAACGCGCCGAATCGCCTGAGAGGTTAATGGAATGTTTTGGAGGGCGCGTGCTCATATTTGGACACATTTTCAAACATATATTTAAAGTAGCGTCGCTGTAGAGGCCCTTCTCTCCACATACCGCGCAGACTATACGCTGATCAGAGTTCAAATAAACACTCAGTGTGTGGGAATATGAGAGAAGTGGGTTAAAGGTGATGTAGAATGTTTTTATTCAGCGTTTTAAACTGTTCTCTGATGTTCTACATAGACTGTATGTGACTTTGGTGGCCCACATGCAATTTTACCTTGATTTGGTCTTAGCAGCTGCTTTGATGAGCTCATGAATAATTAGATGCAGTCTGATCTGATTGGCTGGTTTACAGTGAGATGCTGCAAAGATCACACGGAAGCAACATCCATCCATTATATTCTGCTTTATCCCACAAGTCGGGAGCCAATCCCACCGTCATCGGGCGAAGACTGGGTACACCATGGACAGGTCACCAGTCCATCCCATGGCCAACACACACTCACGCACACACTCACACCTACGGACAATTTAGAGTGACCAGTCAACCTAACATGTATGTGTTTGGACTGTGGGAGGAAACCGGAGTACCCGGAGGAACCCACTCAAGCACAGAGAGAACATACACACTCCACACAGAACCACCCAGACCGGGAATCCAACCCAGATCATCTTACTGTGAGGAGACAGTGCTGACCAGTATACCACCATACTGACCACTACACCACCATACTAACAACTACACCACCATACTAACCACTACACCACCATACTGACCACTACACCACCATACTAACCACTACACCACCATACTGACCACTACACCACCATACTAACAACTACACCACCATACTAACCACTACACCACCATACTGACCACTACACCACCATACTAACCACTACACCACCATACTAACAACTACACCACCGTACTAACCACTACACCACCATACTGACCACTACACCACCATACTAACAACTACACCACCATACTAACCACTACACCACCATACTGACCACTACACAACCATACTAACCACTACACCACCGTACTAACCACTACACCACCGTACTGACCACTACACCACCATACTGACCACTACACAACCATACTAACCACTACACCACCGTACTAACCACTACACCACCATACTGACCACTACACCACCGTACTAACCACTACACCACCGTACTAACCACTACACCACCATACTAACCACTACACCACCATACTGACCACTACACCACCATACTGACCACTACACAACCATACTGACCACTACACCACCGTACTAACCACTACACCACCATACTGACCACTACACCACCGTACTAACAACTACACCACCATACTAACCACTACACCACCATACTAACCACTACACCACCGTACTAACCACTACACCACCGTACTAACCACTACACCACCGTACTGACCACTACACCACCATACTGACCACTACACAACCATACTAACCACTACACCACCGTACTAACCACTACACCACCGTGCTAACCACTACACCACCATACTAACCACTACACCACCGTACTAACCACTACACCACCATACTAACCACTACACCACCGTACTAACCACTACACCACCATACTAACCACTACACCACCGTACTAACCACTACACCACCATACTAATCACTACACCACCGTACTAACCACTACACCACCATACTAATCACTACACCACCATACTAACCACTACACCACAGTATACACCACCGTATTAACCACTACACCACCATACTAACCACTACACCACCGTACTAACCACTACACCACCATACTAACCACTACACCACCGTACTAACCACTACACCACCGTACTAACCACTACACCACCGTACTAACCACTACACCACCATACTAACCACTACACCACCGTAATAAGAAAAGGACAGACGTTCCCTTTCACAGCCACCAGTTTGGTTGTGGTTGTATGTAAGTGTTGGAGTAAAAATATTAGTGAGTCTGTTCCGTCACAGGTTAGGATTTTGAGCTCGGCCTGTTTTTCTGGTGTGTCTCAAATCCTAGTGAGCTCCTACATAGGCAGCATTCTACGTCATAGTATGCGCTCCCGACATGTAGACTGTCCCAATTCTTACATACCTTAAACATGCTGTCTACTGAGGAACCTTATTTAGACCTGATTTGAAAGAAGCATTGAACGCTTCCCCAGCCGCTAATACAATCCCATGATGCAACACAGACAGAACTTTTTTCCAACATCGCAGAGAAAAGTGGAGCTCCTAGCGGAGAAGTCATCTTTAAATGTAAGTAATTCCGATTCTCTCTGGAGTTTTAATGGAATTTCTTGTCATATAATCACACAAAAAGGCTTTTATTTGCAACTCTGTAACGAGTCGTTGACCATTTTGCCGTTTTATACTTGAGCCATTAGCATTTATGCTAACAGATTTTTAAACCTCGGGCTTTTGTTTTGGATGGCCGGCGGTAACTTAGCAACTAGCTAAGGTCACGTGCAGTGGGCGGGAACAAGCCGTGACGCAGTCTCTCTCTAACTAGAGCGTCTCAGTAATCTGTTTTATGAGGAGAGATGAGGAGAGAACACTGCTACTTACACAGCTGCCTACATAGACAGCCTACTTAGACACTCACTAGGATTTGAGACAGACCCATCCTCTCTCTCTCTGTATACAGGGTCTGTATTAACCTGATACTATCGTATTAGTCTCGTTTGAGGCTCACAGTATGTGCAGTTCTGTGCACTGAAGTCTCTTCACTACTCTGTGACAGTGTTGAAAGGCAGCTGGTGTGAGTAAGAGTTCTGAGAACACTTCTGAATATGTGCTGAACTGTTATTGTATCAGCAGTTTAGTTCGTTTGTCTGATAAGAACTGAGCAGTCTCAGAGTTTGGAGATGAAGAAAGGAAGAAAGGGAACGTTCTAGAAAGAGTGGAGAACAGCAACATGTTCAAAAAGGAATGTGCCAGTAGGACACATTTTTCCTCCTCCTCCTTCACTTTCCTTCACTCTCTCTCTCTCTCTCACTGTTTGACCTTTTTTCTTCTACTCCCTGTGCTTCTCTCCTTCTCTGTCTCTTTCCTTTCTCTCCTTCTCTCTCACTATTTTTCTTTCTATCCACTTCTGATGCTCTCCATTTCTCTCCCTCTTTCTTTATCTGTCTCTTTACCTCTCTCCCTTTCTCTCTATTTACCTTTCTTCTCACTCCTCATGCTCTCCCTTTCTCTTTTCTCTCCCTCTCTCATCTTACTCATCTTTTCTTTCTCTCTCATTTCCCTTTTCTCCTCACTTTTTCTTACTCTCCCATCTCTCTCCCTCTCTTTCTCCCTCTGCCGTTCTCTCTGCCTCCTCATCTGTTTGTTTTGTTCTTTCCTCCTCCCCTTTACTCTCACTTTCTTCCTCTCCTTTTCCTTCTCATTATTTTTTCCTCTCTCTTATCTGTCTTCCTTTTTTCCTGCTGTCTTTGTTTTCTTCTTTTTCTCCCCTTCTCTCTCTTTCCTTCTTACTCTCATTTTCTCTTTTCCCCTCACATTTTCTCTCCTTATCCTATCTCTCTTCACCTCCTTCCCTCTGTTTCCTTTTACAATTCTATCTCTTTGTTTCTCTCACTCTCTCTCACTCACTCTTTGTCTCTCCATTTCTCTTTCCTCCTCACTCTCTCCCCTTTACCTCTCTTCTTTTCTCTCCCTCTTTCTGTCCATCTCACTCTTTCCATTTCCCTTTTCTTGCCTTCTGTTTCTCCCTCTTTCAGTTTCACTCTTTCTCTTATTTGTTTTACTCACCTACTCTTTCTTCCTCTTTCTTCATTTGTTTCATTTTTCCAATCTTTCTCAATCTTTCTCTCCGTTTCCCCTTTCTCCTCTCTCTCACTTTTTATCTGACTCCATATCTTGGCTCTCTACATCTCTCTCTGTCTCTCTCTCTCTGTCTGTCTGTCATCTCTGTCTCGCTCTATCACTCTCTCTCTCTGTCTCTCTCTCTGTCTGTCTCTCTGTCTCCTTCTCTCGTAGTCCGTCTCTCTTACTCTCTTTCTGTCTGCCTGTCATCTCTCTCTGACTCTCTATCGCTCTCTCTCTCTGTTTGTCTCTCTTATTGTCTCTTTCTGTCTGCCTGTCATCTCTGTCTCGCTCTATCACTCTCTCTCTCTGTCTGTCTCTCTGTCTCCTTCTCTCGTAGTCCGTCTCTCTTACTGTCTCTTTCTGTCTGCCTGTCATCTCTCTCTGACTCTCTATCGCTTTCTCTCTCTCTCTCTCTGTTTGTCTCTCTTATTGTCTCTTTCTGTCTGTCTGTCATCTCTGTCTTGCTCTATCACTCTCTCTCTCACTCTCTCTGTCTGTCTCTCTGTCTCCTTCTCTCGCAGTCCGTCTCTCTTACTGTCTCTGCCTGCCTGTCATCTCTCTCTGACTCTCTATTGCGCTCTCTCTCTCTCTCTCTCTCTCTCTTTCTCTCTCTTTCTCTCTCTGTGCTACACAACAGGAAGTGAGGCCGGTCCCGGGAGCTTTAAGACAAATAGACTGGTTTGATCAAGTTTAGCGGCGGCTCCCCAGAGCCTGGCTCTCAATAGCGGCGCCGCTTCACAAACACACACAGGAGGGAAAGAGAGAGCGCTCACGGCTTCATCCAGCCAGCCTCTGCCCTCTCTCCCTCCCTCCCTCCCTCTCTCTCTCTCTCTCTCTGCTCTACCCCTCTCTCTCTCAGCGCGCAGGGGGAAAATGGCTGATGGCTCAGGGTCACTGAGAACAATGCAGCCTCGGAGCCGCTTCGCAACCCAGCACAGCACCGGCAACAGATCAATAACAAAATCTAAGGAGCCTTTAAGGACACACGGGCTGCTTCTGGCTTTATTGTAAGCAGCATTTTCTTGTTTGCACAAATAAAAAGAGCAGCTTCTGTACTTTTATCACCATCACGATTTTCAAAATCACTGATATTACGTAATTCAGTCGTTCAGGCATCCAGAGTGGTTTGATGTAAACCAATCCGTTGTTCTCTGATGTTCTACCTAAAAACTATGTGACTTTGCCCAGTGGTGGCCCAGGTCCAATATTACACGCCCTATGATTTGGCCCTAGAAGCTGTTTTAGTAAGCTCATGAATAATTTAATATGCTCTGTTCTGATTGGCTGGTTTACAGTGATACACTGGAATCGTCACACAGAAGCAACCTAAACAAAATACAATGAACCTCAGTGTAAATAAGCTCCGGACTTATACTACTTACTTAACTATGATAGTTTGTTTGCTTGGATCTAACGTTACCTATACTGGTACATTACTCGCTCTCATCTGGACATCAAACACAAAGTAGATTAAAGGTGTCTCTGTGAAACGTTCAGTTTAAGATGATCTGCTTCAACCAGCACACAGTGATCCACTCACACAGCATGGCTGCTACTTACAATCACTGTTGAGGTTGTGGTGCTAATAAAGGTGGAGCTGCTCGTCTCTTCAGTCTCTTGAGTGTTGAACTCTGAGCTCTGATCCGATACCGATATATAACTGCCAATACCGTTACCGATACCGATATCGATACAAATACCGATATAAGGGCTCTTTAGTTTATTATTATTATTCCACCTCTTGGGACATCCACCTTACAAATACTACATGTAGCCATTTTGCTGTTCGGCGTTTCCAAAGAGAAAAATCTCCACACAACGGACATTTTTCAGCCAGCTGCAGACTGAAGCTGCTGGGGGTTCAAGGTAAACTGTGGAACTGGAATACCGATCACTGGTGCGTTTCGTGTTAACGTTACGGCGCGTTTATTGTCCAGCTGAAGCTGCGGACTGGAAAATGGATCGGTAAGTGGATCGGCTGCATTCGCCCGATATCCGATACGTTAAATTACGTCAATATCGGCCCCGTTACCGATATTGTATCGGATCGGTCCCATCTCTAACGGTATGTACAGTTCTATGTACTGAAATCTTCTTATGTGCAGTTGGGGCAGTCGTGAGCTGGAGGTTAGGGAACCAGCCTTGTGACCAGATGGTTCAATCCCAAGAACCGACAGGACAAGACTGAAGTACCCTTGCGCAAGACCTCTAACCCCTGACTGCTGCTTGGGTGCTGTGGTAGGGCTGCCCACCTAGTGTGTGTGTGTGTGTGTGTGTGTGTATATGTGAGTGTTTCTCTGCAGGGATGGGTTAAATGCAGTGGCGGCTGGTGCTAAAACTATTGAGTGGGGCTCAAACAAACCGACAAATTAAAAACAAACAAATAAAAAAACCTTAAAAAAGTGAAGTAGTTCCACAACAGGCTTTGAACTCGCTTGCTGTAGATGTGACTAAGCTCTGTCTTCAGCTTACCTTGACAGAGCACCTGATAGGCTTTTAAGGCGTTGCTCTGTGCATCTTCAGGAAATGCTGTGTTAATGAGTCGATTCTGGGATTGTCCAATCACACAATGTTTAAAAAAAATAAGCCAGTACCAACACACTACCAATAAAAGTGGGTGTGTCCTGGGCACAGAGAGCTGCGCCCTGTGGAAACTCTGAACCAACCAATTAAACAGCAGCCTCAGATCACCTGCTTGCCAAAAGTTGATGCTCCTACATACTCTCTCATTAGACCTGCGCCCTGTAAGCAATGTAAGCAATTAAATACCATTATATATTTAATATTTTAATAAATTCTAACATGGATATTAGACACAGTATAACTAAATGATGTCCTAATTATTTTAGTTTATAGCAGTTTATAATTAACTCATTTTAATGTCCGAATGATTTAAAGGGGGGGTGCCCCAGTGCTCCTATTGACCAGCCGCCACTGGTTGAATGCGGAGATCTTAAATTTTTCTCTGGGATCACACAGTATCTAAAATTAACAAGTTTTCCATTAAGTTTTTTGGTGGAATTTCCCTTTAAGTGCATCCCAAGGCTGCATACAGACTTTAGACAGTTCATCTAAACAAAGGCAACAGTCAGTTCAGTCCAACAGAGGAGATGTTTTTGCTTGTCGAGATTTGATTCCCCCCCCGTTTCACTGGAGTTGATTATTCGCATCATGCATGACGTGACGCAACATTGAACCCTTTTCCAGAATATGGATGATTCACTTCAGGAATGCTGGTTAAAGAACAACTAAAAAACAGGATGTAGCACTGGCAGAGGGGCCTAGCGGTGGAGCCGGTTCATTAATGCACGCGCACACATACGGGCCTACATTCATAACAGTTATCTGCATACTGTCCAGACCCGCAATCTCAAAGAGCGAGAGAAAAAAATCTACCGTCAGCAAAAGCGAGCTGGCGTCGTTTCAGCTTGTCAAAAGCGGCCACGGAGGAGAGGACATTCCAGCTCGCTGAGAGAGAGAGAGAGAGAGAGAGAGAAGGTGGGAGGGAGGCGAAGAGAGAGAGAGAGAGAGAGTGGACTGGGTCCACACAAACAGCATGGCCTAGTGGTGTGTATGGTAGCTCGGCGGTCCTGAGCAGCTCGGGCCATCGCACAGCCCACACCGTGGGGTTATTAAAAGTTTATAAGCGTATAACGTGACGCTATTACTTGTTTATAAGCACATATTGTGGCAAACAGAGACGCCGCCGACTATGAATCTTTCTTATTGTCTGTCTAGCTCGGCTAAACACAAACAGACCACCATGCCAAAGACGCTGGGCGTGTATCAGCCGGGTAAAGTGACTACAGATGTCAGGAAAAGCCTACAAATAGCATTAAAGACAGCTGAGGTAATAAAACAAGGACGCCAACATCTAATCTTCTCTGTGGAGCGCCGTCGAGTCCCGTGGACAATCATTTTGACATGTTTACAAACATACGGCTAATACGCAGGTGCTTTATTTGATCTGTGTACTATCATAGACTAATGTGAAGGTGCACTATGTAAGCTCTGGGTTGAGATTTTGGAGACCTCTCTGGTGAAAACGTGTAATTGCATGCAGCGTACAGAACAACAGAAGACCTGAACAGATGAGTCTGGCGACCGAAAAAGAATTCAAAGAGAACTTAGTCAAAAGGAAGGACGTCTTCATCGGTATTATGTGGATTTTGAGATCGTTTGAGACCTAAACCTCGAGGCGGACCTTCTTTTTTGAACATCTGATGGTGAAGTTCAGATGTGATCTTACAGCTACTGCAAATGAGGTGTTGTGAAACACTGGGATAGGCCCTCAAAGTCTGAAAATATTAGCTTGACACCAAAATTGAGTGTTATTTTCAATTTTCGTCAACTAAATCTTACAGTGGAGAAATGAGTGAAAGCAGCTCATTTCCATTCGCAGGTGGTGTCACTACTCGTGAAATCAGCAGTTAGCTTTCATCTTAAGGATGTTCTTATTCACTGTACTGTATTTAAACAAACAAACTGATGGATGGACTGACAGATAGGTTAGCTAGCTTGATAATGTAAGCTACAATTAATTAAAAAAAACAGCTACATTCTTCAGCCCTTGTCTGACTGACAAGCCTGATAACCGAAATATAAAAATGTGGGCTCAGCAAGAAACACGTCCTCTTCAAACCCTCATCCTCATGTTTTGGTATCCCTTGATCTGTACTGTCCAGCTAAATCAACGATAGCTAGCTAAGGCCTGCTAGGTATATCATCATCGGCCCTTGTTTGACTGACAGGCCTGATCACAGACCCCCAAAAAGCTAGCACCTTCTGTCAAAAGCAGATGTACAATAAACATCTTCATGTTTCAGTTGTCTGGCTTGTCACTCAGACAAGGGCTGACAAAGATAGCTAGCCTTGGCAGGGCAGCACAGACGAAGGGCTAATAAGTGAATCCCCCTATGAAACCTATTAAAGGGCCAGTTTAGTGTCTACTACTGACAATAACCTTTCTTTTTTTTATTTGTTTAAAAATTATAACCCACCGTATCAACAGCAGGCATCTCTGTCCCTCTTTCTCATCAAAGGAAAACACTAGAACGATAATCCCTGGTTACTATGACCACCAGTGTAATGATGTTTCCCTACAATGCATCATTTTACAACAAACTAAAGTAAACAACTTTGTTTACATCTAAATGAATAAGTTGTGTACAAATTGTGAAAATCTGGTGGAGTTCCCCTTTGACTACAGCTCTCATTACATCGCAAGTGTGAAATGATGTTTCTTGCTAAACAAAAGGCTCCAGTGTCTGAGCTTATTGCTCACATCCTTGCTTTACTAATTCCTTCCTCTTTCCACAGCATCCGTCCATCCTCTCTTCCAATTCAGACCCTTTCAAAACGCTGTTTGCCCCTCTTCCGCCTCTCTCTCTCTCTCTCTCCCGCTCTCTTTCTCTCTCTCTCTCTCTCTCTCTCTGTCTCAGTCAGATTTAGAGGCTCTCAGTGTGACATGGTGAAGTGCTGCTCGTGTCTGCCTCAAGGCTGCAGTTGAAAGCAGCCACGGAAAGTTATAAAGCATCTGACGATATCACTGCATGCTGTTCAGACTACTCACCCCCCTCCCTCCATCGTTCTCTCACTCTCTGCCCTGCTGTCTTCCTTTCAGTCCCTACATCTCCATCCCATTTCACCCCTCTGACAACACCAGTCTTTCTCTCCCTCTACCAGTAGTTCTTCGTCTATGTGTTCATATAGGCTGCTGTATATAATGCACACGGTCAGATCTCTCTCTCTCTCCACCTTTTCCCTTTTCCACTCCTCCACTCACACAGTACACTGGCCATTTTTAGCCTCCTATTTCCATCCTGCTTTAAGCTCTTTCTCTCCTCCCTCTCTCTCTCTCTCTCTCTCTCTCTCTCTCCCGCTCTCCCGCTCGCTCTCTGCTCCGAGGCTGGCTGCTGGGAGACCGTGGAGAGCGTTTCACTTTTGTGCTGCCACTTTCTTTTTTTCGGAGGCTTTTTTTCAGCTTTGTCACTCAACACGACATGTCCTGTCACATGGTCCATTCACTCCGACAGACACAGGGCCAGAGAGGGCTGCCTGCCTTTCTCTCTCTCTCTCTCCTTCTCTCTCTCTCTCTCTCTCCTTCTCTCTCTCTCTCATCACTCTCTCTGTCTCTTTCTCTGTCTCTATCTCATCACTCTCTCTTTCTCTTCCATTTTTTCTTTCTCTTCCACTCACTCTCTCTGTCTGTCTTTCTCTTCCACTCTGTCTCTCTCTCTTTCCCCTCACTCTCTCTCTCTCTATCTCATCACTCTCTCTTTCTCTTCCACTCACTCTCTCTGTCTCTCTTTCTCTTCCACTCTCTCTCTGTCTCTCTCTCTTTCCCCTCACTCTCTCTCTCTCTTTCTCTCTCTCTATCTCATCACTCTCTCTGTCTCTCTCTCTTTCCCCTCACTCTCTCTCTCTCTCTCTCTCTATCTCATCACTCTCTCTGTCTCTCTTTCACTCCCCTCACTCTCTCTCTCTTTCTCTCTCTCTATCTCATCACTCTCTCTGTCTCTCTTTCTCTTCCACTTTTTCTCTCTCCTCCCCTCACTCTTTCTGTCTCTTTCTCTTCCACTCTCTCTCTGTCTCTCTCTTTCCCCTCACTCTCTCTCTCTATCTCATCACTCTCTCTGTCTCTCTCTCTTTCCCCTCTCACGCTCTCTCTTTCCCCTCACTCTCTCTCTCTATCTCATCACTCTCTCTGTCTCTCCTTTCCCTCACTCTCTCTGTCTCTCTTTCTCTTCCACTCACTCTCTGTCTCTCTTTCTCTCCCACTCTCTCTCTGTCTCTCTCTTTCCCCTCACTCTCTCTCTATCTCATCACTCTCTCTTTCTCTTCCACTCACTCTCTGTCTCTCTTTCTCTCCCACTCTCTCTCTGTCTCTCTCTTTCCCCTCACTCTTTCTCTCTATCTCATCACTCTCTCTGTCTCTCTCTCTTTCCCCTCTCACGCTCTCTCTTTCCCCTCACTCTCTCTCTCTATCTCATCACTCTCTCTGTCTCTCCTTTCCCTCACTCTCTCTGTCTCTCTTTCTCTTCCTCTCACTCTCTGTCTATTTCTCTTCCTCTTTCTCTCTCTATTTCCCCTTACTCTCTCTCTCTCTCTTTCCCCTCACTCACTGTCCCTCGTTCTTTTTGCTTTTTTCTCTCTCTCTTTCTCTTTTCCCTCACTCTGTTTCTCTTTCCCCTCGCTCACTGTCTCTCTTTCCCTTTCTTTCTCTCTCTCTCACTCTTTTTTCCCTCACTCTCTGTCTCTCTCTTTGCCTCATTCTCTGTCTCTTTTTCTTTCCCTCTGTCCTGCTCTCTCTTTCCCTCACTCTCTCTGTCTCTCTCTTTTCCCCTCATTCTCTGTCTCGCTCTCTCTTCCCCTCACTCTCTCTTTCTCTTCCCCTCATTCTCTCTCTTTCACCCTCACTCTCTCTATCTCTCTTTCTCTTCCCCTCATTCTCTCTCTCTTGCACTTTCCCCTTATTCTTTCTCTCTATTTTCCCCTCACTCCTTTTATGCTCTTTCTTTTCCTCTCTCTCTTTCCCTCTGTCCTCTTATGGACCCTACTTTTTTCTTAATTTCTTTCATTCTTTCTTTTGCCCCCCTTTCTCTCTACCCTCACCCTGCTATCCTGTTTTTCTCCACATTCCTCTCTCCCCGTCTCTTTCTCGCCCACTCTCTCTTTCTCTTGGTTTTCACTTATTCTTACTTTTTCTTTTTCTCGTCTCTTTCTACCTGTCTGCCCTTTCTCCTTCTCTCTTTTCTCCCTCTCTCTCCTCTACTTTCTCTTTGCTTTTCCACCTCTGTCTTTCTCTTTCTCCTTCTCTCCCTGTCCCTGTTTCTTTCTCTGTCCCTTTCTACCTCTCTCTCTCCCTTTCTGTCTGTCTGTCTTTTTCTCATTCTCTCCCTGTCTTCTTTTTGTCTCTTTCTCCCTCTTTCCCCATGCTCTCTCTTTCCTTGTCCCACTCCACCCCCTCTCCTTTTTTCTCCCTCCCTCTCTTTCTCTCCGTCTCTTTTCTCTCACACTCTCTTCTTCTTTCCCACCCCTGTTTCTTACTGCTCCCGCTCTCCTTCTCTCTCTCGCCCTGCTTTTTGTCCTGTATGTCCCTCCCTCTCTTTCTTTTTCTCCATTTCTCGTCCCACTCATTCCTTCTCTCCCCTATCTTCTCTGTCCTTTTCTTTTCTCTGTGTCCTTCCCTCCTGTTGGGATCCAGTCGTCTATCGGCGTGTATCTCTCCGCCTTCAATCGTGTCTGAAAGCAGCAGCGCAGCTATCAGAGTCTAAATCAGGGATGCTGCCTCCAGATAACTGTTATTAATGTCCCTCTGTTTTCTGCAGGCATTCGGTGGTGGGAGTGGAGCAGGAGCTCAGGGCAGCCGCTGGGCTGAGTGTGGAAGCTCTTCCTCAGAGCGTATGTGTCTGAGCATTTATATAGCTACCGGTAAGTGTAAGATTGTGAGGCACCGGAGGAGAGAGAAAGAGAGAGAGAGAGAGAGAGAAAAACGGATGAGTCCAGGCCGACCCCATTACAACACCCATGTTAATTCACTCGGGCAACATCCAGCCACTCGTGTTTCTACAGCGATGACACGAGACTTCAATTAAAGGCAGGCTGGGCAGGGAATACACACCAGCCCCCCGACACCAAACACCATTGATTTACTCTCCAGCACTCACGGCTCAGGCCATAACCGACTCTTTACCACCTGATCTGACCCCACTCCATGGTAGAGAGCCCTCTGTGCAGCTACACACATACTAGTGTGCAACCAGTATGAACATTTTGATATTAATAGCAGTTCAAAGGTGCTAATTACAATAATAACCTGATATAATTTTGAATAACTATAATTTCAAAATCATATCAATTCACTGTTTCTGTTTTTTTCATTTCTGTAATTGATTTAATAGTATAGATGGCTTCATAGTGAAAGGGGTGGTGGGGGTGTGGTTTGGGGAGAATGGTAGAGGCTAGATATTTGGGGTGACCCATCAGATTTCAGAGGGAATGCATTGAAGCCATGCATGGAGAGGAACCACTCACTCTGAACTGAACAATTAAAGAAGCGATATGTAATATTCATTGTTAAAATCTTTTCAAAATGAAGTCAAATTATTAACAGAATGTAAAGAAATAACAGTTATGATGTTTTATCAAAGATGTCTACGCCTGTGTTGCCGATATATTTACTTATGTTAGCATGCTAATTAGCTAGCCCCACTCGTCCTGTCTCATAGTACTATCCTATAAATCAAGAGGTGATAGTGAGTCACTGTAATACCACTTTGTACCTAAAGAGGTGATAGCAAGTCACTGTAGTACTTCTTTATACCTGAAGAGGTGATAGTGAGTCACTGTAGTACCACTTTGTACCTGAAGAGGTGATAGCGAGTCACTGTAATACAACTTTGTACCTGAAGAGGTGATAGCGAGTAACTGCAGTACCACTTTGTACCTAAAGAGGTGATAGTGAGTCACTGTAATACCACTTTGTACCTAAAGAGGTGATAGCAAGTCACTGTAGTACCTCTTTATACCTGAAGAGGTGATAGTGAGTCACTGTAGTACCACTTTGTACCTAAAGAGGCGATAGCGAGTAACTGTACCTAAAGAGGTGATAGCGAGTAACTCTAGTACCACTTTGTATTTGAAGAGGTGATAGTGAGTAACTGTAGTACAACTTTGTACCTGAAGAGGTGATAGCGAGTAACTGTAGTACCACTTTGTACCTAAAGAGGCGATAGTGAGTAACTGTAGTACCACTTTGTACCTAAAGAGGCGATAGTGAGTAACTGTAGTACCACTTTGTACCTAAAGAGGTGATAGTGAGTCACTGTAATATCACTTTGTATTTGAAGAGGTGATAGTGAGTGACTGTAGTGAGGAGTGGAATCAGTCCAGCATGTGAGGATGAAGAAGTAGTACTGTGCCTTGATGCTGTAATCTAACCTCTTGTCACTCATGTTGAAGCTTTGGCTCCTGGTAAGATCATTTAGGAACAGATAGCCAATAAAAGGAAGAGTAAACGCAACAATGCCTTCACCGCCACCCGCTCTCAGTAAGAAACCACGTTCAGCAGCAAACAAAAGATGGGATAAAAGAGTTTGATGGTGTATTTATTTGACAGCTTGCATCATTTTACATATTGTTCGTCTAAAAGCTCCCTCAACTTATTACACGAGATGATTATGAATCATGTGTCTGATGTCTGAGACATATAATTAATAGGTATTATGGATTATGTATTATGGAGGGGGTACACGCTCATATACAAGCTCACTTGCTATTTTTAATAGTTAATTAAATGTCTATATAAAAGTGTCACATGGTGACCCCTGGTTCCCATCACCACCACTGTAAAGAAATTAGAGCACAAATAATAAATATGCTTCTAACTTGGCAGCGTATTGTTTGAATGCTAGTGCAGTGAATGGAAATTCCAACAATTCCAACAATTGTAGATCATTGCTGTTGGTCCAGGCATTGTGAAACGGTCACACAATGTAAACAAAAGCTGGAATTTTAAAATAGGGAATTCCTATTAACTGGGACATTAAACAATCAAGCATGTTAAACTTAATACTGAATATGAATGTGCAGGTTGTGTGTATTTATGTATAATCATGAACAGTGTAGAAAAACGTACTACCACTATTCGCTCAAATCGGCCCCTCATTTTTAGGGGCTCGAACGTAATTAGACTAATTGGCTGCTTGGCCGTGTCCTGCCCACAGGTAAGCAGATAAAGGGCCTAGAGTTGATTCCAAGTGTTTCATTTGCATTAGGAATGAGTTACTATTACCTCCAAGTATGAATTCAGAAGAGCTTCACTGCTCAGCGCCATCATTAGCACTGAAAAATCCAAACCCATGACAAGGATTGGGTGTGGCCAAATCAACTATTTGGTGCATTCATAAAAATAAATAATAAAAAACAACACTAGTAAGCTCAGAAATACCAAACGGTCTGGAAGACTACAGAAAACAAACGTGGTGGGTGACAAGAATTCTTTCCCTGGTGAAAAAAAAAACTTTTCACAAGGACACACTCCAGGAGGTTGGCATATCTGTGTCAAAGTCTATAATCAGTAGAGGACTTCACACAAGACTTCACACGAACAAATACAAGACCTTGAAAAACAGGAAGATCAGATTAGAGTCTGCCTGAACAGTTACAGAACAACATCTAATAGACAGATGAGACAAAGATGAACCCATAGTAGCATAGTAGCTGAATGATGAGAAGAGAGGAGAATGGAGAAGGAAGGGAGGGAACTGCTCATGATCTAAGCTTACCTCATCTGGAAAGCATAGTGGAGGTAGTGTTAGAGCATGGGCATGTATGATGACCAATGAAACTGCTTCCCTTGTATTTATCTATGATGTACCAACTGAGTTCTGAAGCATATAGGTTTTATTTTCTGCTTAAGCTTAGCCAAGTGCTTTAAACACGTTGGGTGGTACTTCATGGTGCAGATGGACAATATGGGGGGCATGAACCAGTTGACTAATCAACTTTACTACTTGGCGATGATGCTTTAAGCTTGATGCATAGAGAATGCCACTGATAAGACCACAGGTGAGGAAGCTGGTGATTTCAGGGGTCGTATGTCCAGTTCAATGAAAGTATGGGCATAATCTGCTGATCTACTGAGATGTTGAAGGATGCTCTACAATGAAAGGTTGTGTGTGGTTGGAGAGTGGGCATAAAACCCTCTAATCCTGCAAAGATAGAGGTCAGTTACCCTTATTTTTGCAGAGCACTCTAAATTTCTCTGGCTCTATGAACCTTCACCAGGGGTGAGCATCTCAGCAAGCCCGCCTAGGTTGCGCCCAAGTCGGATGCAAATTTACTACTTTCTGTGGTCCATAACTCTGGTTCCCTAAAGGCTAGCAAAGAGATCCAGGGCTTGTTGGAAAGGGTACATGACCTGTATGTCTCTTGTTGCAAAGCATTCTCTTTTCCTGTGGTTTTATTCCTGGTGTTATCACATAACTGTTAACCCCCAATGGACAATGACCCAAAGCATACTGCGAAAGGAACACAGGAGGTTTTTTTAAGGTAAAGATGTAGAACATTTAGATGTAGAACAGCCAATGGCCGAGTCAATAACCTGACCTTAATCCAAATTAGCATGTATTTCACTTTCCATAAGCAAAACACCCACAGAACAAGCAGGAACCGAAGACGGCTGCAGCCTTTAAGGGGCTGTGTAAGAAAAGGGTTGTAACCAGTGCTTAATTTGTGCTGGATCTTGCCAGAACAAGATCTGGCACCTCTCATATTTCAGGTACCTGTGTTCCAGAACTTATTTATGTGGATCCACCACCTCTTTGACATCTTTTTTTTTGTAGGACACCAAAAGCTATTCGTCCAGTGGCATCTCTGAGATGTTATGGTTGCAGCTCCTTACTGCAGTCATTAAAGCTAGGATTGTTTTATTGTATAGAATGTTACTATGTTAGATGGACACTTGAAGCACTGTTGTGTCTATGCGTTCCAGGACCTTTTCCTTCACTGCCACTTGCTGGATCACCCCACCTTTAGTGTTCCATTACCTGATGTTTTACAAATTAAGCACCGGTTGTAACACTATGGATACAAATACCTTGCACTCATTTTAGGCAGCCATTTAACGTCCACTCCAATGTGCTGTAATAACAACAGCCCCGTCACATCTACAGACTCATCACTGACAGACTGTGGAGCCTGATTATGAGCTGATTTTACCCCGAAAACCACCCACACTGTTCCGTGTGTTAATGTGTCTGATGGCTGCACTCTCCTCCTCTCCCTCCTGAACGGGCGCTGCTTGGCTGGATTAGAGCGGACATGATTACAGATTTGGTTGCAGATGTGTGTTTTGTTTAGGAGCTCTAAGTGACTTCTGAGAAAGAGCCGCGGCTCCGAGAGCTTTTCCCCACGACTCCTCGGAGACCCGCAGTCATGCTTTTGAGACTGGAGAGAGAGAGAGAGAGGGAGAGAGAGAGAGGGGAGGGGAGAACTTTGGAGTAGAATTTGTGAAACGCTCGAATATTTGGGGCTAGGATGAGGAGGGGGAAGCGTATCTCGCTAGAAAAAGGGGGGAAAAAAGGAAAGCTAATAATAATATGGGGCGAAACTCAGTGTGTCTGGCTTTAATTCAAAGCACCGAGGCTGCAGAAGACCCAGTGCTTTTTTTTTTTTCTCTCCTCCGACCATCTTATTCATATTTAAAGGATAAGACCTCAGCGCAATAAGTGAAAGCAGCTTTGCATACGAGATCACAGCCAATTAAATTGACAGTTTCTCATTCAAAGGCGGGGGGGGGGGGGGGGGGGGGAGGTTGGCGGGGTGAGTCAAGCCAAGAATTTCTCTAAAGTTGCCTCTGACAAAGGGATGAAAAATATGGTTCGCATAGCCAAATGTATGACCTGTCCAGAGAAAGAGAGAGAGAAAGAAAGAGAGAGAGAGAGAGAGAAAGAGAGAGAGAAAGAGAGAGAGAGAGTCTGAAGGGCTAGAAGTAATTGCTGTGACTGTTATTGTGCGTTGTCTGAGAATTACGACACAGGTCTTTGGGCACACTGGCTGCAGACGTTATTTCATCTGTTAAAAGCTTTCTGCTTGAATAAGCGTGCCGTTCTCTGCCTTTTGTCGTGGAGGCAAGAACAAGGTAGCGGTTTCCAATATCCGTGTGGTAAGAGAAAAAAAAAAATCAAATTTACACAATTTTACCTCGAACGTAGTCGATCAGCCGAGACGTGCCTGGCGTCTGAAGTTTGCTCCTTTGGTTTTGCGCTGGAGCTACACCATCTCAAACACACAGAGAAGCAGAGACGCGTCTTCGCGGAGACACCAGAACCGAGCAAGACGATCCCAAAAGCTTTGATTCTTTTGGATCTCTAAAGTTCTTTACAAGGCCGTAACTAACAGGAGGACCAGGAAGGTCAGACCTCAGCAGTTTCTGAACGTGTACAGACACAGACGCCCTGATGATACGCTAACCTACTGCGCAGAAACGCTTTCATCTAATAGCAGCCCAGTCAGCGGTGACATAACTGGTTCTCAGCTGGCCTCCGAACAGCTGGAGTTTGCTCGTAAAATTGCTGCCCAGCATGTTGTTTAGAACAGGATGTTACACTACCTGAGATCACAGCTCTACAACTGAAAGAAGGTTCTTCTCAGTTGCTGTGTTTAATAAAAGAGCATTCGGTTAAAGTGCTACGTTTCCAGAGCCTTCCTCTACAATGACAGCACATTGGTGTCAGAAGTGGGATCCAAAACAGACTGTGGAGACTAACGGTGGAGAGGGCAAGTAGGGGAGCTGCGCAACAACAGCCTGCGGTAAAGGAGGTCCATACAGTCCTCACCAGCTATACATTTCGATGTCCTCTCAGCTTCTCTTCTACACACTGGTCCTTCCCTACAGCTCTTGGCCGGGCTCACTCCTCTCTGTGCTACCCTTGAGTTTGTGGTAGCTTTCTCTCCAGACCACTGGGGGTGCTATCCCACTTCTGACACCAGTGTATCACTGGAGTAAAACACTTATTTAAACTAATTCACTTCGTTAAAGTCTTGTAGTCTCATTCAGAGTCGCTCGTCAGGCTCCACATGTGGCTGCTCAGCATGGCCATGCCTCGGTGGGCGAACAAGAGGGACGCTACACTACATAACGACAAGTGTATGTTTGTTTACGAGTGAATCTGAACTACTGGGTTGTTAGTTTTCAACGACTCTAGATCATACAGACAGCTTGATATGTGATATCATGTCATGTGCAAAACCTGGATTTCGAAACTTGGAACTGGATCAGACTAGTTAATTATTGCTGGAATATTTCAAATGAGTATTATAAATGATTCAGAATGAGCATTAAATCCAGCTTTTTTTTAGGTATAGATAACAACAGCAGCAGAAACCACATAAACCAGACTGTTAGAGACTCTTTAACATCTTAATGCAGGTCCGGGTAAGTTCCTGGTGCTAACTGATAGCTTTAAACTTGCATTAGCTACATTAGCTTCATAGCTCCAGTGCAGAATTAATGAAGTTCAGACCACAAACACGTCTTTGACCACACTGACTCTGTGCTGGAGGACGGTCTCTGGAGTTTACCATGTCTGGAGGCCCTGCAGTCTTAAAAACAGACCCACGGTTGAGCTGATGGCTGATAAGGCAACTTCGAACAATGAGGCATGTTTGGAAGGACGTTGCAAACAAGGAGAGGAAAGATGAAATAAATGAAATAACAATCTTGTGACTGTCAGGCCTTGGAAGGGCGCCAACAGCAGCGTCCTGAGACGAAGGAGGAGGCAGCTGCCTGGCTCGAAACAGAGAGAGAGAGAGAGAGAGAGAGAGAGGTGTAGAGAGTGAAAAAGAAGGGGGGGGCTAGGGGAGAGAGGGAGGAGGAAGAGAGCAGTAGGAACAGAAAGAGAGTGAGTGTGGGGAGAGAGGAGAAGGAGAGAGAGAGAGAGAGAGAGAGAATAAAAGAGAAGGGGGGACTGAGGGGAGAAGTAGAGAGACAGAAAAAGGGAGAGAGAGTGAGAGAGGGGGGATGAAGAGGGGAGGGAGAGAGAGAAGAAGAAGGAGAGAGAAAGAGTGACAGGGAGGGAGAGACGGAGAGAGAGAGAGAGGAAGAGATGGGGACAGAGTGAGAGGGAGAGAGAGAAAAAGGAGAGAGAGACAGTGAAAAAGAAGTGGGGGACTGAGGGGGAGAAGTAGAGAGACAGAAAAAGGGAGAGAGAGTGAGAGAGGGGGGTGAA
The DNA here is from genome assembly GCA_021613375.1 of Megaleporinus macrocephalus. Classification (NCBI taxonomy): domain Eukaryota; kingdom Metazoa; phylum Chordata; class Actinopteri; order Characiformes; family Anostomidae; genus Megaleporinus; species Megaleporinus macrocephalus. Next base: position 6,128,585 of record CM038702.1, read on the forward strand.
GAGGGAAGGGAGAGGGAGAGAAAAGAAAAAGAAGAAGGAGAAAGAGAAAGAGCGACGGAGAGAGAGAGAGGAAGAGATGGGGACAGAGTGAGAGGGAGAGAAAGAGAGAGGGTAGAGAGAGACAGTGAAAAAGAAGTGGGGGACTGAGGGGGAGAAGAAGAAAGAAGGATAAGAGGGTGACAGAAAGAAAAAAAGGGGAGAGATGGAGAGAGAGGGGTAAGAAAGGGGAAAGAGACAAAGCTGGGGAGAGAGAAAGAGAGAAAGGGAAGAGGGGAAGAAGGGACGAGAGAGAGGGTAGAAAGATACAGAGAAAGAGAAGTTGGGCCTGAGGGGGAAAAATAGGAAACAAGGAAAAAGAAAAGCAGAGAGAGGTGAAAGAGAGGTGAAGAAAGAGACTGGGGGAGGAAGAAAAAAGAGAGATAGAAAGAGAAAAAGAAGAAGGGAAGATGAGGGAGAGAGAGAGAAATAACTATGGATGAAGAGAGGCGAGAGGAAAGAGTGTAGACAAAGCTAAACGAGAAGAAACGAAAGAGCTGAAAAGAGGGGACTGTAGAAGTATGAGAAAGTAAGTGTAGGAGGTGCGGAGGGAGGAATGGGGGGAGGACCTGACTGGATGAAAAGATGAGGGATATAAGCTGGTCTCTGAGCTGAAAACCTGTTTTTTGTGTGTAAGACAGCGAGAGAGAGTGTGTGTGTGTGTGTGTGTGTGCTGGTCAGCGCTCAGCAGTGGTCCAGCTCTCTGCCGCCCAGCAGGAAAAATCCCATCATTCTCCACATTCCACTGACATTCCAGCTCTGCTTTCACCTTGTGTCCACTGCTCGGCCCCTCCTCCTCCCCCTCTCTCGTTCTCGCTCAGCCTGCTCTCTCAGCAGGCCAGCTGGGACAGGGGACTAGCCTCAACTCTCTTCCTCACCTCAGGCCCTCTTTCCTCAGCCGGACCCCCGTCTCCCTCCTCAGTTCTGCTCCATTTTCTGCCTGCACAGCTAACGACTGCACTTCTGACGACCAAGGCTTCCACGTGAAGAGCCATGAAGTTAGATCAGACCAACCGACTCTCAGCCAATTACAATCTTCTCTGTGCTCTACTACTGACCAGGCTAAGCGCCCTGACTCAGCAGGCTGGACACTGTCGCAGGAGCAGTTTAGTAAAAGAGTCCAGGTATTAAACTGAGCTGCCTGCAGTCCAGACCACTGGTCACCCACTGAAAATCCATTGTGTATTATGAAAGAATAAATAGATGTGCAAATAGGATTTTTCTCATAGGGGGCGCTATCACACATTCTCAGAGTGCCTGTAGTTCAGGTTGTTTACAGTCACTCATTTTAAAGTCAGTTAAACCCAGAAATCACGAGGAGCTTTAATCAACTACCAAACGTTTTCATTCATGATTCAAGAAGATGCAAGAAACTGACCAAACCTTCGTCTGCGGTCAGGACGAGAGCCTGAAGTACCTGAAGCCAGTTTCTTGTAGCTGTAGTTTTAAATCTCTCACCAGTGACCAGTCACATCACCCACAGACCACCTGTTCACTCTACAATACTCACTCCTCCCGAGCACACGAGGGTGAAGCAGCTCATTCACCAGTTTTTCTGTTCCACCTTAAATAGATAGTCCAGCAGGAGCCAGAACGTACCTGCAGCTCCATTTAAGGTGGAAACAGGAGAACTGGTGAAGGAGAAGCTGAGCTGATGGTGCTGGTGGTCAGTAGGAGTGAGTATTGTAGTGTGTAAGGGTGATCTGGGGGTGACTAGATTTGAAAGCGTACGTTACGGTAAGTAAACAGCGTAACGTTTATGACGAGGGGGCGGAGTTGAGGGTGATCCACAGAACAGTAAACCACAGACGTTGTGGAGCTCCTTGGTATCGAGGTCCACCAACCGCCAACACACAAGTTGTAGCTCAACACTTTAGTATGTGGTGGTTTGTTTTCTTGGTGGTTTTTAATCTGCTGCTTGATATCAGCTCATCTTTCAGTTCAGCTCCAACCTCTCCATCACACCAGCATCACCTCCAACATCTACTGTAACATCTCACCTCCATCTCCTCCATTCTGTTTCTCATGCACTGCCTTCATCTGGATTCCAAATTTCATTGGAATCACATAACTGAAAACAACCTATTAAATATTAGGTTTGTTAGAAAATATCGAAATATCAAATATCGGGATATTATGTTTACAGCCCTATTAAATATAGAGTTTAAATGATTTGCACAACAATTATTCTATTTGTATATACGTTTTGCACAACATAGCAACTTTTATGGCAATGAGACTGTATCAGAATTCTTAGTTTCAGGGACGGTACTGGTGTAAAAGTGTTCACACATGTCATTCACTGGTGCCCCCCCCACTCCTCCTACTTCCCCCAATTAGGCTCCATAATAAAACGATAAAGGACTGGCATACTACATATGCTATTCTATGTGCTTTTCACCTCCTCAGAATAACAAGTCATAATTAAATTCATGAATTACATAATGTTCATTCATGTTAAACTAATGACTGACAAACAAGTAGTTTGGACTTCAGTGCAAATGAAACAGGTCTCATACATCAGCAGTAATAAAAGTAGATGGAGCTGCATCATCTCCACAAACTCAAAGTAATAATCACAGAAAAAATCTCTCCAGAGGACATCCATGAAACAACAGGTCTCAAACATCAGGGTTAATACATGCAGCGCTGCATAAACTGGTGCTGTTGTCCACAAAACTAAAGTAACAATCCCAGAAAATAATCCAATCTTTCTTAACATCTCAATTAAACTACAAGACATAGACTCATTTAACCAGTTAAAACCAGGAAACAGTGAGTTTATATCTAAACACTGATCAACATCACTTCAGCCATAGTGCATCTGACAGCTTGTATACATTATCATTAATAATGTAGGAACACTGCATGTTATTCATAGCTACAAACAATGTTAGCCTACTGTATGCTGAGCGGTGTAGTGGTCAGTATAGTGGTGTAGTGGTTAGTACGGTGGTGTAGTGGTTAGTACGGTGGTGTAGTGATCAGTACGGTGGTGTAGTGGTTAGTACGGTGGTGTAGTGGTTAGTACGGTGGTGTAGTGATCAGTACGGTGGTGTAGTGGTTAGTACGGTGGTGTAGTGGTTAGTATGGTGGTGTAGTGGTTAGTACGGTGGTGTAGTGGTCAGTACGGTGGTGTAATGGTCAGTACGGTGGTGTAGTGGTTAGTACGGTGGTGTAGTGGTCAGTATGGTGGTGTAGTGGTCAGTACGGTGGTGTAGTGGTTAGTACGGTGGTGTCGTGATCAGTACGGTGGTGTAGTGGTTAGTACGGTGGTGTAGTGATCAGTACGGTGGTGTAGTGGTTAGTACGGTGGTGTAGTGGTTAGTATGGTGGTGTAGTGGTTAGTACGGTGGTGTAGTGGTTAGTACGGTGGTGTAGTGGTTAGTACGGTGGTGTAGTGGTTAGTACGGTGGTGTAGTGGTTAGTATAGTGGTGTAGTGGTTAGTATGGTGGTGTAGTGGTCAGTACAGTGGTGTCGTGGTTAGTACGGTGGTGTAGTGATCAGTACGGTGGTGTAGTGGTTAGTACAGTGGTGTAGTGGTTAGTACGGTGGTGTAGTGGTTAGTACGGTGGTGTAGTGGTTAGTACGGTGGTGTAGTGGTCAGTATGGTGGTGTAGTGGTTAGTACGGTGGTGTAGTGGTTAGTATGGTGGTGTAGTGGTTAGTATGGTGGTGTAGTGATCAGTACAGTGGTGTCGTGGTTAGTACGGTGGTGTAGTGATCAGTACGGTGGTGTAGTGGTTAGTACAGTGGTGTAGTGGTTAGTACGGTGGTGTAGTGGTTAGTACGGTGGTGTAGTGGTTAGTACGGTGGTGTAGTGGTCAGTATGGTGGTGTAGTGGTTAGTAAGGTGGTGTAGTGGTTAGTACGGTGGTGTAGTGGTTAGTACGGTGGTGTAGTGGTTAGTATGGTGGTGTAGTGGTTAGTATGGTGGTGTAGTGGTTAGTATGGTGGTGTAGTGGTATGTACGGTGGTGTAGTGGTTAGTATGGTGGTGTAGTAGTTAGTATGGTGTGTAGTGGTTAGTAAGGTGGTGTAGTGGTTAGTACGGTGGTGTAGTGGTTAGTACGGTGGTGTAGTGGTTAGTACGGTGGTGTAGTGGTTAGTATGGTGGTGTAGTGGTTAGTACGGTGGTGTAGTGGTTAGTACGGTGGTGTAGTGGTTAGTACGGTGGTGTAGTGGTTAGTATGGTGGTGTAGTGGTTAGTATGGTGGTGTAGTGGTATGTACGGTGGTGTAGTGGTTAGTATGGTGGTGTAGTGGTTAGTATGGTGGTGTAGTGGTATGTACGGTGGTGTAGTGGTTAGTACGGTGGTGTAGTGGTTAGTACGGTGGTGTAGTGGTTAGTATGGTGGTGTAGTGGTTAGTACGGTGGTGTAGTGATCAGTACGGTGGTGTAGTGGTTAGTATGGTGGTGTAGTGGTTAGTATGGTGGTGTAGTGGTTAGTATGGTGGTGTAGTGGTTAGTATGGTGGTGTAGTGGTTAGTACGGTGGTGTAGTGGTTAGTATGGTGGTGTAGTGGTTAGTATGGTGGTGTAGTGGTTAGTACGGTGGTGTAGTGATCAGTACGGTGGTGTAGTGGTTAGTACGGTGGGCAAACTCTTCATGGTGTACCCCGCCTTCGCCTGATGCCGCTGGGATTAGCTCAAGTTTGCGATTGGCCTCGTGACCCCGACTAGGATGGATGGGTG
>CM038702.1:6138312-6335812 GCA_021613375.1 Megaleporinus macrocephalus
AAGATCAAGAAGGTCTTTCTGCTGAGCTGTTCCAGGAGCTGCTGGGAACATTTTGGCCAACATCGTACACAATCAGGGTAAACAGACCACCAAAAGACCTTCTGTTACTGCTGTCAGCTGCGATATCAACATTAAAACACAGGGGTCTGCTGGGACCACTACACTAAAAACAGCTCAGTCTGCTGTTGGTGAAGCTGGGCGTTCCACATACATGCACACATACACACATACACACACACACACACACACACACACACACACATACACACACACACATTAAGTGTGTAAGCAGCTGATTAGTATGATGGCTTATGCTGTTGGTGAGGAAGCGTGGCCGCCATTGGCAAGAAACCATGTTCAGCAGCAACAAAAGAAGTTATATAGATAGAAGAAGAACAAGAGTTAACATTGGTTCTGCTTTCCACCACTGGAGGCGCTCTTGGAGAGTAAAGGGATGCGACTGGGAGTGTTTCTTCTATTTTTCGTGGTATGAATTTAACTAGTTGGGTCATCTTAATGAACGTTAGGGGTGTAAGAAAATATTGAATATCGGGATATTATGTTTTGTGATACTGTATCGATTCTCAATACAGATACACAGACTCCTGGCAGACAGTGAATTATTGTGTGTTGTGTTTAAACCTATGGCCACTAGATGGCAGTGTTGTAATCCAGTTTCAGCTCCACTCCAACATTAACAAGTAGCACAAGGGTGCAGTGCTATTGTAAGCATTGACAAACCTGTTCATATAGTGGTGTGTTTTAGTAGTAGGATTTGAAAAATCGCATTATATCACTTTGCAGCATCGCGATATATTGAATCGTGACGGCAATATCACAATATGTATTGTATCCATTGCCGTAGGAACCGAGGGGGATGGGGGGGGGGGGGGGGGGCGTGTCCCACCCAATATCAAAAACAGGTAGATTTGTCCCACCCAAAAATTAAACCACAGAAAAAGCGGAAACACTTTTTTAAAACACTTTATTTTAAAAGCGTGCAAAACCTTCGCAAATCACGCGTTGTGTTTGTTGTTAGCAACAGACTCTGGTTGTTAGGTGGTCTTTAACTTTGTTAAGGCTTGTGTTGAGATGCCTGTTGAGAATTATCCTGCTGCCCTGCAGATTCACTGACCGGAGCACTCGCCTCGCTGGAGCATCGGGTAGCTCGCGCCAGCTTTAAACGCGAGGTCAGTGTATAACGGCTTTAGTATAATGTGTTGTTATGGTGACAGATTGGAGTTTTTGGGTTAGCTAACATTTATATTAACTTTTGAAAGGTCTCTGAAACGTAAAGTTACATTACTCTCTGGCCACGTCTCAAACTGCAGACCAGGTGCGTAGCTAGCCCTGGTTTAGATTTAAATTGAGTCCCAGGACCCCTAAAGATTATAATAAAAAAAACGTTTTTTCTTCTAATGTTAATTTGTCTCTGACAAGCTGGAAATGCTCCTACGCCCTTGATTGTATCGCCAGATTCTTGCCAATACACAGCCCTAATGAACTTAGTGTGGAGCTTAGATTCATATCCAGTTTAAAGTGCTGCACTACTAAGCTGGACTGTGTTGTTGTCGCTAATCAGACTGGGAATAACATGGAATTTGCCACCGAGCTAATGTTAGTTCCACCAAACAAAGCTTGCACTGCATCAAACCTAACACAGTGACCTTTCATAAGGTCAGTATCTCACTCTACATGTCCATATTTCAACAAACACTACTCTCCAATTTGGAATTTAAAGGGGATTTTTTGCAAGTGTTCCACTAAAACTCACTTTTTTATGTTTTTTAATGTTTTACATTAAAACTGAACTAAATGCTCCACCACATTCTGAAAAGCCAGGGATTCCCCGCCATCCTCCAGCATGCAGAGCAGAAGAGGGGCACAGTGACCTGTGCAGTTGGCAGGTAGTGGGTTCAGAGGTCAGAGATCGAGAGGTCTCGGTGCTCCCCACATAGGGAGTTCAGCGAGGGGCTAGAGCTCAGGCCCCGCAGCCAGAATCTGGATCCAATTCCACTGTGCGAGCGGGCTCTGTGGGACACTCATGCGCTGGTTACAGCACATAAGAAACTGGAAGATAATATAGAGGAATATGCACTCAGCTGTGAGAGCCGGTACTTATGGAGCCGTCAGACACAGAAATATTGATTCAATTCTTATTAGATTATAGAAATTTTAATTTTGCTACTACTTCGTTTGATTCGAGCCTGTTTTTACTCTTATTTTGCATATTCTTCCTTATATTCATAAAAATACACTAAATACTCAAATGATACTTGAGGAACTATTTATATTTTAGTCCAATTAGCTACTTGTTTGAGGGAACAAGGCCATAGTGGACTGAATAACTCAGCACCTTATTAAAGACACCTACCTTGTATCTACACTCATTGTCTATTTAATCTGGATACCATATAGGAGCTACACTCAGACTGTAGACTGTATCTGTTTCTCTGTATACCCTCTTCTTCAATGGTCAGTACCCTCACAGGACCACCACAGAGCAGGTACTATTTGGGTGGTTGATCATTCTCAGCACTGCAGTGATTGATGTGTTAGTGTTTGTCGTGCTGGTGTGAGTGGATCAAACATAAGAGAGATGCCTTACTTTTTAAACACTGTGTCCACTCACTGTGGCGTCTATTTTGCTAGATGTAAGGTCAGAGCTCATCTACTGCTGCACAGTTTGTGTCTTCTAGACCTGCATAGGTGGTCTGAGGTTGCTACCTACAGGACGCTGTTGCTGGTTGGTGGACGATTCTCAGTCCACTCACACCAAGACATCACACACTAAGACACCACCACCACGTCAGTGTCACTGCAGTGCTGAGAATTATTCACCACCCAAAGAGTACCTGCACTGAGGTGGCCCTGTTGGGCTCCTGACTATTGAAGAACAGGGTAACACAGTATACAAAGAAACAGATTAACTGTAATTGTAGCTCCTGTAAGGTCAGAGGAGCTGATATAATGGCCATTGAGTGTAGATACAAGGAGGTGGTTTTAATGTTAAGGAATTTAACTGGTTGGGTCATCTTAATGAACTTTAGGTTTGTAAGAAAATATCGAAATATCGAATATCGGGATATTATGTTTTGTGATACTGTATCAATTCTCAAAAACACAGTATTAATACACAGATTCCTGGCAGACAGTGAATCATTGTTGTGTTTAAACCTCTGACCACTAGATGGCAGTGCTGTAATCCAGTTTCAGCTCCACTCCAACATTAACAAGCAGCACAAGGGCGCAAAGCTATTGTAAGCATTGACAAACCTGTTCATACAGTGGTGTGTTTTAATAGTAGGATTTGAAAAATAGCATTATATCACTTTTCTTGCAGTATCATGATAAATTGTATCCTGTATAGTACAGAGACAGAGTTAGTTCTGGTTTGGGTTAGTACAGAGACAGAGTTAGTTTTGGTTTGGGTTAGTACAGAGACAGAGTTAGTTCTGGTTTGGGTTAGTACAGAGACAGAGTTAGTTTTGGTTTGGGTTAGTATAGAGACAGAGTTAGTTCTGGTTTGGGTTAGTACAGAGACAGAGTTAGTTCTGGTTTGAGTTAGTACAGAGTCAGAGTTAGGTCTGGTTTGGGTTAGTACAGAGACAGAGTTAGTTCTGGTTTGGGTTAGTACAGAGACAGAGTTAGTTCTGGTTTGGGTTAGTACAGAGACAGAGTTTGTTATGAATAGTGTTAGTACAGAGACAGAGTTAGTTCTGGTTTAGGTTAGTACAGAGACAGAGTTAGTTCTGGTTTGGGTTAGTATAGAGACAGAGTTAGCTCTGGTTTGGGTTAGTATAGAGACAGAGTTAGTTCTGGTTTGGGTTAGTACAGAGACAGAGTTAGTTTTGGTTTGGGTTAGTACAGAGACAGAGTTAGTTTTGGTTTGGGTTAGTACAGAGTCAGAGTTAGTTCTGGTTTAGGTTAGTACAGAGACAGAGTTAGTTCTGGTTTGGGTTAGTATAGAGACAGAGTTAGCTCTGGTTTGGGTTAGTACAGAGACAGAGTTAGTTCTGGTTTAGGTTAGTACAGAGACAGAGTTAGTTCTGGTTTGGGTTAGTATAGAGACAGAGTTAGCTCTGGTTTGGGTTAGTATAGAGACTGAGTTAGTTCTGGTTTGGGTTAGTACAGAGACAGAGTTAGTTTTGGTTTGGGTTAGTATAGAGACTGAGTTAGTTCTGGTTTAGGTTAGTATAGAGACTGAGTTAGTTCTGGTTTGGGTTAGTACAGAGACAGAGTTAGTTTTGGTTTGGGTTAGTACAGAGACTGAGTTAGTTCTGGTTTGGGTTAGTACAGAGACAGAGTTAGTTTTGGTTTGGGTTAGTACAGAGACAGAGTTAGTTTTGGTTTGGGTTAGTATAGAGACAGAGTTAGTTTTGGTTTGGGTTAGTACAGAGACAAAGTTCTGGTTTGGGTTAGTACAGAGACAGAGTTCTGGTTTGGGTTAGTACAGAGACAGAGTTCTGGTTTGGGTTAGTACAGAGGATGAGGAGTGTTTAGAGTGTAGCTGGTGACTCTGGCAGATCTGATTATAAACAAAATGAACTAAGAGAAGAGAAGCTGCACAGGTGCTACATCTGGAGGATACAATAATGTAATCAAGGTGTAGCAGAAAGAGGAGAGCTGGTTAGTGGCAGGTGGCAAAGAGGCCCTGAAGGTCGGACCTCCAACAGTATTCGGCAGGTGGGCGGTTACCTTCTTCAGAAAGACAGAGAAGAAATGGTCATTATGGTCATTGGAGGTGGATCTCCAGTGGCAATGAGGAGTATTAGATATATTGACCGGATTTAAGATTTCACTTGTCATTTTTTTAAAAGCCCAGGACTGACCACTGCTTTTAGGAGCTGCCTCCACCTCCATCAGTCACGCTGCGCCGAGCTGCTGGACTCTCCAGGTAGTGAGCCGATGCATGGCTAAGTGCTTTCTTTCAGTGCTGCTTTTTTTTCTAGATCTGTAGTTCTGTCATAAACATACAGACTCTTCTCACCGCCCCCCCCTTAACTCCCTATCCTCTCCCCCCTCTCTCTCTCTGGCTGCATCAGCACAGTGCCTGACAGCTGTAAGCCGGATTCCGTTCCAAACAGGGTGCTGCTGCATCTCAGGGGATTAACGTGGCACCGTGCCACAAAATAAAAGATGCCACCTAATAAAAACAATGCAGGAGGGGGGCGAGAGAAAAAAAAAAATCAGCACAAAGAAAGAGCCGGTTCGATATGGATCACAATGCCGACCGCCCACTCACCCACTCCATCCCCACCTCACTCGCTGTCTCTCACTGAACTGAACTCAACTGAACTCAAAGCCGTATTGGCAAGACCATGTTAGACTACAGAGCTGCATTCAAGCGTAAACTTGCTTTATTTTTTTGTTTTAGGGCGTCAATCTCTGAACTCACAACAACTCTGTGTGATTCTTATTATCAAAAGATTATTAGAGTACAAACCAATTTGATTCTGATTTATTAGAGCACAATTCAATTCATAACAAAACCCCAGTCAGTTTTGGCATCTGAATGGTATCATGTCAAGGCAACAAATCTTATTTTTTCATTTGATTTATGCCACAAAGTCAAGGTTTTGTGATTATTGTGTCAATACTTGTGATTTTAAACACCATTTGTTTCAAGTAGTAGTCTTCTCTTACATTGTTCTTCTACAATAATAATAACAACATTATTATGTTATTATAATAATGTTATTCATATTAAAGTTATTACCATACCATCATACCCAGACATCACCGTACCACCAAACCAGTACTTCACTGTATTATCATACCAGTTCTTCACTCCACTGTACCACCATACCAATGCTTCACTTCATCGTGCCACTATACCAGTTCTTCACTCCACTGTACCACTATACCAGTTCTTTACTTCATCGTACCACCATACCAGTTCTTCACTCCACTGTACCACTATACCAGTGATTCACTTCACCATATCACCATACCAATGCTTCACTTCATCGTACCATTATACCAGTTCTTCACTCCACTGTACCACTATACCAGTGATTCACTTCACCGTATCACCATACCAATGCTTCACTTCATCGTACCATTATACCAGTTCTTCACTCCACCGTACCACCATACCAGTGCTTCACTCCACCGTATCACCATACCAATGCTTCACTTCATCGTACCACTATACCAGTTTTTCACTCCACCGCACCACCATACCAGTGCTTCACTCCACCGTATCACCATACCAATGCTTCACTTCATCGTACCACTATACCAGTTTTTCACTCCACCGCACCACCATACCAGTGCTTCACTCCACCGTATCACCATACCAATGCTTCACTTCATCGTACCACTATACCAGTTTTTCACTCCACCGCACCACCACACCAGTGCTTCACTCCACCGTATCACCATACCAGTTCTTCACTTCATCGTACCACTATACCAGTTCTTCACTTCACTGTACCACTATACCAGTTCTTCACTTCACTGTACCACTATACCAGTTCTTCACTTCACTGTACCACTATAGCAGTTCTTCACTTCACTGTACCACTATACCAGTGATTCACTTCATCGTACCACTATACCAGTTCTTCACTTCACCGTACCACTATACCAGTTCTTCACTTCACCGTACCACCATACTAGTGCTTTACTTCACCGACCCATAAAACCAGCACTTCAGTTCACTGTACCACTATATCAGTGCTTTTCCACATCATACCACCAAACTAGCACTTTACTTCACTGTACCACCATACCAGACATTCACCATACCATCATTCCAGGGCTTCATGTCCCCATACTCCATACCAGCAATTAATCAGACGACTATACCAACACTTAATTTCAGCAATGTTTTTATAATGTTTATAACGTCTCTGAGAAACTAACACCTCTTGCTAATCCATCAACCATGACTAATGTTATGGTAGCATTTCATAGCTAAGTTGCTTTGAAGGTTAAGTTTGGTCATGTGACTATTTAACTAGCATTAAAGTCTTTACGTTATACTCATAGGAATTTCAGTACTGCAGGGAATGAGTTTTCAAATTGTAAAAGTATGAATTGTTCTTTCTCATTTGCTGATTACCAATATATAAACAGTATATGTATTATATCTGTACATGTTTTTAATTATGTATATTACACTGAAAACCAGGTTCACTGTCTCTCTCTTTCTCCATCACCTGCCTTTTGGCTCATCACCTGCTGTGGCAGGCCCTGCAGACGGGCAGGCAGCTGGCCAGTTTAGAGGGCATTTGGGAGCCAGGCTGGGCTGGACAGGGCTGGGAGTGTGTCCCCGGCCCCTCGTCGGAGGAGAAGGAGGAGGAGGAGGAGAGCCGCTGGCTGGAGCTGCTTTCATCCTCCCAACAGAATTAATCACCAAAAGCCTTCAAGCTGCCAACCAGGAGAGGAGCCTGTCAGCCAAGAGGGGTTCTGGCACAGGCCCAGGCCTTCCTCCCCGCAGGGCCTTTACTCACACATCAAAGCCAGCCACCGCCGCTTCCCTCCCTTCTACTCTTAAACAGCTCTCTTTCTTTCCTTCTGTCCTTCTTTCTTCGGGTGGAAGTGGGGATGAGCGTGATTATAGGAAATCTGCAGGATAGCTGCAACGATTAGTGTGCTAGATATGCCGCGGCCCAGTTCCACAATTAGAGACGCATGATATGTTTTTCTCCATCAGTGAAAAAGTGCAACACCACTCCATCCCTCGCCACCTCAGCCAACACACATCCCCATGACAACCAGTGGCCAATGAGACGGCCGCCGCACGGGTCACATCGGCTTCCCGCAGCAGTGGACAAACATCTCTCGGAGTGGAGAACGAGGGAGCCGCGCTCGGCCATAAACCACAGCACGACGGTCAAAATCACTCAGTGTGAAAGACGAACGGCTGAATGAAGATCCCGTTCAGAGGCCGTAAATCTACAGCGGTAAAGACTCGGAGTGGAGAGCCATGCTACAGAGGGTTCTGGGTACCTCTAATGAAGGTGGGGATCGAAAAGTACAACAATTAAATATAAAACAAGTTTTCACGCCTCTTACAGAACACACTGGAGAGTCAAGAAAAAGTCATACACTCTAAGATTTCATTGGACCGCCTTTGGTTTTGATTACACCTACACTGTGGCATCAGTGAGGGTGATGTTTAGGACTCTGTGGTACAGAGCTTCACCAAACCAGTACTTCACTGTACCACCATATCAGTGCTTTAACACACCATACCACCAAATCATTCTTCATCCCATCATTCCAGGGCTTCATGTCACCATACTCCATACCAGCACTTCATCAGACCACCACACCAACACTTAATTTCAGCAATGTTTTTATAATGTTTATAACGTCTCTGAGAAACTAACTCCTCCCACTAATTCACTAAAAGTTGCGTTAAAGGTTAAGTATGGTCATGTGACTATTTAACTAGCATTAACGTCTTTACGTTATACTTATAGAAATTTCAGTACTGCAGGAAATGAGTTTTCAAATTTTGAAAGTATAATTTGTTCTTTGTTACCAAAAAAGCATCAATAAACAGCTGTTGTGTTCCAAAGATGAACAAATGAAGATACATGTTCTCAGTGTTAATATATACACATCCCAAAGTCTTTCAGTGGGGTGATGGTTAGGACTCTGTGGTGGCCAAGTCATGTGTGAAGATGATCCGCACTCTTTTACAATCTTAGCCCAATGAATCATCATCAGGTGATCAGCTGACTGTATTGATATTATTATGACCACAGAACATCGTTGAGCTTTGACTTCAACACTGCCGCCAGAGGTCTGTACAGTGGGGACTATGCATAATGGGTGCTGCATCGTCATACACACTTACTTTGATGCTCCCATAAACCTGGAATAGGGACAATCTAGACCACAGACAACAAACTTCCAACCTTACAGGACACCTATCAGTCCCACTCCCAAGGATTTGGCTAGACCCAGCACACTGCCTGTTCATCATACTGCCATCATAATGCTATTATATTGTTATAATAATGTTTTCATAACCATACCACCATACCCACCTGTCACCGTAACACCATACCACCTCTTCAGTTCACCGTACCACCTTACAGCACTTCACCTCACCAAACCAGCACTTCACGGTATCACCAAACCGGTGCTTCATAAAACCAGCAGTTCAATTTCAGTAGTCCATACCACCATACCAGCACTTCACTTCACTTTACAGGACATTTATTAGTCCCGCTGCTCAAGGAAATTTCAAAAGATGTGGTTAGACACCAGTCATCCACACGGCCTATTCACTATACTGCCATCAGACAGGAGATACCGCAGCACCCTGGCTAGCACAACCCAGCTTTGAACAGTTTCTACCCGCAGGCTGTCAGGTTCTGAACAAGCTGTGAAGCTGTGAGTCCCTTCCCAATAGCATGTCGCTGTCCAAAGAAAAACAAGTCTCTCAAAAATATCAATGGCAGGAGAGGCCAAAAACCTTATAATGTAAGTCAATAAAACCAGATATTATTTTGGAGCATTTCTATTGGTCCATTAACCTTAAAAATGTCCCACAATGTGAACAGCAGCTGCTGTGTAGAAAACCAAGAACGGATATAAATATGGCTGCTCTGCCGTAGATTGATTATCTGAGCCTTACCACAAGCATTTCAATGTCCTGACATGATGTGCAAATGACAAACTTGAAACTTGGACTCATCAGATCACATGCCCTTTTCAGTCACTCCAGAGTCCAATCGTTACGTTCCCTAGCAAACTGAGGCCTTTTTCTGGCATTCTTATGTCCACATAGCTGTTTAGTTCTAATCCTGTGAGTTCTGGTCTCATAGAAATGCTCTTACTTCCTCTATTAAACACAGCTGCCAGTTATACTGATGATTTCTTTTTATTCCACTGAATGTTTAAGCCTATAACGTTCTTCATTCTCGTTCCAGGTGTTAACAATACACTGGATAGTTTTGAACCCGATTCCAGTCATTTAACTTCTCCTTAAATATTGTCTTTGCTTGATGCAGGGCAATAATCTGACCCTTCTAAAACACATTCTACTAACTATACAAACTCTATTCCATTGCGGGAATACGTTTTCCCCACATGGTTGTTTAAGGATTGAGAAGTGTTACAGTTCGCTTAGGTAGGCCATAACACAAAATGGACCCCACCAAACCCTCCCACTTCAACCCTGCCAGATCAAACAGACCAGTCACAAATTTCTAGTCACATTAGGTTGATTTTATTTAACATTAAAGGAAGCAACAAGCTTCGGAGGTGGTCTAAGCCCAAAGCAATACCCAAATCATAACCCTCCCCAACATACTAACTTAACTCTTAACAAAGAAGAAAAGAAAATACAAAAAACATACCCTACCTCTCTAAACAGAAACAAAGACAAACCCCAAAAGAAAATAGGCTACAGCTCCTACAGCTTTCCACGAAAGAAATTTCACACTGGAGCTACAACAACCAGCAAAGCTGCATCCTATTGGCTCCCTCAGAGACAGTGTTTCTAATTAAAAATAGCTATTTTTATAGTGCAGAGTTTTCTATCGAAGAACTGGTTTCAGTTTTAGTATCGACTGACACTCAGGTTTCAGGTTTCAAAGTAATGTCATGCCAGACCATTGTCTACAGAAATCCAAACTCATCATAGAGTTGTTTTTTTTTTTTTAAATATAACCAAAAAAATTAAATATCTTCTAATGTTTGTATGTAAGTTTCTTTACCGTCTGTTGTTCGTAACATAGTAAAATGTTATACTAAGACAAAGTACACTTGGGTGGCTGTCAGTATTCATGTCGGGGGTGGGATGCGTGCAAATATAGCTTATGTGTGGCTGGCCATGATGAAATAAGGCTCACTCATTTCCAAAATCCTGCTTCGGATATTTAGATTTAGATCTACATTCGACTAACTCAGCCTGAACGCAGTAGTACAATCCTGTCGGACAGTCGTGACTCATCAGAAAGGGTCATTTTTAGCACGGATTACCTCAACTGAGGACCTAGATCTCATCTCATATTCTCTCTCTCTCTCGCTCTCTCTTTCATCCAGCATACGGCAGCATCAGGACCCCTCCCCCCTCCCCTCAGGACCAGCGCTGCTTTAATTGATTACGGGCTGGCACGAAGCCAGACAAACATGCAGATTTGGCATCTTGGCACAGGGCGCGCCGCTCATCCCCTCAACACTCCCCCTCACACATACACACACACACACGCACGCACTTGACAGAGCGTTTTGTCAGGGGGCTGTAGTGGGGGGACGGGGGGTGCTGTTGGTGGGCCAGGGAGCCAGCGTTGGGTTTCTGAAGGGACTCCGCCCAGCTCACGGCAGCAGGCAGCGGGGCTACTTATAGCTGCGCCATAAATCAAGCTGTCAGTCTCAGTCATGCTCTCTGGCGCGCTCCTGCTCTCAGCCAATCCACTACCACACACACAAACACTCATACACACTCACAGTCAGCTCACCTCAGACGCTAAACTTGCTCCCTCAGAAACCCGACGCAGCATGTCCTGAGTGGACGTCACCAGAGAATGAGTTTCAGAAGGAACGAGAACTTCTGGGGCTGAGAGGGACACGGAGGAGCAGGTGATAAATACATGGCAGCGTTTATTATAAGGCTGACTGGCTTCTGAAGTAACACCTCCTCACCTTCGGAGTTGGAATGGGGGTATAAAGCATCAGTCAAAAGTAGGGACCTATTTATTCAGGCTGAGTCTGAGTACCGTATACAATACCATAAATTACATACTTATAATCAAGTAAGTTAGTCGTTTGTGTAAACAAGAGTCATTTACCTCAAACGCTAATTATTTAAATCCAGCTGATTTAAGAGACATGCTTTAGCCAGCTATGCTACAGTAGTTATCTTGGATTGAGTAGCTCTGCAGTGAAGAAGGGCTGGTTTTGTTTTACATCAGAAAGGCAACTCACATTGTAAGAAAACACTCCATCCATACTGTCTATTTAAATAACACGCTGCACGCCGAGTACTGAGATACTGAACGAGAGCTGACTGAAACATACACAACAGGACGAACATGGTGACCAAACAGGGTTTTGTAGCTAGTTTTGTTAGATAAAAATAAAGGAGAAATGTTGATGTTTATGAGTAGAGTATGTTTTTAGCTCTTAACTAAAATAGTCTATGTTTGAGCAAAGGTTGTATGTGTTTAACTTCGAGCTAAAATAGAGTGTGCTCAGCTTTGAGCTAAGATAATCTATATTTTTAGCCCTCAGCTAAGATAGATTATGTTTTTAGCTTTAAGCTAAGATAGTCTATGTTTTTAGCTTTGAGCTAAGATAGTCTGTTTTTAGCTCTGAGCTAAGATAGATTATGTTTTTAGCTTTAAGCTAAGATAGTCTATGTTTTTAGCTTTGAGCTAAGATAGTCTGTTTTTAGCTCTGAGCTAAGATAGATTATGTTTTTAGCTTTAAGCTAAAATAGTCTATGTTTTTAGCTTTGAGCTAAGATAGTCTATGTTTTCAACTTTGACCTAAGATAGTCTGTTTTTAGCTCTGAGCTAAGATACTATATGGTTAAGCTTTGAGCTAAAATAGTCTGTGTTTTAGTTTTGAGCTAAAATAGTCTGTGTTTTAGCTTTGAGCTAAAATAGTCTGTGTTTTAGCTTTGAGCTAAGATAGGCTGTGTTTTTGGCTTTGAGCTAAGATAGGCTATGTGTTTAGCCTTTAGATAAGTGAGGTTGTCTTTTGTCCGTGCTGTTACTGCTGTTTTATGGCTTTTCAGTTTGGACCAGCCGTGATATTCTGTATGTAACAATACTTGTATTATTTGTATTATTTCAGTCAAACAGAGTAAAGTCAGCATATAAGTCAATTTTCTTTTCTCCACGGTTCGCTAGCCTTGTCTCCGCCTGTGATGAGGAAGCGATTGTGATTGTATAAGATCACCCAGTGTCTTTCTGGCTGAAAGGAATTTGCCAAGGCGCAATGTTTAAAGTGACCAAAGGCTTTGTGTCCAACCTCCACAGAGTCTGTAACTGTTCTCTATGTGAGCAGATCCTCAGCTTTAGTTGTTAGTTTATTAGAGCAACAGCAACACACTGCTTACTTTCCATGGATTTTCAAAAGCACAAGTAAATGAGTGCAACATTGTCCCGATCCCAGTACTGATGCATCTTTAATCAAAAGTATGGGCACAGTATGTTCTTGTATATGTGATCATGGAGCTGTTTTTCTTAAATACTTATGCTCAGAAATATACACAGTGAAGTTGATGCCTAAACAATTTAATCCAAAACAAAGAAAAAACACATTTTCATTCACAAACAATATAATTATTTGGAATCTTCCATCCTCCCCTAACAAGGAGCTCCCAGCCGCCAACAAGTGCTCAGCATAATTTGGACCTTCTTCAAGTCTGTAAAAGCATCCTTGGTGGCTCCTCATGAAGCTGCTTGAGGGAGCGCCAAGAATGTACAACCCTTCATCCACTCAAATGTGGGGCTGCCATGAAGAATGTACAGTGTGTGTACAGCAGTAATGTATGTGATCTAAGTTTGAATCGCATTGTGTTGAATCAAATTATTCGCATCAAGCTCCATTAGGGTGAACTATACTGCATCATATTAGTTAGAGATGAAAGGATCATGTATCGGTCATGTATCGGTATCGGCTGATTTTTTTTACAAATATGCGATCAGTGATTGGCCGATATTTCTTCAATTTAGCCGATCCAGAGAGCCGATCGATGGCGTTAAACAAATGAGCCTAATTTCTGTATTTCCAACTAACGTTTCATACAGGAAGAGAAGCCCTGCGAGAAACCCCCTCAGGCCAGCTCCCTGCAATTCCTATCTGAACCACTAGGTGGAAATACATACTGTTTAGTTTTTGTCAGACTGGCTAAAGCAGTGGCCTCGCAACAGTTTAAGCGTTCACTGCATGTGCGGAAAGAAAACATCGTCCGTCTGGCAGTTTGTTACCATATGTGACTCAGACTCATCCAGGACCGTTTGTAACATCTGTAAAATTAGTAACATCAGCATCTCTCGCGGAGAACCAAGACAAAGACATTTAACACTACTAATCTGATACGACACTTCAGAGACACCACACAGCAGAGCTAGCACACACAGCTAGCACAAAACAAACAACCCAGAACACCTACAGACCAGATCTGACCGGTACAAACAGAACAGCAGCAGCAACAGCCAGAGAACTAAAGGAACCACAGCCAGAGTGATTGAGTTTAGAGTTCTAGATAATCAGCTCTTCTCGGCTGTAGAAGACGTTCATTCTGCTGCTTAATATTCCACCTGGATCCACGCTCTGCTGTTCCTAGTAGAGATGCTTTTCAGATGTGGCTCTTCTGGAGCTGTATCAAGCGGTTTACTCCCACATACACCAACTTCTAATTTAGTTACAATATTATACTGTTTCATATGAGCTCATTAAAAATGGTAATAAACCAGTTTAGACCATGTTTCATGACTTGCTTGTGCTAATAATATGTAGCCCTGCCGTGGCATATAACCCCGCCCACAATCGGTATCGGCCGATCGCGCTGATAGGTGAGCGGCGATGGGAATTGGCCTAAAAAACGCTGGACATTGCTGGTTGGTGGACTATTCTCAGTCCAGCAGTGACACTGAGGTGTTTTAACCCTCCAGCAGCAGCACTGCTGTGTCTGAGTACTGTATTGTTGGCAGTGCATTGAGATATTGCATCGCATCAGACTCCGAGATGGAGATCTCTAGCTATAATAGTATTGGGTCAGCACTGACCACAATATACAATATACAAGTGTGAACAGCATTCTGTACTGTCCCATAAAAACACCAGTCTGTACAGCGCTGTTTCCATCTGTGGGGAGTGAAGAATGCAGCACCACGCTGGGTTTTATGGTAGTTTTATGAGTTATGCATAGACTTTACTAGCTAAGCCTGCTGATACTCAACGAGGGCTGACTGAAGGAGCTTCACGTGGGCCTCAGGGCCACATCTCAGGGTGATGGACATGACCCCCCCAGCGCAGTGCCCATGGCAGGAGCATCACGGTCCCATGCAGAAACCTGAACCACTCGGCCTCGGTACACACACACACACACACACGTGCGTAGATGCAGAAAGAGAGAAGGACTTTGAATAATGGAGAGTGTGTGGCAGGATCATTCACCTGTTCTTCTCCTCACATGGTCAGCCTTGCACTGTCCCTTCTGCAGGCCACAATAACAACAGCCTAATGTTATACAAGCTCAACAACTCACGCTTGCTTTTATTCCATATTATAAAATATGTGCTCTATTTCAACAACCCAGCTACTTTATTATACCCATCAATGACACATGCATGCGATCGAAGCTCGTATGCAATCTCCATAGAAAGGCTTTGCACAAATGCGAGGCTCTGGAACAGCCACATGAGCCTTATTGTCTCACCAAATGTCTGCCTGAAGAAATATAAAAATATAAGCCCCCGCCAACGCTGGGCAGTGGAGCGGTGGAGACGTGTTCTCTGGAGTGATGGAGCTTCAATGACCTGAGTGGGATGACCTGGACTAATCCATTCTCTGGAGGCTGAATACAATCAAATCCTCACAGCTGTGTTCGAACACTTAGCATAAAGTCTAGAAGATGTGGTCAAACTCCCTTTTAATACCCTTGAATTTGGGAAAACACATAAAAGAGTCCACAGATATATGGATATATAACAAATATGGTGTCATATAAAATCCCTGGACCTCCTGAGCTAACGTACTATTAGAAACCCCATAGAGGTGCTAGGAGAAATGAGAAGTATCATAGAGATGGTCTGTCTTTGCCTCACAGAACATCTATCACCATATGAACTTTGGCTTAACTGACTGATGTTATAACACTAGTGATGGATGTGGGCGCTGTGGTCAGGTGATCCAAAGAAAAACAAGTGTCTCCAAAATAGTAACTTTACAGGAGAAGTCAAGAATGTTCTCTACTTTCAATGTAGGTTAATGTAAAGAGGTTTTATTCCAAGTGATTCTGGAGCATTTCTATTGGTCCATGCCTAAACGAATGACTAAACATCATGAAATATTCACAGAATATGAAGAACAAATGATATAAAATAAGAGATGCATGTTTTTTCTTTGGACAGCGACGACATGTAACCCAAACATCAATAAGCTTTTTTTATGCCTGTAAATTTAATTTATAATGAAATTCATAATGTAGATTCTACAATATTTTTCCTGCTCTTGACAAGTTTTCCTACGTAGTCAGGATATTTTCAGCACACACACATATATGTGCGTACGTGTGCGCTCCTCATCCCACCATGACCAATCCCATAGCCCCGGCGGAGTCCCTCGATTTCACGCTGCTGGAGTGGACGTGAGATATGCAGGGACACCTGTCTGGGCTCGTGGCTGTGCACCGCCATTAGCCCTCAACATGAACTCAGCATATGCGACAAGGCCAGCATAGAAATAACATTCCTGGTGGGAGGCTACAGCCCAGGCAGCCTGGGCA
This sequence comes from Megaleporinus macrocephalus, assembly GCA_021613375.1. Taxonomy (NCBI): domain Eukaryota; kingdom Metazoa; phylum Chordata; class Actinopteri; order Characiformes; family Anostomidae; genus Megaleporinus; species Megaleporinus macrocephalus. The sequence goes on from CM038702.1 coordinate 6,154,742, forward strand.
GAGACCTGGGACATTCATGAAGGACGCCCAGAGGCAGCTGAGTGGGGCAGCTGGGGAAATAGCATGAAACAATTTGACCTGGAAGCCCCAGAAGACTCCAGCTTCATGCAGAACACTGTCAAGCTGGGCTGCAATGATTATCTCTATAATTAAATAATATAGTAATCGTGGTTACATCTGAGTATTGCAGTATAGTGTGAGTCTGACTTCATCACAGTGCTCTTTTATGGCTCATACAAACAAGTGATTTCTTCTTGGTGCAACAGAACAATACAAGCCATCCAGCTACACTGGTAGAGGAGTGAGTTCTATTGTAATGACAATAATTGATCATTATAAATCTCCTTTTTTAACCCTAAGGTTGCTGTTAATGTCACCGTTCAACATTCATTGAATTATTACGTAAGATTAGTCAGTGACTTGAATTTGAGTTGTGTAGTCTTGCTTTATTGCTGCGTTCACTGCTTGAGACTGACATAAATGGAAACATGTATGACTAGAATTTGGTAAATAGTTCTTATCTGCCCAATTTCTAACTTATTATCAACACTGTTTTAGTTCCAGAATGTTCAGTCTGATCAGGAATGGGGTTCTTGTGTATAGCTTTTTTTGATCTGATGTACAATGTTTCACCATCTTAGTTAAATTCTGAATATTTAGGAATTTTTAAGAATAAGCAAAAGTTTCAAGCTGATGCACACCCATTAATAACACCCTATAAACCCTATTACATGGGGACCCACTCATCAACTTCTTTGCAACCACCTAAAATACCACAGCAGTCGTTCAGCAACACCCTAGCATTACTACAACTACACTTTTCTAGTTTCTACTATATAACTGAATATGTAATAATATAATTACATATGAACTGTATAGCCAAACAGGTCAACTTATAAGCATTCAAGGGCCCATATTATTCCCATTTTCATATTCTTACATTTTCTTTAATTAATAATGTTTGTGTGAGTTCATAGACTGAAAAAGAGTCTTTAACTCATTTTACACGACCACTTTTTTTAACCTCAAACTATCTCTTATAACTGATTAGGCTGTTACTGTTACTGGGCTTTTAAGCCTGATTAAAGCTTTCTCTGTTCTGACTGGCTGCCCTATACTTGAAAAACAGTTGGGGCCTAAAACTTCTTTGTTTTGGGGGTCTAACCTGTCATAATGCCTAATATGGAGATATCGCCAAGAGAAAAACACTTATTTTAATTTCTGACATGACATCTGCTCTTTTTAAATATTTTTTTATTAAAAATAATATCCATATTTTGGACATACTCGCTATTTTTTTACAGCAATGATGTGTAAATTTCTTGCTTTTTGCCAAAAACAATTAATTTGAAGCTTAATTTTTATATATGGGGAGTGAGACACCGAGGAGTGAGTGGTACATCAGTGGCTGGTACATCAGTGGCTGGTACATCAGTGGCTGGTACATCAGTGGCTGGTACATCAGTGGCTGGTACATTAGTGGGTGGTTGGTTTATTTTCAGTGTTCATCATTTTGTGTTTGGGGTCTGCTAGATTAAATGTTCATGCTTAAACTAACCAACAAACTATATTTTCTCATACTGTCCATCTGTATTCACCCCTGTCTTAAACGATCTGTTACAGCTCTTTAAGCCCCGCCTCTTGATCAGGCCAATGTGGAAAATAGGATAATTCTCTATTTCCTGATAATATAAGCTCAATAACAATACCCGTTGGTGCAGATATGCCTCCTTATGGACCCCATACAATCAGACTGGTCAACTTGCACACTCTGTTCTGATTGGTCAAATGCCAGCTTCTGCCTCCACACTGCTATGTCTATTCATACAAGTGTGTCGGTTTGAGCCAGAGTCCGATCCTGAAAGTCAGGCAGAACATGTTAATAGATCCACCTTTGCGAGCTAGACTGGAGCAGAGTGGTCAATTTTGATTGTTTTAAGTTTTTTGAGTGTTGTGTGAGGGGGTGTCAAGGCAATAAGGAGTGTGTGACAATATGACATCACCTTGTAACAGAGAAAAGGGCTGGAATTTCAATGAAGTGTTTTATAGAGCTGAGAAAAGTGGTTCCTGTGGGAGAGATTTTCTTCCACTGGCGTGTACTTTGGGCTTTAAGTCTTTGTAGAACGTTTACATACACAAAAAGCTACAACACGCTAAAAGCTCCCCAGTTTTATGTCCACTGTAAGCCTGTTCGCTGTCCATTTCTTGCATCTCCCTGACCTTTGCGTGTGCTCGTACACCCTCATGACTAGTGTAACGTCACAGAACAGAAATGCACTGCATGGATGGGAACACTGACTGTCTCTCTCTCTCTCTCTTTCTTTCTCTCTCGCTCTCTCAGAGTTGTTCCAGCTGTGCACTCTCTGTGAAAACTATTAGACGAAAGCTGCTCAATACCCAAGGTCCTCCGGATGTACCTTTTTAAATAGAGTTGTCAAGGTGACTTTTCTCAAAACACCCACTCCCGCTGTTTTTCTCCTCTTCTCTTTCTCTTATTTCCTCTCTCCGTCATACACACTCGTACACACAATGCTTTTCTTGCTATTGTCTTCAGTTTTTTTTAAAGCCGAAGATCTAACAAGTTTAACGGAGCATAAAATCACGACAGCAGCGTTCTGTAACTTCTATGACAGCGTCATATATTAACATTTTCAGTGATCTTTCAAGCCCAGCCGGTGCCCAGGCTGAGATTTCCGTTGAGTCTAACACACGTTTAATGTCCTGTGGGGGAAGATTTGGGCCTGTGAGCTATTTTAATTGAAGCACGTCACCTAAGACGAGCATCTAAAAGTAGCTCAATCACTTCACTACATATCACACAACAATATCACATCACACAGCGTGCGGGCGACTGAGCGCTATTTCAGGACGGATTCGTTGCAGGACCAGATTGGCTTGCCATCCAGCACTTCCTGATGATATCAGCTCCATAACAATACTCATCAGTGCTGATATGCCAGAGCTTGTAGGTAGTGATGTAGCTGCTAACCGGTTTCACAGTAAAGCGTAATACAATGGAAGCTGGGGAGCCAGCCTTGTAATCAGAAGGTCATCGGTTCAATTCCCTCAACCAACAGCAACCTACCAATTCCCTCATCCAACAACTGCTCCCCTGATGCTGTGGATAGGGCTGCCCACCACTCTTGGCAAGGGTCCCCTAGTGTGTGTGTTCACTAGTAAGTGTGAATGTGGGTGTTTCACTGCACAAATGAGTTAAATGAAGAGGCCACTGTGTGTAAACACAAATGGCAAATAGCTTTAAATTCAATCCCCAATCGTTAGTATAGCTGCTTCAAATATTAATTTTCTTTCAAACCATGGTCAATTAACACACACGCTCCAGAAATTGGAACAAAACTTCCAATCACCACCAACTACTTATAGAGAATGTACAGTGCTGTTCAAAGGTGGTGTTAGTGTTTGGTACTTGGGAGTAATATTATATTTAAAAAGCTATTTTTCAAGACAGGCAGGTATTATTTGCTCAGCAGAACAAATTTGTTCTTTAATTATTAAAAAAAAATGTATTCAAAACATACAGAACTTCTAGTAGTATGCCACCCAAGACCAGCTAGAATGTGTGCTGTCATTGTGCGAAAGCAATGCAGCATCAGCAATAAGCTTATATTACAGGGGTCACTAATAGGTGGACCGGATCTGGATCTGGACCCAGACGTTGTCCAATGCGGACCCAAACTGATAAACTATTGAGAATGATTTAATTTTGACTGTTTATTTTAAGCGGCGGAGCTTTTCTTGCCTTTACGGTATACGGGTGCCAATCTGTAAGATCACCAAAGGCTCCTCAGCCAATCAGATCTGTGCACATTGGGGCGTGCGGCATGCACACAGGCGAGGTACGAAGCGAGGAGCAGCAGCCGGAGACTAAAGCGAGTCAGAAAGAATAAAAACAGAAAAGTGAACAGAGAGAACTGAGTGTTTAACAGGAACGGTTCTGGAATGGACCTGCTCGTCTAGTTTTGGAGAACACCGCTCTGTACAACCAACATGTTAATCTGTGAAGCTGAGTTAACAAGAAGAACCACCTTTTATTTACTTTCTCTATAAATAAACACTTTAAGAGGCACTTTTTTTCAAAAGCATTCTGTTTTTTTAAATGTAGCCCTTTTTTACTTAAAGTAAGGACAAAAATTTATTTGGAGCTTTATAAAAAATAATCAGTTCAGCATTTAAACAGTAAATATACTGAAATATACTGAACGGTATGTGTGATGTGTTGGTGTTTCAGTAGCTGATGGTATAAAATGCTGATACTAGGTAACTTAAATAAACAGGATACACCACTGAATCATAACACAAGTTAGAAATGATGAGGGTCCGGACCTTGGCCTGAGGAGACCTCCTCTAACTGGACCTTACTGAACTCTAATTAAACACCCCTGTTGTATAGGATGACAAAATACTGCAAGTCTGTGTTATTACTTTTTCATATCGTTTAATCTGTAGTTTGTTCTTATAATCCTGCATAGCTGTATTTATCAAGCTCTGCCCTGACACTGGGTCAAAGAAAAGTGGCTAGACAAACAACAACCTAAGCTATAATATCTGATTTAGGAGCCTTCTAGCTAAACTTACACACCAACTCCAGAAAACCCATCACAAAATTCCACCAAAAAGCCTAACATTACTGCTGAGAAGTCTTGCCTTCCCTTCTCAGACCAGTGGGCATGCAGTTCTGGTCCTGGAAGACTAAACACCAGCTCGGTTTGGTGAATTTACTGCTTAAACAGCTGAGCTGCTGAGTTGAATCAGGTGTGTTTGAGCAGGGAAATCAGCAAACTCTGCAGGACTTAGAACCAGAGCCCCTGGCATAGAACGAAAGCTATTGGCTCCCCACTTTTCGCCCTGGTTTCTCTGCCTGACCCGAAGATCACCACCATCATTGTGCTGCTGTAATGAAGCCCGCTCTACACAGATTACTGAGAGGGACTGGAAGAGAAAGAGAAGGTAGTAACAGAAGAAGAGAGGGAATAGAGGTAGGAGTAGAGTGCAAATGAAGAAGTTAACAGAAACAGTCAAGCCAAGAGTTCAGGGTTCCAGACACTGAAAAGACGGTGTTCGTGCAACCATCCGTGAAACCTGTTCGTGGGAGGGTCTCAAAAATCAAAAGTTTGTTGCGCAGTTTCATGGGGAGATTTTAAAAATGGGGGAAAACTCCATTAATTAACCTAATTAAGGGACCCCTAATTAACCTCTCTGACCCCAAATTCTGGGGGGGTCCCTGAAAATATGCTGTCTGTTAGGGTATATGCTCAAATACAAATTCAGAGAAAAGTCATTGTTTGACTGCTTCACCAACAATCAACGAGCTTCTGTCTTTGCTATTCTTAACTTACTAGGGCTGCAGCACTGGTCTGCCACAGGGTGGCGCTGTAGCAGAATGGCTCACCCAGCTGGTCTTTCACAGACTAGCAACTGTAAAATAGCTCTCCAAACTTTACAATATACCATAGTATAGTTGCAAATCTGAAAAATCATCCAACATTCCAAGAAACTGATGCAAAAAATATATAAACTGATTATTCTAATGCAAGATGAAGAAAACTGTTAAACCAATCATTTTGTTGTCTTTTGTTACCCACTCACAATGGTGAGTGGGTTAATAGACAATCAATGTTGGAGTAGCCATCCAACATGGGACCCACTGCATACCAGAGTTTCATGATGGATTGAGAAAAAGATTATTAAAAAAATTATATGTTTAAAAAAAACAAAAAAACAAAAAAAAACATTTATATATATATATATATATATATATATATATATATATATATATATATATATTCAAGATTCAAGAGTTTTGTCATATGTACAGCAGAACAGACAGTTACACTGTACAATGAAATTCTTACTTTGCTGCTCCTCCATTCACCAATAGATAAGATAACAAATAAAAGAAATAAAAAATATATATACAAAATATACAAAGTATAACAATATAAGTTGAAGTAGATAAAAATATTTTTATAGTTAAAGAATAAAAAATAAAAGTTATGTGTGCTTTTATGTGCAAGTATGAAGAGCAGCAGCCATAAAGTGCAAGTTGCAAGTAACAAATGTAAACAATAATGTTTTGTGCGAGTAGTGAATGTAAACAGTATTCTGACAGTACAGTGAGTGTAAGGTGCAGTTTAAATCAGACCAGTTAAAACCAGTTCAGAAAGGAGAGGTTGGAGAGGTAGTGCGTGAGGTGTTCACAAGCCTGATGGCCTGTGAGTAGAAACTGTTTGTCAGTCTTGTGGTCCTGGACTTCACACTCCTGTAACGTCTGCCTGAAGGTAAACGTGTGAAGAGTGTGTGCTGGGGGTGTGTACTGTCCCTGATTATGTTGTGGGCCCTCCTGGTGACCCTGGTGTGGTAGATGTTCTGTAGTGAGGGGAAGGCTGCTCCTGAGATGGACTGTGCAGTTTTGATCACACGCTGGAGAGCCTTTCTGTCCTGAGCAGTAGAGTTTCCATACCAGACGATGATGGAGCTGGTAAGAACACTCTCAATCATACTCCTGTAGAAGGTGCTGAGAATTTTGGTTGGCATACCAAATTTTCTCAGCCTTCTCAGAAAGTACAGTCGCTGCTGGGACTTCCTGATGATGATCTGAGTGTTGTGGGACCAGCTGAGATCCTCACTGATGTGAATGCCAAGAAACTTAAAGGTTTTCACCCTCTCTACCTCAGTCTCCCCTATGTACAGGGGTGTGTGTAGCTCTCGCTTCCTCCTTGGATCAACAATCATTTCCTTGGTCTTGTCTGCATTCAAGGAAAGATTGTTGTCATGACACCAGGCCACCAGCTCAGCCACCTCCTTCCTGTACGCTGTCTCTTCCCCACCAGTGATCAGTCCAATGACTGTAGTATCATCAGCAAATTTGATGATGCTGGTGTTGTTCTGGGAGGCCACGCAGTCGTATGTGAAGAGCGTGTACAGAAGGGGGCTCAGCACACAGCCTTGAGGGACCCCTGTGCTCACTGTTCTTGTGCTGGATGTGCAGCTGCCGACTCTGACTGACTGGGGTCTGTCTGTTAGAAAGTTCAGCACCCAATTGCAGAGGGCTGGTGTCAGTCCGAGGGTGAGGAGCTTTTCTGAGAGTCTGTGTGGGATGACTGTGTTGAATGCTGAACTGTAGTCAATAAAGAGCATTCTGACATATGTGTCCTTGCCCTCCAGGTGTGTGAGGGCTTTGTGAAGAGTAGCGTTGATTGCGTCGTCTGTAGACCGGTTCCGGCGGTATGCGAACTGTAAAGGATCTATAGTGGTCTTCCGGATGTGAGTCATGACTATCCTCTCGAAGCACTTCATCACGATTGAAGTGAGTGCAACAGGGCGATAGTCATTTAGGCATCTCACATTACTTTTCTTTGGGAGGGGCACGATGGTGGTGGTCTTAAAACAGGATGGCACAAAAGCTTGCGTGAGTGACAGATTGAATATGTCTACAAACACATCAGCCAGTTCTGATGAGCAAACCCTGAGCGCACGCCCGGGGATGTTGTCTGGGCCTGCTGCTCTGCGTGGGTTGATTCTCATCAGGTTCCTGCGCACATCCACTGTTGTTACAATGAGTGATGGGTTCTGTGTGCTCTCCTTGGCCGCAATGTCCTTCAGTTGGTCAAGGTTGAAGACATCGAAGCGAGCATAGAACTCATTCAGCTCATCAGGCAATGCAGAATGGCTGGTTGTGAGTGCCGTGCTTGTTTGTTGATGGTTGGTGATACGGTGCAGTCCTTGCCACATGCGCCGGGAGTCTGCTGTGGTGTAGTAGCCCTCCAGCTTCAGCCTGTACTGTCTCTTAGCTTCTCTGATAGATCTACGCAGGTCGTATCTAGACCTTTTGTAGTCATCAGCGTTGCCAGAGAGAAATGCAGTCTGGCGAGCACGTAGCATGGACCGAACTTCACCATTTATTCATGGTTTTTGGTTGGGGTACTTTATGCAGCGCTTTGAAGGGACAATGGTTTCAATGCAGCTGCTGATGTAACCAGTTACCCCAGAAGCATAGTCCTCTAGATCAACAGAACCATCCTCTCTCACAGCAGCAGTTCTAAACACATCCCAGTTTGTACTGTCAAAGCAGTCCTGAAGCACTGAATCAGTTTCTTCATTCCACACTTTAACAGTTTTACTCACTGGAAGTGACCGCTTGAGGAGTTGTCTGTATGCTGGGTAGAGGAAGACGGAGATGTGATCGGACTGTCCAAAGTGTGGCCGAGGCACAGCTCTGTAGGCCCCCCTCACGTTGCTGTAGACTTGGTCAAGTAAGTTGTTCTCCCTCGTCGGGAAGCTCACGTGCTGATGGTACTTGGGGAGGACAGTCCTCAGGTTGCAATGATTAAAGTCGCCGGCAACAATAAACACGGCGTCCGGGGTGCGCGGTCTCTTGTTTACTGATGACGTCATGCAGCAGCCCCAGCGCCGCAGCGGAGTTCGCGCGAGGCGGAATGTAAACAGCCAGAATAAACACACCGCTAAACTCTCTCGGCAGATAGTGGGGTCTGCACTTCACCATCAGCAGCTCTGAGTCCGCTAGACAAAGTTTTTCAACTGTCTTTACGTCTGAACACCACGCGTTGTTTACGTAAACACAGACACCGCCGCCTTTGTTCTTCCCCGACGCTGCCGTGCGGTCGCCACGGTGAACGGAGTGAGTGTCTAGCTGGATCGCTGATTCTGGCGTGTTGCCAGAAAGCCAGGTTTCTGTGAAGACCAGAGCACAACACTCTCTGATCTCACGCTGAGCTGTTATTCTGGTTCTCAGCTCATCCAGCTTGTTTTCGAGGGAGCGAACATTAGCTAGCAACAGGCTAGGTAGCGGTGGCCGCGTAGCTCTCGCCTTTAGCCTAGCATGTAGCCCACCTCTCTTACCCCGCTTCGTCTTGGCCGCTCTGTTTGTCGGCTGCGCCGCTCACCCGAGGCCGGTGCTGCTGGGCCTTGCGCGGAGCTGGTGAAGTGCGAGTGCGAGCGTAACAGAAAGCTGAAGTCAGAAAGGCTAAAGGTAAGTTCATGTCGAACTTACCAATCTCCAGGAGTGCCTCTCTACTGTAGCTAAATGTTCCGGATGTATACTGTACATTTAAAATAAATACTAAAGACAAAATAAATAATAAATAACGTTGGCTTCCGGAGGAACACACAAAGACGTCTGCCACGGTGGGCGCCATCTTTCTTAGATATATATATGTGTGTGTGTGTGTGTGTATTTTAAAATGTTTTTTTTCATAGGTTTTTCTGTACATGCAGCATAAGTATATTTGTGTAAAGCTTAAATTGTACTACTGTGTAGTACTTTCTTCTTCAAAACTGTGTTAGCATCACACGGCTGTCCACAGAATAACAAGTGTAAGCAAAATGGCAACTTTACAGGAGAGGACAAAAACTGTCTTTACTTTCAATGTAAGTCAGTGAAACTGGAATTGTTTCCAAGTGATTTTGGAGCATTTCCGTTGGTTCGTTCATCTTTTTTTTCATACAATGTAAATGGCACCTTCCGCATTCAAGTACTGTAGAAAAATAAAAATGGACAAAATTGGAGATTGTGTTTTTCTTATATCTAACAATATAGTGCATCTTTTGAAATGCAGAACATGTCACAAGTCTGACAACTGTTTAAAGAACAGCATTCTACCCAACATCTCTCCTCTTAAGATTGTTGAGACGCTCATATCTCATAGCTCCACTTGCGTCCACCACGTTTTGCTTGCTTTACATCAAGGGATTGTCTTAGCAGCTGAGGAACTGCTTAATGCTTCCTTGCAATAGAACCTCAGTAGACAGCATATTAAAGGTATCTAAGAATTGGGACAGCTCACATGTCGGGAGCTGCATACTATGACTGTTTATGTAACTGTTTATCACTAGGTTTTAAGACAGACCCAAAGAAACCATTGCATCCTCAATGCATTGAGTCATCAAAGCTAAGATACAGATGGACCATAATTACTTTCATGCCTGATGGGACAGTATGCGTTTGCCTATTACGATTATGTGTGCTGTGTCTTTAGCTTGTTTTTTGGCACTTTGTCTGATTTCAGATCAGTTGTGTTGTCATCACTGGGCAGAAACGGTGTGCTTTATAGCGAGGAGTGATTGTGTTTATGAAACAGCCACATTCTAACGTCTCTGTTTCCAGCGTGTAATAGAGACACGGAGAGGTTTGGAAAGCTGAGAGAGAGATAAAATGAAACACGCTAAAGGGAGATGAAAAACAGGGTCAGAAGGAAAAGCTCTCTCTCTCTCTCTCTCTCTCCTTCTCTGAGCAGGTGAGAGGAGTGGAGGAGAGGAGCTCGAGGCTGCGGCTGGCCTGAGCCGCCCGCCTCCCCGGAGCACTCTTAATTCTGACGCCCATTCATCACGCTCTCTCACACTTCATCACGCGCTCTCTCCTGAAAGCTCACCCAGACTGATGAGCTCATCCCCCTCCACTCCTCCACTCCTCTCATCCCCGGCTCAGACTTTCCTATATATGCTTTAAACTGCGCAGAATTGCGGACAATTAAACGGGCTTCGTTTGAAACGAGTCTCTAAAATTGTCGCGCTGCCGAACTGGAATGTGGAAAACAGACGAACGTCCCTGTGGGCAGGAATGGAAAAACACACGCAAGGTCATGCAGCCTTTTCCCCACTGGCACTAAAGCAGTCTGGAGGCCACAATCAAAACGAGTCAGCCCAGCAGATTCAGAGCAGAGCTGGGGGGCTCCACCCATTTCCTGAAATGGGCACAACCCATTAACTCTTCACGATCGCTCTCTAGAGCTTTTCCCGGCTCGCTTCTGTTCCAAATCCAGAGCAATTCAGAATTTATGGCTATAATTATATGCAGAAGTTTGGTCACCCCCCCCCCCCCCCAGTCAGTTCACATGTTACTTGGTTTTCTAAGAACATACTTAAATTCTCACATATGGCATTTTTCAAAACATAATAGAAAATTATATATATATATATATATAAATTAAGATTAAATAAATTCAAATTATAAATTATTATTATTATTAAATTAAAATGATATTAAAATTATATATATATATATATATATATATATATATATATATATATATATATATATATATATATATATATATATATATATATTGTCTACACAAATATGTTGAAATCTGCAAATAAACATCAATTTCACATTAAAATACATGTTCTATAAAGCATGTTTTGACTTATATTCACTTAAAAAATCAACATAACCCGTAACGATGGCTGAAGCTCTTGGCGAGCGACCATCGGTTCCCTGCAAGAAACCACGTTCAGCAGCAAACAAAAGAACCAATATAAACAGAAGCTTAACAAGAGAGAAAATATTGGTGCTGCTTTCCACCATTGAAAACTCTTTTGGAGATTCAACATTACTTCTAAATTGGTAAGGAGTGAAAAGGCAGGAGGAGGAGGAGCTGTGCATCTTCTCGTTTCTTACTATAGGGATGAACACCACAATGTTCTGGTGATATGCAGTCCACTGTTTGTTTAGAGTATAAATTAATCATCTAAACTAAATGTCACTCATTCATTCCCTAACTCACTCACGCACATTTAGCAGGTCAAGGATTCCCCATTAATAGCAGCTATAAGCACTAAAGTATGTTTTGTTGCTTTACAATACCAACACTGAACCAAATACTGAGGGAGCTGCTAACAAGATAGTGATTACATGGAAATATGCTGCATGAATTCTGTGGTGGTGAATGAATGACGAAATCCAGGCTCGACAGGAAGTATCCACATTTCCATATGAGAAAAATAATACATTTAAAGTGATTCGGAAATCAGAACACATGTTACTTATGACGTACTTTTGAGTGAAGCAGGCTTCCCTGGTGGGAAATAACTGTGGGTGGGACGTGATTTTTGATTGGATGGCGAAAAGTGGGTTGAGGAATGTGGAGTCATACTCTCTGACAGACAAAAATAAATAAATACATCTGAAAAAATCAGGATTTGTGTATTTCATCTTATATCTTGATTTGAATGTGTATTGTTTTGACGGTTTAATGCACAAATCAGGCAAAACGTGTATTTCTTATACTTTAACTGCAAAAGCAGGAGAAAAACACTTCAGAAGAAAAGAAATCAGGTTAAATAAATCCTTTACAAGTGCAGTTACCGAACGTTTCAGCAAGAGATGGTGTTTATGGTGCTCCATCATCTGCTGACCCCCTCACAGCCTTGCAGCAAACAGTCCAAAACACAGAGACTAATGTAAGGAGGAGATAGAAGGTTGTCTGCAGACATAGTGAGTGGAGCTGATAATGAGTGTTCTCACTGGGCGAGGGAGAACATGCTAAAATATTATTGGTTAGTATATGGAACTGTCACACTGTGACCCAACCAAATGCCAGACTGTGTTTAGAAGCAGCAGAAATCACTGAATCTTGATCAAAGACTACAGATAAATATGAATTTTGCCTTTTGAATGTTATGCATGAACTAACATGGTAAAAATATCCATTTTAAGTTTTGGTTTCTTGGTTTTTTTTAGTTGCATTCAACAAAAAGGATACGGCCTCAGTAAAGAAAAGTCTGGTGGAGTCTGGCGGAGCTGATTAAACACACTAACTCTACATAAACGCTATGCTTGTGTATGGTAACTTACAGAGACCCGTCACGCCGGTGCTGGTTATAGCTAAAAAACTACAGTAGTATGCAAATATATTAACACCTCCTGATCAAATTTCCTGTATTGATCTGGACATTTATCCTATATGCTATATAATATTACAATAATACAATACAATACTATATAATAATACATATACTGTACAAGTCTGAGGCACCTAAGCTGGTTGTTTAATAATAAATGTAATTTATATAGCGCCTTTCTCATTACCCAAGTACACTTTACATCGGGAGGGAGAGAAAAAAAATAATTATTTCAGTGAGCAGCAGAGAGAAAGTACTGAGAAAAGAGGTACGTTTTAAGTTGAGCTTTGAATGAGGAGAGTGAGAGACAGTCACGAAGAGATTGTGGTACTGTGTTCCACAGTTTGGGGGCCATGATGCTGAAAGCTCTCCCCTCAACAGTGACCAGTCTGAATTTTGGAACAGACGGGCAACCTACGTCAGAGGACCTAAGAGTTCGGACAGGGCAGGACGGGTGCAGGAGCTCAGTTAAGTAGGCAGGAGCTAAACCAGTAAGAGATTTGTATGTTAGCAGGAGGAGTTTAAACCTTTTAAAAGCTGGTGTAACTGTAATAGAGCTGAGGTGATATGAACTGATTTTTTAGATTGAGTGAGTAAGTATTCTAGCTGCTGAGTTTTGTACGTATTGAAGGGGACGGATAGCTTTGTTTGGAATGCCAATAAGAGGAGAGTTACAGTAGTCTATTCGGGATGATACTAATGCATGAACCCCAAAGTTAAGGGAGGAGTCAGTGAGATGAGACAACGAAAACCTTTATCTTATCAATAAGTGTGTATTTTCACCAGTAAGAACAACAGGATCTGATTAGAACAGATGTAAATAATCATACAATACAAAGTAACATGAATATGTTATTGTGCGAGAAGTAGATCAGATCTTGAGCTCCAGTTTGAAGAAGTGTAGTTCCAGATTTCTCCTGGACGCCCCAGACTGTGTATGAATGTATTCAGTTCCTTCAGCAGCAAATCTTGATTTAGCTTAATGAAGTACTGAGCAGTCAAAGCAGGTATTAGATGAGAACTGATAATAATACTGGGTTGTTTAGGAGAAGCTTGGAAAGGGTTAAATAAACACACTGACGTATGTAAAAGCTCTATTTATTAACTCTATTAATACTGTTTATAATTTCAATAATGAAACCTTTGCACAGTACATGACAGTACAGGAGAGCAATGCCACATAAATACTGTGTAATACTGTTTCAGTATTTGGTGTCTCATTTTCTCAGTAAGGACCTTCCTGAACAGCTACACACCCTTTCAGACCCACAGCGTTGAGGTGTCTTCTCACAGTGGTAGGATGGACAGAAACACCTGTGGAGGTTCTCAGATCTGAAGCTGCCCTGATTTTCTCCTCCATCTCTCAAAGCTTTAAGTGCTGTTTATCGGATGGGGACAGTTTTGGTGGTCTACCAGATCTTCCAGGTGGTTGTTATGTATCCTGCCATCTCTGTAGCTATTAATTATTTTTGTGGAAGGTCACTGGGACCTTCTCCTTCATATACAGGTAGATTGCTGTATGTCTGTACATCTGATCTCCACATAAATATCTCCTGGAAAAAATATTCATGTGATCATTCAGATGACCACTTTAAAGGGTCAGTGCAGGGTATCGTGTCAGCCAGCCCAGATAAATAGCTTCGGTCTGGGACTTGTGTGCAGCACCAGGCAAGAAAGAGAGAGAGAGAGAGAGAGAGCCAGACAGAGATAGAGAGAAAGAGTGAGAGCAAGGGCAAGTGAAAGAGAGAGAGAATGTTTCCAACACCGTGATCCTCCTGCAGCCTGTCGAACATCCTGCTCTCTTACCTTCAACCCTCCCTCTCTCTCTCTCTCTCTCTCTCTCTCTCCCTCTAGCACAGTCAGACTAGAGTGTGTACTACCTGTTCCTGCAGCAGATCCACTCTCAGCCCCCTCTCATACACCCCCCCCCCCCGAGAGCCCACACACTCAAAGCCATTTCAAGTGTTCCCTTTACCGTAATACTCTCTCTCTCACACTCTCTCTCACTCGCTCACTCTCTCTCTCTTTCTCTCTCTCTCTCTCTCTCTCTCTCTCTCTCTCTCATAGTCAGTGTCAGAGTGTTTGTTGGTGTTCTGAGCTGTGTTGCGCTCCGCTACCCTTCTCTTCCTCCTCCTCCGCTCTGGCTCGGCTTTTTCTCCCCCCGGCGTCTGCCCGGCGCAGACCTCTCACACTCCGGGCAGGACGGCTCCACTCTCCCTCTCGCTCACCCACTCACCAACACACCAACACACCTGGCAACCACCCAGAACTCAGTTCACCCTACTGCTCCTCACAGCAGAGAGAGAGAGAGAGAGAGAGAGAGAGAGAGAGAGGGAGAGAGAGAGAGAGAGAGAGAGAGAGAGAGAGAGAGAGAGAGAGAGTGGGGGAGAGAGAGAGGGAGAGTAAGAGAGAGAGAGAGGGAGAGAGAGAAAGAGAGAGAGAGAGAGAGAGAGAGTGGGGGAGAGAGAGAGGGCGAGTAAGGGGCGGAGTAAGAGAGAGAGAGAGATGAGAGGAGAGAGAGAAGAGAGAGAGAATTGAGATGACGAGAGAGGACGTGTGGGATGAGAGAGAGAGGGACGAGAGAGGAGGTGGGGGACGAGAGAGTGAGGGAGAGTAAGAGAGAGGAGAGAGGGAGAGAGAGTAGGATGATGTGAGTGAGAGACGAGAAGAGTGTGGGGGAGAGAGAAGAGGGCGAGTGAAGGGCGTAGTAAGAGAGAGGAGTGGAGATCGAGGTGAGAGGATCGAGAGAGACGAGACGAGAGTCGAGGGGAGAGAGAGTAAGTGAGAGAGAGAGAGTTGCAGGTGAGAGTGAGAGAGAGGTGTCTCGAGAGAGGATGAGAGAGAGAGGTGAGAGAGAGAGAGTGGGGGAGAAGAGAGAGGGTAGAGTAAAAGAGTGAGAGAGAAAGTGTGTGAGAGTAAGAGAGATTGAGAGAGAGTAGAGAGTGGAGTGTAGAGTGAGAGAGTGAAAGATCGTGTCCGAGAGAAGAGAGGAAGAGAGAGAGAGACGATGGCTCTAAAAGAGGACAGAACTGCTAGAATGAGGAATGAAAGATAGACCATCAATGTTTTGTATAAATCCTTATAAAACTATTTCTGCAGATTAAAAGGCTCGTTACAGAGAAGTGTACTTCATACATTCACACATTCTAATAAGATAACTGGGCTCTTCAGCTTCACCGCTTTCAAATAATGAATGGAGCTGCTGAGATACAGTGCTGTGCAAAAGTTGGGGATTAGTGCACTTGGGGATTATATTTTTATATTAATATTAGATTATTATATTTAAAAGGCTATATTTTCTGACAGGAAGCTTTTATTTGTTCAGCAAAACACTTTATTTATTATTAATTAAATATATAAACAGTATTAATAGAGTAAGTAGAACTTATACATGCGTCAGTGTGTTTATTTAACCCTTTCCAAGCTTCTCCTTGTGGAAATCTTCCCAGTTATTATTTATGTTCTCATCTTAATACCTGCTGTGACTGCTCAGTATTGGTTTATCGCTAATTCTATGATTGCTGCTGAAGGAACTGAATACCATTCTTACTTTGTACTGGGTGTCTTTTTTTAATATTAAATATGATATTAGTATATAATTTTAATATTATAATTTATTACTACCATTTTATAATGTTCTGTCCTCTGTATCAGCTCCTCTCTGACACTTATAGGTGCCTACTCAGTACAGGGAATGATGTCCATCGATCCTCTGTATACTTTATTACCCTGTTCTTCAATACGTACAGGAACACCCCACGGCCACACACATGTTGCAGGTTATTTTTTGGGTGGTGGTTCTTCTCAGCATATGACAGGGGCACTATTGTGGTGGTGTGTTAGTGTGTGGTTGTTGCTGGTGTGAGTGGATCAGACAAAGACAGTGTTTATACCAGTGTGTACAACTCTATTAGTCACGCCTTCCTTGTTGGTCCAACACTTGTAGATGTAAAGTCAGAGAAGTAGCTCTATATGTGATGCAAATGTTTGCTGTTTCTCTAGTCATTAATCAGTGGACACAGGACGCCGCCCACAGGGTCATGCTGTCTGGATAGTTATGTTGGTGGACCGATCTTCAGGAATGCTGGTGTCACTGATGTGTATGATACCTCTCACTCCAGCTACATCTCTAACACTCACTCCTCAATTGGACAGTCTCACTGCTGTGATGTAATGAGGAGGATAGGAGGGTGGATGAAAGCAACAGCGTTTGTTTTTCTCCATTATCTATAGCTCGTCAGGTCAACCACGCTGGTAGTCAATCCCAACAGCAAGCCCACTCTACAATCACCTTCTGACCGGTCAGCATCATCACCATATCAGCGCAGACCAGAGCAAAACAGCACAGCCCACCTTAATCGCTCAAATATAAAGTCATTAAGCTCGCTGGCACAAGTGTGTATCTGAGTGTGTGTGAGTGTGAGGGCTCTACTGTGGTGGTTCTTTAGGTGGGAGGGGTTTGCCAGGTTGATGAGTATCTTTCTCAGGGGCAGCAGTGTCTGGTAAGCGCCTGCCCGTGGAGAAAACTGACCCCTTACCACTGTTTACTAATGGTACAGTCCAGATTGGCATTTTGGACCAGAACCAAGAGTGAGAGCGCTCCAGCCATGCAGATCCAGAGAGGAGGCAGTCGGGCATGGCCACCTATTGATCTGCCTGCCTCTGGGTAGGCATGGAGTCTACGGACAGAGAGTGGGAGACAGAGACGGGGGCGAGAGAGAGAGAAAGAAAGAGGAGACAGAAGGTGGGAGATGGGCCGTGACCGCTCTCTTTAAAGAGACGCATCTCTCAACACTGTCTCACTACTGAACCAGAGAGAGAGAGAGAGAGAGAGATGAGAGACGGAGAGAGAGAGTAAAGTGAGACGGAGTGAGAGATGAGAGCATGGTAAGATCGTGTTTTATGTGATTTAAGGGCGAATTCGGGACAGTAATCAACCATGACGCTCATGATCAAGTATTTCTTGTGATCTCAAGATAAGTTCAACTTCTGTTTTCCTGAGATCACAAGATGATTAGAATGAAATAAGCGATCATTATAACGACCTATGATACCCGTCATGCAGCCCTAGAACTTGCTGCTGTCACCTGAGATCACCTGAGATGTCTATACATTTCAGTTCCTATATCTATATTTGCTCATCTTCCTCAGTAAACACTGTGAAGCTATTATAAGACTGATTATTGCTGGTTACTGTGAGCAGACAGTATAAGACGAGAAGTAAATGAGGCTTTTTCCTGAGCTATAAGAGAGCGTACATCAATTTACCCGTCTTCCTCTTCCCCTAATTCCTCTCTCCTCTGTATTTTTAACCCACCGCCCCCACTTACACATTAAAAAATACACTGGGAGCGCATCTCTCACACCATCATTACTACTGAACCACTGAAGAGTGAGTGAGAGAGAGAGGAATGACAGAGAGAGAGAGAGAGAAGAGCGAGAGAGAGACGAGAGTGGAGAGTGAGAGAAGGATGGGAGGAGCAGTGAGGACGAGAGGGAGAGAGGAATGTACAGAGATGACGGAGAGTGATGAAGAGGGGGGGGAGAGAGAGAGAGAGAGAGGGAGAGAGAGAGAGAGAGAGAGAGAGAGAGAGAGAGAGAGCACAGCAATATCATATATCATGTGACTAAGGATGGAAATGGGCTGGAACACACTGGATTTCTTAAAGATCACAACCTATCTTTCTTGTGATCTCAAGATAAATCATCTCTCTCACTACCATTACTAGTAAACCACTGACAGAGAGAGAGAGAGAGAGCGAGAGAGAGAGAGCATGGCAAAATCATGTTTTCATGTATTTAGAGGTGTCAATGTACTGCATCAGAACATCACTAGTTTTTCTTGTAATCTCAAGATAATCAAAGTTTTTTCTCAAGATCACAACTTCATTGTCTTGTGATCCCAATATAACACCTGTCTTGTTCTTTAAAGATACCAAAAGCTGTTTTCTTGTGATCTCAAGATAAATCATCCTGGGAAAACAAATGTACTCTTCTTCCTCTTTCCCTAATTCCACTCTCCTCTGGATTTTCAACCCACCGTCCCTCATTTTCTTAACAATTCGGACCACCAGGCATGCATCTCTCTCACCACCTTTACTACTAAAGCACTGACAGCTTAGAGAGAGAGAGAGAGAGAGAGAGAGAGAGAGAGAGAGAGAGAGAGAGAGAGAGAGAGAGGGAAAGAGAGAGAGAGGGAGAGGGAGAGGGGGAGAAAAAGAAAGAGAGGGAGACAGAAAGAAAGAGAAAGAGAGGAAGAGAGAGGGTGAGAGAGAAAAATTGAGAGTGAGAGTGAAAGAGAGAGAGGGACGAGATAGAGTGGGGAGAGAGAGAGGGGAGAAAGAGAAGAGGGAGTGAGAGGAGGGGGGATAAGAGAAGGAGAGGAGAGAGAAAAAGGAGAGAGATGCAGAGAGTAGCGATAGGGAGAGAGCAGAGGGGTGGGGGGAAAGACAAGTAGAGAGGGAGACAGAAGAAAGAGAGGAAGAGGATAGGCGTGTGAGTGGGGGATGGAGAAAAATTACAGAGAGAGAATGAGAGAGAGGAAGAGATAGAGAGGGAGACAGAGAGGGAGAAAGAGTGAAAGCAAGGGAGAGAGAAAGAGAGAGGGAGACAGAAAGAAAGAGAAAGAGAGGAAGAGAGAGGGTGAGAGAGGGGGGAGAGAGAGAAATTGAGAGTGAGAGAGAAAGAGAGAGAGGGATAGAGAGAGGGAGAAAGAGTGAAAGCAAGGGAGAGAGAGAGAGAGACAGAGAGAGTGAGAGAGAGAGACAGGGAGATGGAGATAGAGGGGAGGTGGAGCAGAGAGCGAGTCGAGTGTGAGAGAGTGAGAGAGACAGAAAAGTGTGAGAGAGAGAGACCAGGGAGAGGGAAGATAGAGGGAGGGGATGTAGGATTGACAATGGTGTGCGAGGAGAGTGTATGAGAGAGAGAGACCAGAAAGAGTTGAGAGAAGAGACAGGGAGTGGGAGATAGAGGGAGGGGAAGCTAGGAGCGAGGGAGATGTGAGAGAGAGAGGAGAGAGGGGGAAAAGAGAGAGTTGAGAGAGAGATCTTGAGAGAGGAGAGACGGAGTGGGGCGTGGAGAGAAGAGATCGGAGAGCGAGAGAGGACGGAGAGACAGACGAGAGTTGAGAGAGAGAGACAGGGGAGAGGGAGCTAGAGGGAGGACGGAGCGGAGTGCGAGGCAGGAGTAGAGAGAGAGAGAGAGAGAGAGGGAAAGAGAGAGAGAGAGAGAGAGAATAGCAATATCGTGTTTTCATGTAATTAGAGGTGTGAATGGACTGTAAAGCACCAGAACGCCTCTATATGTTTTTCTTGTGATCTCAAGATAATAAGTTTTTTTTTCTTGAGATCACAACTTAATTGTCTTGTGATCACAATATACCACATATTACATTTATCTTGTGATCTGAAGAAGCTGTTTTCTTGTGATCTCAAGATAATTTAGCCACTAATTTACTCTTCTTCCTCTTTCCCCTAATTCCACTCTCTTCTGTGTCTTCAACTCACAGTCCCCCATATTTCAAAAAATTCGGACCACTGGGAAGGCATCTCTCTCACCACCATTACTACTGAAGCACTGACAGCTTAGAGCGAGAGAGCGCGAGAGAGAAAAGAGAAAGGGAGAAAATGAAAGAGTGACACACAGAGAGAGAGAGAGAGAGAGAAGGAGTAAGAGTATACAACATCATTAATGAATGTAATATTGATGAGATGTAACCCAAACATTAACATACTGATATAAAAAAACTCAACATAAAATTCAGAACGTTTCTTTTTTAGGAAGCGTATGAATGTACGAGCGTCTCTCTCTCATCAAGCTGCCAAAACTGACTCTCTCCCTCTCTCCACGTCCACACCAGGCCTGGAAGCGCTGTATCTCTCAGCATGTTAAGGGTCTCCTGTTCCTCTGCCCGACCTGCCTGAATCTCCTGCCTGCCTGCAGTGACACAAGGTGCTTTCAATCCCCTCTCTCTTTCTCTTCACTGTTAATTTGAATCCCCCTGGTGCAGGATCTCTTCTCTCTCTCTTCCTCGGCTGGCCCTTTGGCTCTCAGGGCTTTCGTTCTGCAGTCCATCAGTAGCACAGCTCGGATCATGCCCGCGATGCCGCTGTCCACTCTTTTTGCATGCGAGCGTGGCCGGCTCCCCGGGGAGAGGCCGTGTGAAATCCTGATATGATATGTACCATTAACTAAAATGAAAAAATCCCCGTGCACAGCCCGCGCTACCGAACACCCGCAGCCTGAGCCCTGAGCCGGAGCTGGAGCCAGCCTGGGTTATCACTCTGCACACCCCATCAGCCTCGCAGTCAAACTCAGTGTTACAGCATACATATGTTTAGCTTGTTTTTATTATGATTACCAATATCATATGTTATTTGTGTGTGTTTATTATTTAACTCTATCTAATAAAGCATTATAGTAAATGTATGTAAACATAAACATTGCCGTGCTTGAAACGTGTCTCACTGGGACGAGCAATAATAAAACAAGAAACAATAAACATGATTAACAATAAACAAATCAACATTTACATAAACATAGAGAGAAAGAGGAGAAGAAAGGGAGGAGGGGGAGAGAGAGAAAAGAGGAAGGGAGGAAAGAAGGAGAGGGAGGGAACAGAGGGAGAGAGGAAAGTAATAGAGAGAAAAAAAGAGAAGGAGAAAAGGAGGAAAGGAAAGATAGAGAGGATGGACACACATGGGGACAAAGAGAAAGGAGGACAGAAATGAAAGGGAAGGAAGTGAGAGAGAAAGAGAGATAGAAATCATGGGGTGGTATGAAGCTGTCTATTATAAGGGGGCTGTTAAGGGCTCTTTCTCTCTTTCCATGTCTATTACTCTGCCTCTATCTCTTTCTCGCTCTCTCTTCTCATAGTCTATTACCACTCTATCTCTTCTCTATGTCTATTACTCTCTTCTCTTCTCTAATTCTGATTATCTCTCTCTCTCTTTCTCTCCTGTCTATTATTCTCTTTCTCTTTCTCTCCCTCTCCTATATGTATAATACTCTCTCTCTCTTTTTCTCTCTCTCCGCTATGTCTATTACTCTCTCTCTTTCTCTTCTGTCTATTATTCTCTCTTTCTCTTTCTCTCCTATATGTATAATACTCTCTCTCTCCGCTATGTCTATTACTCTCTCTCTTTCTCTTCTGTCTATTACTCTCTCTCTCTTTCTCTCTCTTCTATGTTTATCACTCTCTCTCTCTCCTGTATGTCTATTATGCTCTCTCTCTCCTCTATGTCTATTACTCTCTCTTTCTCTCTCTCCTCTGTCTATTACTCTCTCTTTCTCTCTCTACTCTGTCTATTACTCTCTCTTTCTCTCCGCTCTCAGTATGACTATTACTCTCTCTCTCCTCTATGTCTATTACTCTCTCTCTCTCTATCTCTCCTCTATGTCTATCTCTCTCTCTCCTCCATGTCTATTACTCTCTGTCTTTTTAGCTGAAATCTCTGTCTCCTTCTGTCTCTCCTCTTCTCTTCTCCTTCCTCCCATCAACTCTCACATGAAACTTCTCCAAACCACTCACACATCCACATCTTTCCTCCCTGCATCATCATCATTTCTCTCTTCCCCTCCCTCTCTCTCTCTCTCTCTCCCCCTCTCTCTGTGGGGCTGTTCCTCTCTTGCTGTCTCACTGCTTTTCTTTTCCTTGCAGCTGTTGTCCATACGCTAGTGTGTTCTCTGTAAAGGAGAGAGCGCCCTCTGTCTGTGGCTGAGAGAACAGCCCATTGTCTTCAGCACCTGAACGTTCAGAGTATAAAAAGACAAAGTCATGCAGTGAGCTTTCCCTGTAGAGACGGTGACAGGATCAGTTTTAAACTTGTGAATGTGTTTTTGATTGGTTGGTTGATTGTTATCGCCCTGTATGTACACATGAGTGCAATGCACTGCCATTTATTGGTGTGTGTGACAGGGATGCAGAAAAACAATAAAACTAATATGCTTAATAAAATGCAGCTAGAGAGAGAAACAATGATGATATTTAATAACAAGCCAAGGTGACTTGAATAAATAATCTAAACAAAAAGCTTACAATAACCTCAAAATGAGAAAAATGAGCTATACTGATCTGATCTTTTTTTGCTGTATATATAAAAACTCATGTGTAGGTTTGCTGGTGGGTTTGATAGTAAATAAAATGTCTATATTTGTACTGTAGACATGGTGACCCCTGGATTCCATCACCACCACTGTTAATACATCAGAGTCTGTACAATCAAACATTTCACACCCAAACACTCATCAAACCATCTCCACTACTGAATTAAAAACGTGCACCTGAAGAAACATCACCTGTAATGCTCCAGCCTACGCTTGGAGATACTGACCACAGGACAATGCTGACCATCTCAAGGATGGACTTTAATAACAAAACAAAGCTTCTGCAGTTAAAACAGAGTTATAATAAACACAACCTCACAGCAACACACTGTACCTATTATTAATTCATTTAATGTGGCTCGTCAGAGAGAGTGAAGAGCACGAGAGCGAACCGGCTGTGCGAGAGAGCCACGAGAGTGAGAGAGACGATGGAGAGTCGACGCACGCCGCGACCAGAGAGATGCCTGTCCGAGCCCCCGAGACCCTGGAGAGAGAGAGAGAGAAAATCAAGGATGGAGAGATGGAATAAAAGGGGGGAAGAGACAGGTGAGGAGAAAGAGAGCAGGAGATTGAGAGGAAAGAAAACAAGATGAGAGAAAGTTGGAGATGGGAGAGAGAGAGAGAGAGAGAGAAAATCAAGGATGGAGAGATGCAATAAGAGGGGGGAAGAGAGAGGTGAAGAAAAAGAAAGCAGCACAAAAAAAGATGAGAGAAAGCTAGAGATGGGGAGAAAGAGATGGGTGGAGAGAAAGGTGGAGAGTAAGAATGAAGGGGAGAGAATGGAAAGAAAGGAGGAGAGTGAGAGTAAAACAAAGAGGTAGTGGAGATAGAGAAGGATTCAGAGAATGAATGAGAGGGAGAGAACGTAAAGAAAGGAGAAACTTGAGAGACAGAGTGTGTGAAGAGAGAAAAGGATGGAAAGAAGGAATGAAGGGGAGAGAATGGAGAGAAAGAAGGAGAATGAGAGACAGAGGGAGCAGAAAGAAAGGCGGATGGAGACAATAAGTGAGGGGGAGAGAATGGAGAGAACGAATAAGGGGAAGAGGATGAAGAGAAATGGTGTGAGAATGGAGAGAAATGGGCAGAGAAATGGGGAGTATACTGAGAAAGGAAGAGAGTGAGAGACAGAGGGAGTGTGGAGAGAGAGAGAATGATGGAGAAAATGAATCAGGGGAGAGAATGGAGAGAAATGGGGAGCAAATGTAGGCAAAGGAGGAGAGTGAGAGACAGGGAGTGGAAGAGAGGGATTAAGGGGGAAAGAATTGAAGGAAAAGGATGAGAGTAAAAGAAAGAGGGATTGATGAGAGAGAAGGATGGAGAGAGGAATGAGGGGGAAAAGAATGGAAAGAAAAGGAGGAGAGTGAGAGACTGGGGGAGTGAAGAGAGAGAAGGATTGTGGAGAAGGAATAGGGGGGATGAGAATGTAAGGATTGGGAGGGGAGGGAGTGGGTGGCAGGGAGGAAGAGAGAGAAGGATGGAGAGAATGAATGAGGGGGAGAGAATGTAAAGCCTAGAGGAGAGAGGGATGGAAAAGACAGAAGGTGTGAAGA
The DNA here is from genome assembly GCA_021613375.1 of Megaleporinus macrocephalus. NCBI lineage: Eukaryota > Metazoa > Chordata > Actinopteri > Characiformes > Anostomidae > Megaleporinus > Megaleporinus macrocephalus. The sequence goes on from CM038702.1 coordinate 6,179,056, forward strand.
GAGAGAGAGGATGGAGAGAAGGAATGAGGGGGAGAGAATGTAAAAAAATAGGAGGGGAGGGAGAGATGGAGGGAGGGAAGAGAGAGAAGGATGGAGAGTATGAATGAGGGGGAGAGAATGTAAAGGATAGGAGGGGAGGGAGAGATGGAGGGAGGGAAGAGGAGAGAAGGATGGTAGGAGGAATGAGAGAAGATTGAGGGGTGAGGTGAAATGTAAAGAATAGGAGCAGAGGGAGAAAAGACAGAAGGAGTGAAGAGAGAGAGAGGGATGGAGAGAAGGAATGAGGGGGAGAGAATGTAAAAAATAGGAGGGGAGGGAGAGATGGAGGGAGGGAAGAGAGAGAAGGATGGAGAGTATGAATGAGGGGGAGAGAATGTAAAGAATAGGAGCAGAGGGAGAGAAGACAGAAGGGGTGAAGAGAGAGAGAGGGATGGAGAGAAGGAATGAGGGGGAGAGAACGTAAAAAAATAGGAGGGGAGGGAGAGATGGAGGGAGGAATGAGAGAGGGAGGGAAGAGAGAGGGAGGCTAGTAATAATGAATGTAAAACTGATGTAATGAGAAAGAATCTCAAGGTCTCTTCTCCGCTCCTGCTTCCTGAACTCCGTCTCTCCCACTCTGGATCAATACTAGTGCTTATACATCCTACACTCGTTTCTCTCCAAACATCTATCCATCCTCTCCCTATGACAGAAACCCTGCTAAACCTGCTGCTCAACACGACCTGCGCAGAGATCTACAGCAGCCTGTAACAAACGAGCAGATCAATATCACTTTTCATCTTCTAATAATTTCATCTTCTATCTGACACAGAGAGAGAGAGAGATAGTGAGAGAGAGAGAGAGCGATAGTGAGAGAGAGAGATAGAGAGAGATAGACAGAACACAGAAAAAGAAAGCAGTGATGGGAAACAAGACAGAGCAGAGAAAGTAAGAGAGTGCAAAGACAGAGAGAGAGAGAGTGCAGAGAAAGAGAACAGAGAAGGAGATAGAGAGAAAGAAAGAGCAGAGAGAGAGAAAACAAAGACAGACAAAGAAAGAAAGAAAAAAAGAGTGACAGTAGTGAACAAAAAGGTGAGCAGTAATGGGAGAGAGAACATGAGAATGTTAAAGAGAGATAGATAGACGGTACAGAGAGAGGAAAAAGAGAACACAGCAGAAAAACGACAGCAAAGTCAGAGAGGCATTAAAAGAGCAGAGAGAGAGAGAACCACAGAAACAAAGAGATGCAGAGAGTGTAAAAGGAGAGAGAGAGACAGTGAGAGTGTGAAAAAGTGTTATGGAACGAGTAGGAGAGTGAGTGGTAAATGCAGAGAGATTGAGAGTGAAAGACAGTGTGTGTAAAAGAGAGAGAGAGAATGTGAAAGAGGGATAGAGAGATTGAGAGTGTGAGAGAGAGAATGTGAAAGAGGGATAGAGAGATTGAGTGTGAAAGAGGGAGATTGAGAGTGTGAAAGGACAGTGTGTGTAATAGTAGAGAGAATGTGAAAGAGGGAGATAGAGAGATTCAGTGTGGAAAGAGTTGAGGAGATTCGGAGTGTGTCGTGAGAGAGGAGTAATGTGAAAGAGGGATAGAGAGATTGAGAGTGTGAGAGAGAGAGAATGTGAAAGAGGGATAGAGAGATTGAGTGTGAAAGAGAGAGATTGAGAGTGTGAAAGACAGTGTGTGTAAAAGAGAGAGAGAGAATGTGAAAGAGGGATAGAGAGATCAAGAGTGTGAGGAGAGAGAGAATGTGAAAGAGGGATTGAGAGATTGAGAGTGTGTGGATGAGTGAGAATGTTGAAAGAGGGATAGAGAGATTGAGGTAGTGTGAGAGAGAGAATGTCAAAGAGGGATAGAGAGATTGAGTGTGAAACAGAGAGAGATTGAGAGTGTGAAAGACAGTGTGTGTAAAAGAGAGAGAGAGAATGTGAAAGAGGGATAGAGAGATCAAGAGTGTGAAAGAGAGAGAGATTGAGAGTGTGAGAGAGAGAGAGAGAATGTGAAAGAGGGATAGAGAGATTGAGTGTGAAAGAGAGAGATTGAGAGTGTGAAAGACAGTGTGTGTAAAAGAGAGAGAGGTGAATGTGAAGAGGGATAGAGAGTTCAGAGTGTGGAAAGAGAGAGAGATTGAGAGTGTGAGTAGAGAGAGCATGTGAACGAGGGGATGAGAGATTTGAGTGTAGAGAGAGAGATTGAAAGTGTGAAAGAGAAGAAGCGAGAATAGTGAAAGAGGGATTGAGAGATTTGAGAGTGTGAAGAGAGATAGTACAGTACACAAGAAAAAAGAAAGCAGTGATGGGAAAACAAGACAGAGCCAGAGAAAATATAGAATGTGCAAGGGACAGAGAGCGAGAGGGACGAGTCTGCAAGAGAAAAGAACAGAGAAGGAGATAGAGAGAAAGAAAGAGCAGAGAGAGAAAAAAAGACAGACAAAGAAAGAAAGAAGAAAAGTTGACAGTAGAGAAAGAAAAGGAGAGCAATAATGGGAGAGAGATTGTAAGAATGTTAAAGAGAGACAGATAGACGGCACAGAGAGAGGAAAAAGAGAACACAGAGCAGAGAGTGACAGAAAAACGACAGCAAAGTCAGAGAGGCATTAAAAGAGCAGAGAGAGAGAAAACCACAGAAACAAAGAGATGCAGAGAGTGTAAAAGGAGAGAGAGAGATAGTGAGAGTGTGAAAGAGTGTTAAAGGACAAGTAGAGAGAGAGTGTGTAAAAAACAGAGAGATTAAGACTGTGAAAGACAGTGTGTGTAAAAGAGATTGAGAGTGTGAAAGAGAGAGATTGAGAGTGTGAGAGAGAGAAGGTTGAATGAGGATATAGAGAGATTGAGAGTGATGAAAGAGAGAGATTGAGAGTGTGAGAGAGAGAATGTGAACGGAGGGATAGAGAGATTGAGAGTGAGGAAACGAGAGAGATTGAGAGTGTGAGAGAGAGAATGTGAAAGAGGGATAGAGAGATTGAGGGAGTGTGAAAAGAGAGGTTTGGAGAGTGTGAGAGAGAGAATGTGAAAGAGGGATAGAGAGATTGAGAGTGTGAAAGAGTTGAGTGAGAGCTGTGAGAGAGAGAATGTGAAAGAGGGATAGAGAGAGTGAGAGTGTGACAAGAGTGAGAGTTTGAGAGTGTGAGAGACGAGAATGTGAAAGATGGGATAGAGGAGATGTGAGTGTGTAAGAGAGAGATGAGAGTGTGAGAGAGAGAATGTGAAAGAGGATAGAGAGAATTGAGAGTGCTGGGGTGAAAGAGAGAGAGATTGAGAGTGTGAGAGAGAGAGAGAGAGAATGTGAAAGAGGGATAGAGAGATTGAGAGTGTGAAAGAGAGAGATTGAGAGTGTGAGAGAGAGAATGTGAAAGAGGGATAGAGAGATTGAGAGTGTGAAAGAGAGAGAGATTGAGAGTGTGAGAGAGAGAGAGAGAGAATGTGAAAGAGGGATAGAGAGATTGAGAGTGTGAAAGAGAGAGAGATTGCGAGCGTATGAAAGAGAGTGGGAGTGTAAAAGAGAGTAAGAATGTGAAAGAGAGAGATTGAGAGCGAGAGTGTGAAAGAGAGTGAGAGAGTGAAAGTGAGAGAAAGTGTGAAAGAGAGAGAGAGTGTGAAAAAAAGTGAGAGAGTGAAAGTGAGAGAAAGTGTGAAAGTGAGAGAAAGTGTGAAAGAGTGAGTGTGTGTGAGAGAGTGAAAGTGAGGTGTAAAGTGAGAGAAAGTGTGAAAGAGAGAGAGAGTGTGAAAGAGAGTGAGAGTGTGAAAGTGAGAGAAAGTGTGAAAGAGAGTGAGTGTGTGAAAGAGAGTGAGAGTGTGAAAGTGAGAGAAAGTGTGAAAGTGAGAGAAAGTGTGAAAGAGAGAGAGAGTGTGAAAGAGAGTGAGAGTGTGAAAGAGAGTGAGAGTGTGAAAGTGAGAGAGAGTGTGACAGAGAGAGAGTGTTTGTATTGTAAGGTATGAGCTGGTACTCTGTTTTTTCAGAGTTAAGTCACCTCCTTCGTGCAGGACGGCCTGCAGTGACCTAGAGCTGCCATAGAGGGGCAACATTTCCTTCCAGATATGACTGATGTCCATCTCTCTCTCTCTCTCTCTCTCTCTCTCTCTCTCTCTCTCTCTCTCAACTCTCTCTCTCTCTCAAACTCTCTCTCTCTCTCTTCCTCTCTCTCTCTCTCTCTCTCTCTGCCGTATGGAGTGTGCCACATTCCTTAGCAGCAATTTAGCTAGCGGCTCACACTGCCTGCTGTGCCGGCTGCCCTGAGGGCAGAGAGTTGCAGCAGCGAGCGGTCAGGCTGTGAGAGGGGCCTGCAGGCCAGACTCGCTCGCTCACACACACACTCACACACAGAACTCCCACAGGCTTTACCCATCACACCTCCGCTGCTGCTATCAGCACTGCCTATCTGCCTACTGGCCTCTCTGTCCATCAAGCCATCCATCTGTCTATCCGTCCATCAGTTTGTCTGCACTCTTTATAGAAGTGGTAGCATTTACTGGTTGTCTGTCTGTCTGTCTGTCTGGAATGGGTCTGTTTTCACATTAGCAAACAAATAAAGTCCACACCAATCACAGCACATAAGAACATAGTGCTGTGAGCCAGAGCTGTTGAAAGTGCACCACGTGACCCCACCATGACATGACATGACATGAAGAGAAATAATAAAAAAATACATTTGTATATGATATACGTCTTACAAGATATAAACCTGGCATGTGTTAAAGGGCCAGTAGCCTGTCTATAACTTTCTAGGACATCTAAGTACCATAAACATGATTATTTTCAGACCTCTCTTTATTAATAAATAATTTGCATAGCATGATGTTTGTGGTATAATATACATAATACGCACCAAATGTAAGCTGCTGCTTCAACATGAAAAAGTCACCCCTTACAGCCAGCCTGTGGGTGGTCTATTCTGGGCTACTGTAGAAACATGGCGGTGGCAGTGTCTGTTAGAAGACGAGCTGCTCCTACGTAGATATAAAGGGCTCTAATCTATACTAATCTATAGTTACAGGTCACCAATATACACTAATAATAATAATAATAATAATAATAATAATAATATAAAATATTAAGTAATAACAATAAACCAAATAATACAATAAATTACAATTCATTAAATATAATTACATAAAAAAAATAATAATAATAAGTAATAAAATAAGTTCTAAAATATTAATCACATGTAAATGTAACTAGTTATCGCCCAACATCATCAACCAAACAGTCACCCTCGTGTACACATACTACTGCTACAGCACCAGCACTGAGAATGGTCCAATGTCCAAATAATAGCTGTTCAGGTGGTCCTATAGTGGTCTCTGATCACTGATGGACAGGGTGAACATGAGCTACAGTTAGTACCTATAAATCTATAAAGTACACCTCTATAGAGTAGCTGGGAGGTATATCGTCACTGTCCAATGATAAACAACATCTCCAACAGCGTAACTTTACAGGAGAGGCCAAAAACTTTCTATACTTTCAATACAAGTCAATGGAACCAGAATTCTTTCCCAAGATATTTTGGAGCATTTCTATTGGTCCATTCATCATGAAATTTTCACACCATGTAAACGACAGCTGCCGGATTCAAATGAGATGGAAAAATGAAACCCACCAAAATTGGAGATTCATTGGACAGCGATGTTATGCATTGATTAAAGTGCCAACCATACTTTCATATACACGCGTAAAGACACTAGAGCACCTGCTGCTTACACACTGTTCCCTCACGTCTTTGTTTAGATGCTGCTGCTCGCGTCCCGAAGCTCACGCCTGCTCTAAATGGCTCTTTTAAAAAAGAGAAGCCCAATGGACGTGGACGCAAATAAACACAGGACCACACCAGCAGTCGAAAGAGCTCCATTCACAGACCTCTGTTTGGCTTGGCCGCCTCAAAGAGGCATGATTTACAATAGATCAACATGGTCACCCAGAATAAAACACAGTGCAGCTTCTATGCCTTGTCATCTGGGGTCATATGGGCCAGCAGCGGCGTCAGGAGCTCCTGATCCACCAACCAGAGGCTCAGTAGCTTCAAACCTACACACTGTGGTTGGAACGATGCATCATCTGCATCACCCTGTCAAAAAATAAATACAAATAAAAATAACAGTGCAACATTTTAACAAACTACTGTGGAAAAAAAATCATAAACTGATGCAATCCCGTCTAGCTTACCGAATAGCAGATGTGGTACGTAAACACACTGTCACTCAGTGTCAGCTGGTAAGACTGGCGGGTTTGATGTCCTCCTTATGTTCCCACAATTTGAACAAGTGAATATCATTTTGTACAGTACAGTCAGAATTCATAATATAACATCACATTTTTTGTATTAAGCTTAATTTTTCATTTTGTTCCAGGAAACATACAGGGCTATCTTTCCATGCCTCCAAAATTCAGTCTGAGAACCTGCATTTTCTGCCTCTTACAATCCAACAACATTTGACGTATCCATCCATTAAAACCTACATCCCAGTTCCATCCAAGTCCCGTTTCGGTGTTGGTACATGGTGGCCACGCAAAGTGTTAACAGTAATAAAAGAAACTTTTTATGCATATAAATAGAAATTCATATGACACAGATCTAATACAGAAGATAAACACCAGAGAGGCCAAAGAGTTTCAATTAAACCCTAAATTAACAAGACACATGTTCAAATATTTATTAAAACTGCACACTGAGCGGGTGAAACTTGAGCTCCATATTTTAATTACCAAAAGAGTCTCTTCACATTTTCTGTATTTGCCTGAAGGTGTTTGCAGAAGGTCAGTATCTCCAGATCTAAGTTCAGACATTCAAGAACTTTAAGGTAATTTAGAGCTTTATAGACGAGTACAGGAGTTTAAAGTCTGTTCTAAAAGATACAGGTAGTCAGTGCAGCTCTTCTAAAACAAGACTGATCTGAGATCTGTTTAGTGTTTGTTACGATCTGAGCTGCTGCGTTCTGTCATCAACAGTCATCAACTCTGACCATTACAGTCATCAACTCTGATCATTACAATCATCAACTCTGACAATTATTAACCAACTCTGACCATTACAGTCATGAACTCTGACCATTACAGTCATCAACTCTGACCATTACAGTCATCAACTCTGACCTTTATTAACCAACTCTGACCATTACAGTCATGAACTCTGACCATTACAGTCATCAACTCTGACCATTAAAGTCATCAACTCTGACCTTTATTAACCAACTCTGACCATTACAGTCATCAACTCTGACCTTTATTAACCAACTCTGACCATTACAGTCATCAACTCTGACCTTTATTAACCAACTCTGACCATTACAGTCATCAACTCTGACCATTACAATCATCAACTCTGACCTTTATTAACCAACTCTGACCATTACAGTCATAAACTCTGACCATTACAGTCATCAACTCTGACCATTACAGTCATCAACTCTGACCTTTATTAACCAACTCTGACCATTACAGTCATAAACTCTGACCATTACAGTCATCAACTCTGACCTTTATTAACCAACTCTGACCATTACAGTCATAAACTCTGACCATTACAGTCATCAACTCTGACCATTATTAACCAACTCTGACCATTACAGTCATAAACTCTGACCATTACAGTGATCAACTCTGACCATGACAGTGATCAACTCTGACCATTACAGTGATCAACTCTGACCATTACAGTCATAAACTCTGACCATTAGTCATAAACTCTGACCATTACAGTGATCAACTCTGACCATTACAGCGATTAACTCTGACCATTACAGCGATCAACTCTGACCATTACAGTCATAAACTCTGACCATTACAGTGATCAACTCTGACCATTACAGTCATAAACTCTGAACATTACAGTGATCAACTCTGACCATTACAGTCATTAACTCTGACCACTACAGTGATCAATTCTCACCATTACAGTGATCAACTCTGTGATATTTCTCAAATAATAAAAAGCGACTTTAGTGACTGTGTTAACATGTGGGATAAGACAGAACCCAGCATCTCACACCCATGAATCCTACTTCAGATCAGGTATACCGAGCTAAAGACCCTAGCTTGTCAGAAAGCAATCATTATTTTTTTTAAATAAATGTTAGCAACTAGAATCAATATTAGTCTATCCTGAACAGCTACAAATCCTTTCAGACTCATAGCATTGAGGCTATGCAGGTTTTCAGATCTGAAGCAGCTCCATCTCCTCCATCTCAAAGGTGAAAGCTTTAAGTGTTGTTTATCTAATGGGGACAGTTTTGGTGGTCTACCAGGTCTGGCTGGAGGCTCATGTTTTGATGTTTAGAATGAAAGGGTTTAAAAAATCCTTTTCTAACTTACTTTCTTTTGGCTTCCTTCTTCATGCAAGGTGCCTTATATCTAATGCCCCCATAAATAGCATCAAAACAGGAACATTGTGGCTGTATTGACTGGAAATTAAATAAACTCAGAGTGGTCTCTGACTTTTGCACTGCACTGTATGTAAAGTCATTTGTGTAATATGCCAGCAAAAGTCATCAAAAACTTGGAAAAAAAAAATATATATATATATATATATAAATATATATATAATATATATATAGTTGCTGCCCAAAGAAAACCATGACAGCTGTTGTTTACATTGAGGAAACGTTTCATGATGAATGGACCAATGGATATGCTCCAAAGTAGCTCTGAAAAAAAATCAGGTTCCATAGACTTGAAAGTAATGTAAGTTTTTGGCTTTTCCTGTAAAGCTACCATTTTGAAGAATCTTGTTTTTCTTTGGACAGTGACAATATATATTTCTCAGCAATTGTTTATTTACATTGTGTGAAAATTTTATGATAAATGGACCAATAGAAATGCTCCAGAACGTTTTAAAATAAAACAGTATGTACTGAGAGTACAGAGCATTTTTCCCCTCTTCTGTAAACGTAGAGAGCTGTGATATGCAAATGACATGAAGGCATGTGGAAGCTGATGCGCCCGTCTTTGTTGAAAAGCAGAAAACAACAAGGTCTCAGACAGTGTATCTTCTAGTCTCTAAAAAGACATCTTGAGTGGCTCTTCATAATGCCTGACAATAAGGAACACAGTAAAGGGAGGCTAGTTTCATTTAAAAAATTAAAAACAGAAGGTAGTTACGATCTTAGCATAAAGTCATGTTTAACCCTTTGATGCACAAACTAAGCAAGTCCCTTCTAATGCACAACATGGGTCAAACTTGAGTATTCATTTTACTGTTATTGTATGCACTGAGTATCTCTTTAGTAAATCTACTGAAATCAGTTTATTTCATTATTTAATGTTCCAAGTGTTCATTAAAAATCTTGGTTTTAATAATAATGATCTTAAATCATGATTTTAATTCGTATTTATTTACTTCATGAACAAAAACAGTGTTTGTAAGTATGTTTCTCACTGCAAATGTTTACAATTGTCAACAGTTCCTATCAATTTCCAATGTGAACACACAAGGGTTAATTCTGATCCATGTTGAGTGCTAGAAGGCAGTGATACAAACATAATTTTTATTAAAAAAATAAAATATAAGACTGTAATCAGGATTTGTGATGATTAGAAGCGGAGGAAATGGAGGAATTCAGGGAAGCTTGAAGGAAGAAATTAATTTATTGCACAGATATAGAAAATAAAATTCAAGTCGAGTCACTTTTGACCCGGTTGTGCATCAAAGTGTTAATCACTGTGACCTCACTGCTATTCTAAAACGTGTAAAACGCCTTAAAAATGTGCGTCCAAACTTCTAGCTGGCAGCGTAGTCGATCCTCCCAGGCTGAAGCCCGGCCTTGTTCTGCAGCGCGGGTTCTGCCGGCGCGGCGGCTCACTGAGCTCGTGTTTTTCTCTCCGAGGCTCCGCGGCTTCAGGGACTTAGCGGAGTTTCTGCCTCGCTGGCTGCCATCTTTGATGTGCCTGGCCTTTTGACAAACATTCTCTACCTCACTAATCCACATTAATGGCTGGGTTAGATTCCATCTTTTCATCGTGATGCAGAGAGCGGGACAAAGTGAAGAGCGGATGAGTGAGGAGAGGTGGCGAGAGCAGAAGAGAGACAGCGAATAAGAGAGAGAGAGAAAGAGAGAGACAGTGACGATGCTAAATATAAAAGTAACCCCAGTTTTTTGATTCCGACCCCCAGAATCTCCTGGTCGCTGTCTGGATGCGGTGAAGGGGGGCATGTTTCAGTAAACTAGCTCACAATGAGGGGTAATCAGCCGTGAAATGTGCCCAAGGCAAGAGCTTTAGGCCTCAACTCCCCTCCGCAGAGAGAGAGAGAGAGAAAACGCAGGGGATTAGGAATGTCATGAGTACAAGCTAGAAAATAACAAGATGTGTACAGCCATGACGAAGTTACTGCGAGGGGAAAAAAAGAGGCAAAGATGGAAAACAGGGGCACGAGCCAGGCAGCGAGAAAACATGCGGACAATTCTCATGTCAGAAAGTCAGCGAGCCAACTGAGGAGCTGATGGAGAAGACGCATTTGGGGTTTGCTGAGCAAAATCTCCACTTGGCGAGAGCGCATGTTTTGCGCGTGTGTGGCTGCGAGAGTCCACCGGGACGCTGTAATAAAAGCCGTAAGGTTGTAGCGCTGGAGTTAGAAGCCTGGTGTTGAAGAAAGCGGTGGAACAAAGCACTCTCTGCCGCTCACTCAAAACATCCTGCAGCCCCCATACAACCGGCCTGATTCTGTCGGCTCTGGAAATGAGAACAGGCCACACGCGGAGCCCTCCCGCCTGCGCTTTCCACACTGGAGTTCTGAGTCTGGTTATGGTTTTCAACTATATGGGCTTTAGATCACTCTATTACAGCCATCCAGCCTTTCATGCAGAAATGAGCAAAAGTACAGGTTGGCTAAACTCAAGCCAGCTGCTACTACTGTTTTAGCCTTGCTGCGTACGTCTGAGCATTTCTGACTGAGGCAGAAAGTCGTTTCTATCCGGGGTGACATACCAATCTAAAGAAAATGTATGATATATTATGCCGGGTGCACTATGCTAATCGCTCAGGCGGCCTATAGCCTCAGCTATTTGTTAACTACTCCATAACCTCGCAGCTTTAGTGCAAATCTAAATAATCAGTCCCTGCACACATAAGCTGGTTTAAATGAAATTATTTAACTAACTAGCATGGTTGTAGTCATGTGTGTGGTGATTTAGGCATGCAGTGTGCACCATCCTAACTCCTGCTATTTCATATACCAGCCAGCGCCATGCTAGCTCACACAATTCATGCTGGCCTTTCTCTCAGTAGGAGTATTAGTCTCATTGCTCTAGTACGAATCTAAAGAAGCAATCTTTGGACACATAAGCAAGTCAATTTGATACTACTTAACAAACTGATTTGATTGGAGGGAAGTGTGTAATGATCCAAGCATGCAGACTGCACAATGCTAACTGCTTTTATATTACATGCAGGCCAAGGTAATTCTGCTTCCATTGACTTGCATTGAAATTAGAGCATATGAATGAATGAATATGAATGAATAAATGAATGTATTAGAACTATTTGCCACTTGCGTTTGAACCCACATATACACACACTAGTGAACATACCCACTAGGAGGCCCAGAATGGTGGGTAGCCCTATCCATTGGTCCCAGGGAGCAGTTGGGGGTTAGGTGCCTTGCTCAAGGGCAGTTTAGTGTGTGTGTGTGTGTGTGTGTGTGTATATATATATATATATATATATACACACACTACTGCTCAAAAGTTTGGGATATTCCTTTCTTAACACAACAATGGACTGACGGGTCTCTAAAGAAAGTCGGTCAGCAAGCCATCAACTGCTGATGCTTCAGATACTAAACTAACCTAGAATGTTGTTCTCCATTTTATACTCACTTATTAGTAGAATGTTTTTCAGCTGTGCATCACAATTGAGCAAGAGTGTCCTAACAACCAATTAGTCCAATAACATCCTTAACTTGGATTGGTGGCCGTACCAGGAGATTTAGACAGAGGACTGAGAATTGCTGATAATAGGACTATATGCAAAATAAGCCTCTATACAAAAATAGGCTTTAATACAAAAATTTGTATTCTTTAAAAATCATCTGATACACTTACATTAATTGTGAAATGGACAATATTGTTTGTGAATTGCATGAATTGCATGAAATGAAATTCTAAAGTGATCCTAAACTTTTGAGCGGTAGTGTCTATATATATATACAATTTCCATTCCTTGTTATCTGCATTACCCTTGCAGCTCTACTGCAAATCTAAATAAGAATAAAGCAGAAGCAAACCAACACGGTCTTGGCGGACAATAAGCCATTACTACTTAGAACAAGTTGCTAGCATCACGAAGCTTCCAGTACTGTCAGGTTTAAGACCACAGACTGAATAACTGGCCAAACACAACACAACAGAGGTGCTTCTCTGTGGTTAGCAGGTCACGGCACTCGACAGGGGGAACACCCTGCACCTGTTTGAAAAGGAGAGTTTAAGAGAGAAGTCCCCCCCCGTCATCCCCAGCCCCCCAAAACCCCCCACCCATACCGCATCGGCCCACTTCCCAGGACTCCCCTGGCCCTCGCCCCATCACGCTGTTAAATGACTCCATTGAAGTCCTGTTTGCTCAAGTGGACCAGGCCAATTATCTCTGAGCTTTCAGAGCTCTTAATGACACCAATTAAGGCTGCTGTGAGGGCCGGGGCAGCGGGGTCAGTCGCTTGTAGTGCGCGTATGTGATGTGTGTATGTGTGAGACTAAAACAGGGTGAGAAATGTGTGAGTGTGTTTGTGCTAAAGAGAATTTGTGAGAGGGCAAGAGACGAGAATTGGGTGGGTGGGTGGATTGGGGGGGGGGGGGGGGGGGGGGGTGAGTTGGCTCAACAGGGATTTACTCGGCTATTATACCAGTCTATTACCGGCGCTCTGTCGGTGCCCTCTCAATCTCCTTAGCTCACACTCTAACCCCCCTGCTTACTCAAAGTGTGTGGATCAACACCCCCCTTACCCCACCCCCCCAAACTCTCCTCCCTCTGCAGCTCTATATTCGACTGTGAGCTCACACGGCTGTCAAAATGCAGCACTAGTGCTTGCAATACACCTTCGGTCGAAATGGATCAGGGCCAACTGTTTAAAAGGAACACGCTGGAATGTGTAAACGTGACTTATGAAGGTATCCAGTGTAATCACGATGATCAAGTACACACATATAATGAGCAGTAGTAGAACAACGTGAGCTGTGAGTGGATGCATAAAGAGAAACACTAGCACTTATGCACAGCACTTGCACAGAAGCAGAAAGAGGTGAAAGCAGATTCTGTGACCGTCTATGAAAAGCTGAGCAATATAAGTGCATTCACTATTAAACAGATACAGAAACAGATTAACAGTGTTATAATTCATGTTGATTTGGTTGGTCCTCAGTTTGTCTTTTGGCTATTAAATTCAACGTAGTAGGGAATTCCACTAATGAGCTGTAAAACAAAGTCATTCAGAGTGGTTTGATGTGAACCAGTTGAGAGAAACTACATCAGACTTCTTTAGAGGAACCAGGAGTCACACTATGTACACACAAGCAATCCAAAACCACCTGTGAACCTACTAGTGCTTTGTTTAAAAGCCTTTATCTTATAAGTGAGTGTATGTTCACCAGTAAGAACAGCAGATATGATTAGAACAGATGTAAATAATCATATATACAATCTTATTGTGAAAGAAGTAGATCATATCTTGAGCTCCAGTTTGAAGAAGTGTAGTTCCAGATTTCTCCTGGACGCCCCAAACATTGTATGAATGTATTCAGTTCCTTCAGCCTGATTTAGCTTAATAAAGTACTGAGCAGTCAAAGCAGGTATTAGATGAGAACTGTAAATAATACTGGGTTGTTTCCACAAGAAGAAGCTTGGAAAGGGTTAAATAAACACACTAACGTATGTAAAAGCACTACTTACTCTATTAATACTGTTTGAATATTTAAAATAAAAGCTTCTTGTCTCAAAAAATAACTTTTTAAATATAGTCCCTAAGTGCCTGAAACTTTGCACTGTGCTGTAGGGCAAAAAAAGTAAAAGTAAAGGATTTGGTATAAAAGTATAACAATGTTCCAGGGATCAGGCAGTGTATTCATAATCACTTCATGTATCTAACTTTCTGTGAGAGAGCTGAACGTCTGGTTCCATTTACCACCATTGAGAACAGTTCTGATTTATTTCACATCAAATTAGTTTGAATGGTTTACATTTTAATTTAACGGTCCGGGTGGTTCTGTGTGGAGTGTGCATGTTCTCCCCGTGCTTGAGTGGGTTTCTTCCGGGTACTCCGGTTTCCTCCCACAGTCCAAACACACGGAAGTTAGGTTGATGGGTCACTCTAAATTGCGATGGACTGTCAACCTGTCCTTTGCCTGATGACACTGGGATTGGCTCTAGCCGCCCCATGACCCCGACTAGCAGGATAAAGCGGAAGACAACGGATGGATATATTGTCAGTACTTAAAATACGCTGACTAACTAACAGCTTCAACCATCTTCTGTTATCAGTTCCACTAGGATAAACAACCACTAGCCACTTTATTAGGTACACCTCCTTGTATCTACACTCACTATTCATTTTATCAGCTCTATTTACCATAAAGGAGCTACACTTACACACTGTAGTTCATCTGATTCTCTGTATACTTATACTTACTCTACCATGTTCTTCAATGGTCAGGACTCCCACATGAGTTTCTAAACACTATGGCCACTCACTGTCCACTCTATTAGACACTCCATGGTCCACCTTGTAGATGTAAAGTCAGAGACAGTAGCTCATCTGCTGCTGCACAGTTTGTGTTCCTCTAGTCCTTCATCAGTGGACACAGGTCGCTACCCATAGGACACTGTTGTCTGGATAGTTTTGGTTGGTGGGTGATTCTCAGTCCAGTAGTGACACTGCTGTGTCTGATCAACTCACACCAGCACAACACATACTAACACAGCACCACCATATAATACCGGCTCTGTGGTGGTCCAGTGGGGGTTCTGACAATTGAAGAGCCGGGTAACAAAGTATATAGAGAATCAGATGAACTACAGTCTCTAATTGTAGCTCCTATCTGGTCAGTGGAGCTGATACACTGGACAATAAGTACAGACACCAAGTGGTCAGTGGTTGTACTATACTATATGTTACTATATCCAGCCTGATGTTACTGCTGTTAGCCTCAGATCTCACCTGCCATCCTGAATTTACCTTTGATACAATATTAAGCCGCCGATCACTAACTAATAGTGTTCTTAGGCTTCCTTGCAATGGCATACAAATATCACACCTAGCGCAGTCTCCACACACCTGTCCATCTAGCCCTAACCCTAACCCATAAGTAGATTTAAAAAAACTGCAACAAAAACAAATTCTTAGGCATAAAAACCTCCTCAATGGAGCCCGATTTTCACACGTTTACAAGAGCTGCTTAACAGATTAATGCAGCCTGGGTTTCGTTAAAGAGAAGCAAGGGAGCAAACACACGCACTCACATTAACAGCTGGCCAGGAGAGTCATTTACAGCTGTGTTTTTTCTGGGCTGACGCCACATAATACAGACAATGCGGTACCGATGAGAGAACGTATATGTGATTATGGAGTGGCTGTACTAGACAACACGCAGAACTGAGAAGATGCCAGTTTCTCTCTCTGTGTAGAACAGGATGAAGACCGATAGCATATTAACTTCAGACATTATTTAAAATCTGGACAGTCAGAGCTGCATTGGTCTCCTTCCATTTGTCACCAGCATCAGGAGTAAAGAAGACAACCCAGTTGTTTCACTGCCGTTGAATCATAACTTTATAAATTAATTTTTGCCTTTTTTTGGTTTCTGACAGAATATAAAAGGGCCTGTTGCCCCAAAATAAATGTTCCAAACTGAATTGAAAAAACGTCTGGTTCCATTGACTTACAATAAAAATGAAGTATGTTTTTTCCTTCTCCTTTAAAGTTGAGTATTTTGGGCATACAATGCATAAAAATATCTAAAAAACTTTTATTTGTATCTTACATACAGCAACCATGTAGAAATCTACTGCTATACACATACAAGTAATATCAGAGCTATATTATAATTTTATATTTAATTTTTATTATCCTTTATGTGTCAGCTTTTCTAGTGTTCAAAAAAAATATATGCAAAACTGTTACAAATGGATAATGTTTGCTCACATCTCCAAAGTAGTAACTTTAAAGGACAGAACAAAGGTCTTCTTCATTTTCAATGTATTTTAATATTAATTTTATTCCTATTGAATTTGGAGCATTTCTATTGGATTTATTTTGATTCATTAAAAAACCTTCACAGGGTATAAATAACAGTTGCCTCATTTAAATAACAGAGATAAATAAAAATCAACAAAATATACATCTTTCTTTTGACATGGACGATATACAGCATTTCATCATTTTATAAAGACATTTAGCCTCTTCATCTTTTAAAAATTCAAAGCAGGAAACAAAGAGGAAGAACAGTGATATAGAACTTAGTAGTCTAAAGTAAGGTATTTAAAAAAAAAAAAAAAAGAAGTTTCTTTAGGGGTTCTTTAGTATATATAATGGAACCATGAACTCGTATATTTTTGCATGGTGAAATGGTTCTACAGATTAATGAAGAATGTGTTGCATACGGTTCTATTTGGCACCAAAAAGGGTGAAGAACACTTTTTTTGGGGGTTAATTTTCAAAATAGTCATATCGTCATTGTCCAAAGAAGAACATACGACTTAATTTTTTTTTTTTTACTTCTCTACATCATACTACGTCAACAGAAAACTCCAGAAATGGTTGGAATAAAACCTCTTTACAATAACTTGCACTAAGTGTTAAGAAGGTTTTTGTCCTTTCTAAATATACTATAAAGCTGCTGCTGGTTTTGAAATATATGCTTTTCTTTGGACAGCGACAACATACATTAACCATATACAGCACTTCATTATATACCATTTCAGCAAAAAATATTAAAGCGTGAAAACAGTTCTTTGAGTAGTCATGGGTTTATATAGAGCCACTATTGGATCCCTTTAAAGGGCTATAATAATGTTAATAATAAAACACTGTCTGAAACACACATAGTTGTGTAAAAGTGTAAAAACCCCTAACAAACAGTGAAAGGACTGAAACTGAAGTATATTTTAAGGAAAGACTGACTTTTCCGTTAAGAAATGCTGGAAAACGTGGGCGGCGTGTGATTAAACAGTGGAGACAAACAGGCAAACACAATTTTTGGAACTACCCCAAAAAACAGATGAATGTAACCAGGGCTACGATATTTTTAATTATATTTTATTCTGGATAATGCATATCACAAAAGTTTCAAATTTTTCAGACAAAAGTAGCATTACATTGTTAAAATACAGGCAAAATCTATGATTACAGTACATTTAACTTACTAAATCCAATTAAACACTAATAATGCTCTCTTTTTAATTAGGTACTCACGACATCTACAATATGCCATACGATATACACTAACTGTATATTTCTGTTTATAATTATAAAGATATTTTGATCTTTTGAATGTGTTGAAAGACAAATATTTGACTATAATTAAATCTAAAAATTAAAATGTATATTTTTATAAGAGCTATAAAACCCCCAAACCTGTTTATCAGAACAAGATCTCAGCATCTACACTATCTTCTTCAGTCCTGTTAGAGAAGCAGCTCATGTGGCTCCTCATGAAGCTGCTGGTCAGAATGTTCAAAGTATGTAAACCTGCATCAGAGCAAATGAGCTCATTTCTAAAAGACCCTCTAAACATTCTTTAAACTCAACCAGATGTTTTATTCTGCTCCAGCAATAATTCTATACCTCTTATTCTATATTTTTTTTGATCTCTTCACAATTATTCACTAATATTATTACTATTTAAATAGTACAAATAAGAAGACTAACTGAGCTTTGATGTAATTTGTAATGATAACCATAAATAACATCCTACTGCCCACCCCTATATGTAACCCTTGTATAACAAAGAAATGGTAATATAACAATAGTAATAATAATAATATTAATAACAATAAATAAATAATAATAATAAAACAATTTAAATACTACAAATAAATGGTGTGTTACGTGTACAGTGTGTGTGTGTGTGTGTGTGTGTGTGCACCCCTCGGCATGCGGCTCCGTGTGTAAATGGTGGTTATTAAGGTAATTGCGGAGACAAAAGTGGCGGCTCTCTGGTTTCCACTCACAGAGATGTGTGAAAAGGCTGTATAACCTTAGACAGGAACATGGCATGCCTCAGCGCTGCTAAACACTAACATACCACGGACTAAACTGTTCCCTAACCACTGAACACATGCTGTTCAACTGACCATTACTCACCCAGGTGCTAAAGCCATCACTAAGACAATTAAACATAGGCACGGTCTCTTGGCTGCTAAATACAGTCCAGGGGCCACAGACTAGGTGCTTGTTTGATTATTATTTTTCACCTGACTGAAGAGCATATGAAACAAACTATATAACATTCTAACATGTGCCTGTAAACAATTATAAAGTGTTCTACAGAGTGTTTGGTACCCAGCGAAGAAATATGTGTTCAAACTTAAATACTGTAACAATTAATGTTAGAGTGGGACATTGTTTTAATATTAATTTAATATTAATTAAAATTTTAGACTCAGTGTTTCATAGCTTGCCTTCTCAATTTGTCATATACCATATGTTTCTGTGCACTTCACACTATTTCAAATCTGGCCAGATGGAGGAGGTGGATATTTGACGTTGGCACTGTGGACCTCTAGGCCGAATCAGTCCAGGAATATAGTCTAGTGCTGCCAAAAGAACATTTGTTCATGTGTATACTTATATCTATATACTTATACTTACTATACCATGTTCTTCAATGGTCACTTTTGCCAATCACTGTCCACTCCATTAGACCCTCCAAGGTCCATGGTCCACCTTGTAGATGTAATAGTCAGAGACAGTAGCTCATCTGTTGCTGCACCATTTGTGTTCCTCTAGTCCTTCATCAGTGGACACAGGACGCCGCCCACAGGACACTGATGGCTGGATGGTGCTGGTAAGTGGTCTATTCTCAGTCCAGCAGTGACACTGAGGTGTTTAAGCACTTCGGCAGCACTGCTGTGTCTGATCCACTCACACCAGCACAACACAAACTAACACACCACCACTATAAAGTACCTACTCTGTGGTGGTCCAATGGGGGTCCTGACGATAAAGGAACAGGGTATTAAAGTATACAGAGAATCCAATGAACTACAGTCTGTAAAACAATATCTGGATACAATATTAAGCCACCTGACGTCACCGATCACTAACTAACAGTGTTCTTAGGCTTACCTGCAACGGCATACAAATATCAAATATCACTCCGGTGCAATTAATGTTACAGTGGGACATTGTTTTAATATTAATTTAATATTAATTAAAATTTCAGACTCAGTGTTTCATAGCTTGCCTTCTCAATTTGTCATATACCATATGTTTCTGTGCACTTTACACTATTTCACATCTGGCCAGATGGAGGAGGTGGATATTTGACGTTGGCACCGAGAACCACAAGGCCGAATCAGTCCAGGAGAGTATAGTCTAGTGCTGCCAAAAGAACATTTGTTCTGGAATCATTTGAAACGGTTTGTAGAGTTTGAAGGTGAATTGCCATTACAAATAATGAGGACTGCAATCTGCACTACCACAATGTATATTTGGGACAGACGTTTGATGGGCTACAGTCAGTTTCATACAGAATTTTGTCTGCACTGACTGATCCCCAACTAAACTCGATCTGAACCAGCGCTAAGACCTGTGTCCAAACCAGACCGAACCTAAATGTGCCTGACAAAATTCTATCTGAACCAGATTGTAGGCTTACAAAGTCGTGTCCCAACCAGATAGTACCTGAGCCTGTCTGGGCCCAACTGTAGCCTTACAGAATTATGTTTGAACCAGATTGTACTTAAATGGCACCTGAACCTGACAAGGCCTGATAGAATTCTGTCTGAATCAGATGGTACTCAAACCTAACTGTGCCTAAAAAAATATTCTGCCTGAACCCGACTGTAGCCTGACAAAATTCTATCTGAACCAGATTGTAGGCTTAAAAAGTTGTGCCCCAACCAGACGGCACCTGTACCTGTCTGGACCCGACTGCAGCCTTACAGAATTGAGTCCAAACCAAGTGGTACCTGAACTTCACTGTGCCTGACAAAATTCTATCTGAACTAGATTGTAGGCTTACAAAGTCGTTTCCCAACCAGATAGTACCTGAGCCTGTCTGGACTCAACTGTAGTCCTATGGAATTATGTTTGAACCAGATTGTACTTAAGTGGCACCTGAACCTGACAAGGCTTGATCAAATTTTGTCTGAACCAGATGATACCTAAACCTGCCTAGACCAGAATACTGGTGTCTGAATCAGACGGTACCCGAACCTAACTGTATCTCAAAATATTCTGCCTGAACCCGACTGTAACCTTATAAAATTAATGCTGACCCACACAGTACCTGAACCTGCCTGAACCCGAATGTGGCCTTGCAAAGTTGTGTCACCAACCACACTGTGCATAAACCTAAACCTGTCTGGACCCGACTTCAGCCTTACAGAATTATATCCGAACCAGACTGTACTACAACCAGATGGTACCTGAACTTACCTAGACCTGAAAATTGGTGTCTGAATCAGACGGTACCTGAACCTAACTGTAGTCTCTCGGCCAGCGCAGGATAGGTTCCCCTATTCGAGTCAGTTTCCTCTTGAGTTTTCTTCTCTTGATCTAAGGGTTAGGGAGAGTTTTCCTTGCCACGGCTGCCTCTGGCTTACCCATTGGGGGAACCCGATACTGCCTAGACCAGAATACCCAAACCTGACTGTGCCTTAAAATATTCTACTTGAACCCGACTGTACCCTGACAAAACTGATGCTGACCCACACAGTACCTGAACTTGCCTGAACCCAAATGTGGCCTTGCAAAGTTGTGTCACCAACCAGACGGTGCCTAAACCTGTCTGGACCCAACTTCAGCTTTACAGGATTATGTCTGAACCAGACTGTCCTACAACCAGATAGTAACTTACCTAGACCCGAATACACAAACCTTCTGTCTGAACCAGATGGTACCCGAACCTGCCTAGACCAGAATACCCGAACCTGCCTTAAAATATTGTGCCTGAACCTGACTGTAGCCTTACAAAATTGTGTCCAAATCAGATTGTACTTGAACCTGACTGTATACAGAATTATGTCTGAACCAGACTCTAGTACAACCAGATGGTACCTGAACTTACCTATTCCCGAAAATTGGCCTGTGAATCAGATGGTACCTGAACCTGCCTAGACCAGAATACTGGTGTCTGATTCAGACTGTACACAAAACTAACTGTGTCTTAAAATATTCTGCCTGAACCCAACTGTAGCCTTACAAAATCAGATTGTGTCCAAATCAGATTGTACTTGAACCACAATAACAAAATTGAGTCTAACCCACACACCCCTGTACCTGAACTTGCCTGAACCCCACTGTAACCTTAGAAAGTTGTGTCCCAACCAGACAATGCCTAAGCCCGTCTGGACCTGACTTCAGCTTTACAGAATTGTCCGAACCAGACTGTACTTCAACCAGATGTTACCTGAACTTACCTAGACCTGAAAATTGGTGTCTGAATCAGACGGTACCTGAACCTAACTGTAGCCTCTCGACCAGCGCAGGATTGGTTCCCCTTTTTGAGTCTGTTTCCTCTCGAGTTTTCTTCTCTTGATCTAAGGGTTAGGGAGAGTTTTCCTTGCCTCGGTTGCCTCTGGCTTGTTCATTGGGGGCTGGTCCCGGATTTTTCGGTAAAGCTTCTTTGTGATAACATCTGTTGTAAAGGGCGCACATAAATAAATAAACCTGAATCTTAACCTTACAAAACTGCGTCCAGATCAGATTGTACTTGAACCCAACTGTAGCCTGACAAAACTGTCTGACCCACATAGTGCCTAAACTTGCCTAAACCCGACTACAGCCGTACAAAGTTGTGTCCCAACCAGATGGTATCTGAACCTGATAAGACCTGACAAATTTGTACCTGAACCTGCCCGAACCTGACTGTAGCCTGACAAAATTTAGTCCTGGTGGTACCTAAACCATCCTGAACCAAACTGTGTTCAATGTTTTATCTAAACCGGACTAAAAAAAATTTGTCCAGCTAGAACATCCTCTGACTGGAGTTGGATTCAGATCATTATTTAGACCTGATTAAAGCTCAGTGGTTACACACTGCCTGCAGACACTGGACTAATTCACAGACTCCCACTCATAGTAGTGACCTCTAACCCTTGAGTCTTTAACAAAGCTCCCCAGCCTCAGGCTGTGGCTCTGTCTGTCTGTCAGTGCTCAGATAACAGGGCTTGTCTTCAGAACGCAGCCACACTGCATGGATTTCTGTCCATCACTCCAACTCCAAACCTCTCAGCTCCATAAACACCATCTGCAGAATTTGTAAACACTCTTCATTAAAGCACTAACTGCTGCATACCATGATTGGGTAAGCATTTTACAGGCATTGTCCATGCTGGGTCAGCATTTTATGTTGCTTGCTATGGTCATATATGTTTATCAGTAATAGCACAGCACTTGAACATACTACCTGAGTCACTTTGCTTTGCATTTGATTGCACCACAAAGGTGATTACAACAGTATTGCAATTACATTACACAATGATTACTACTGAAATGGCTTAACTAGTTGTAAAACAAGTCCAGGCAGACGTAATGAAGTAGCAATGAGAAGAAAGAGGAATTAAACATTTGTAAAATTAGTAATTTAAGGTTTACGATCATCATAATAATTGTAATAATTGTAATAATAGCATAATGACTTAACAACTTATAAGACAGTACAATTCAGTTATTGTACAGTGGTTGTGGCTGTTGCATGTAGGTTCTCTATTCATCAATATCTTTCTTAACATTTTTTTTAACGTTACATGCAGCTGTTAAGTACTCTAGAAACTATATATATGATATTATACACTACCGCTCAAAAGTTATGATCACTTTAGTATTTAATTTCATGTCATTTTCATGCAATTCATGCAAGTTTCATGCAACTCACAAACAATATTGTCCATTTCACAATTAATGTAAGTGTATCAGATGATTTTTAAAATATTTGTATTAAAGTCTATTTTTGTATAGAGGCTTATTTTGCATATAGTCCTATTATCAGTAATTCTCAGTCCTCTGTCTAAATCTCCTGGTACGGCCACCAATCCAAGTTAAGGATGTTATTGGACTAATTGGTTGTTAGGACACTCTTGCTCAATTGTGATGCACAGCTGAAAAACATTCTACTAATAAGTGAGTATAAAAGGTAGAACAACATTCTAGGTTAGTTTAGTATCTGAAGCATCAGCAGTTGATGGCTTGCTGACAGACTTAAAATGAAAGAAACCAGAAAGAAACAACTTTATTTAGAGAGCCGTCAGTCCATTGTTGCGTTAAGGAAGAAGATACTCCATTGAAAACAAGAACATTTCACTGTGATCCCAAACTTTTGAGTGGTAGTGTATATGCAGCGTACTGTGTCATATGGTATTATAGTAATGACTGCCCACTCTATAGTCAAACTGGTGCAAATCACCAGTGTAAGCCTGTAAGCATAAGCAGGCACCTTGAGTGCAATCAGACGTATGGCAGGGTGGGCTGTGTGCTTCTTTCTGTGAATGTGGTCTCTGATCACCACTTTAAAGAGGACCCTCAGTGTCTGAACAGACAACAGGCTCTGGCGCATTGTGTCTGTCAAATGCTGATCAGCTTGGGTTTAACAATGCTGCTCAGATAGCTGTACATGGTCACACAGAGGGAGGACCACATAAAGAAAGGAGGACTCTGATACCTGTGGCTTCAAGATTCAGTTCTGGCTTCAGAGAGAAGAAAAAGAGCCTGTGTGTGTGAGTGAGTGAGTGTCTGTAGGGTGGCAGGTTGGCTTGTGCAGGTGTGCTGTTGATGGTTTTATCTGTGGGAATCAGCTAGTGAGAGGTTTCCCCGAGCACAGCCAACGTCCACAAGCACAGCCAACGTCCACAACTCCTTATTCCTCCTCAGAACTCCCAACATTTCATTAAATTAATCAATGTCTTAATCGAACAGTCACATTCCAGAAACATGGACACGTTCACTCACTCACATACGGTACTGGATAAAAAACAGACCTCCCTTCATTTATTCATATATACATATTAAACTGAAAATAACACTGAAGTTCCAACAACTAAAATAATAATATCAGATGTTCACACTTTTATTACAGCTTCCATTCTTATCAGGACACTCACTTTCATCCCTTCATTCCTTTATCATCACCAACACTGTTCCTTCATCCCTTCATTCCTTTATCATCACCAACACTGTTCCTTCATCCCTTGATTCCTTTATCACTACCTACACTGTTCCTTCATCCCTTCATTCCTTTATCATCACCAACACTGTTCCTTCATCCCTTCATTCCTTTATCATCACCACCAATACTGTTACTTCATCCCTTCATTCCTTTATCATCACCACCAATACTGTTCCTTCATCCCTTCATTCATGTATCATCACCAACACTGTTCCTTCATCCCTTCATTCATTTTTCATCACCAACACGGTTCCTTCATCCTTTCATTCCTTTATCATCACCAACACTGTTCCTTCAACTCTTCATTCCTTAATCATCACCAACACTGTTCCTTCATCCCTTCATTCCTTTATCATCACTACCTACACTGTTTCTTCATCCCTTCATTCCTTTTTCATCACCAACACTGTTTCTTCATCCCTTCATTCCTTTATCATCACCAACACTGTTCCTTCATCCCTTCATTCCTTTTTCATCACCAACACTGTTTCTTTAATTCTTCATTCCTTTATCATCACCAACACTGTTCCTTCATCCCTTCATTCCTTTATCACCAACACTGTTCCTTCATCCTTTCATTACTTTATCATCACCAATACTGTTCCTTCATCCCTTCATTCCTTTATCATCACCAACACTGTTCCCCTTCATCCCTTCATTACTTTATCATCACCAACACTGTTCCTTCATTCCTTTATAATCACCAATACTGTTCCTTCATCCCTTCATTCCTTTATCACTACCTACACTGTTCCTTCATCCCTTCATTCCTTTATCACTACCTACACTGTTCCTTCATCCCTTCATTCCTTTATCATCAACAACACTGTTCCTTCAACTCTTCATTCCTTTATCACCACCAACACTGTTCCTTAATCCCTTCATTCCTTTATCATCACCAACACTGTTCCTTCATCCCTCCATTCCTTTATCATCACCAACACTGTTCCTTCATCCCTTCATTCCTTTATCACCACCAACACTGTTCCTTCATCCCTTCATTCCTTTATCATCACCAATACTGTTCCTTTATCCCTTCATTCCTTTATCATCACCAACACTGTTCCTTCATCCCTTCATTCCTTTATCATCACCAACACTGTTCCTTCATCCCTTCATTCCTTTATCACCACCAACACTGTTCCTTCAACTCTTCATTCCTTTATCACCAACACTGTTCCTTCATCCCTTCATTCCTTTATCACCAACACTGTTCCTTCATCCCTTCATTCCTTTATCACCAACACTGTTTCTTTAACTCTTCATTCCTTTATTATCACCAACACTGTTCCTTCATCCCTTCATTCCTTTATCATCACCAACACTGTTCCTTCATCCTTTCATTCCTTTATCATCACTAACACTGTTCCTTCATCCCTTCATTCCTTTATCATCACCAACACTGTTCCTTCATCCCTTCATTCCTTTATCACCACCAACACTGTTCCTTCATCCCTTCATTCCTTTATCATCACCAACACTGTTCCTTCATCCCTTTATCATCACCAACACTGTTCCTTCATCCCTTCATTCCTTTATCACCACCAACACTGTTCCTTCATCCCTTCATTCCTTTATCACCACTAACACTGTTCCTTCATCCCTTCATTCCTTTATCATCACCTACACTGCTCCTTCATCCCTTCATTCCTTTATCATCACCAACACTGCTCCTTCATCCCTTCATTCCTTTATCACTACCTACACTGTTCCTTCATCCCTTCATTCCTTTATCACCACCAACACTGTTCCTTCATCCCTTCATTCCTTTATCATCACCAACACTGTTCCTTCATCCCTTTATCATCACCAACACTGTTCCTTCATCCCTTCATTCCTTTATCACCACCAACACTGTTCCTTCATCCCTTCATTCCTTTATCACCACCAACACTGTTCCTTCATCCCTTCATTCCTTTATCACCACCAACACTGTTCCTTCATTCATGCATTCCTTTATCATCACCTACACTGTTCCTTCATCCCTTCATTCCTTTATCACCACCAACACTGTTCCTTCATCCCTTCATTCCTTTATCACCACCAACACTGTTCCTTCATTCATGCATTCCTTTATCATCACCAACACTGTTCCTTCATCCCTTCATTCCTTTATCATCACCAACACTGTTCCTTCATCCCTTCATTCCTTTATCATCACCAATACTGTTCCTTCATCCCTTCATTCCTTTATCATCACCAACACTGTTCCTTCATCCCTTCATTCCTTTATCACCACCAACACTGTTCCTTCAAAAGTTCCTTCATTCACGCATTGCTTTGTCCATCTTTTTGTCACATTTTCCATCCAGATAACATCATACAAAAGCTAGGTACTGACATTAGTTTTGTATGAGGCCAGAGCAGAGCTAAGAGTGTTGTACAGAAAGCTGCTGATCAATCTGTTTATTAGCCACGCCCACACAGGTAGGTCTCAGATAGGTCAGATTGTTTTATTATATTTATGTCTCATATTTTTCTTTCAGACTTTACTGGTTGTTAAATATAACACTAATGTTTATAATACAAACATATTTTATATTTTACATTAAGTTGTTTAGGAGAACATTAAATGGGAACTTTCAATGATTTTTCCAGAACTGTCCACAGTGGTGGTGAATGGAACCAGACGTCCATATCTAAAAGCTCCCTCACAGAAAGTTATGACATAAAAGAATTAGGATTCTGCTGCCGGACGCCTGAAACACTGTTTTACAATCATTTTTACAAAAATGTACAGGCCTAAAAAAATTGGTTTTGTTTATTGCGGAGAGTCCATGCAAGCTAGTGAAGCAAAACAGTCTCAGAAGAAACCCCTTTTTTTTTTTTTTTTTACAATTTTACAATATAAATGTATATTTTTTAGTATATTAGATTATGTAAATTATAAATAAACATTGTAGTACGTAATACTGATTCAGTTGTTTCATACAGTAGAGTATTTATTGTGAGAATAAGCAAAAAATGTGCCAACACATCCCGAACACACCAATTTTAGTGTAAGTTATTTTTAGTGCACAATTTCTAACGTACTGACGTGCAAAGAAATGAAACATAAAAAAAACTTTTGCAAATGACAAACTTCATGTTTTATGACTTTTCCCAACATTTACAAACTAATTTTTAGTCTTTTTTTTTTTTTTTTTTTTTTTTTTACAAATTTTTACAAACTAAAATTTTAGTGTCCTACACTATAAAGAGACACCTAACAGCATTTTCCACATCCGCCTGCACTGTGTACACTGTCTGTCCTCACACACCTCTACACATCTGCACATCCAATGATCACAACAGTGTTCAGATTCCCTAATAATACCAGCTACACTGACACATGGCTGAGGTGGTCAGTGGAGGGCATCAGGCTACAGCTCAATCAGACAAGAAGGAAAAGTAAAAACTCCAGGCGGACACAAGGTGGAGGCTGTCAGCTGTCAGTCAGGACAGGGAAACGGATCTAAAGGTCAGAAGGAGCCACTCTGCAGACAAGTTAGACGAGTGAATGGAATGCCAAAGCCCTAAAAGCTGCAAAGTGAAGGTCAGGATTCCTTCATAACTCTGTTCCTAATGCTGTCACAGGCCCTCTTAACTTTGTGTACACTTTGAAGTAAAGGCCTTAAGAGTGGCGGAGACTGAGAGGCTTTAAGACAGTGTGTGGAAACACTCACACACTTCTACATTACACCCTGCAGACACACATTCACAGTGAGTTTCCTATAATCTCTTATAATGAGGACCGGCAGCTACAGCCATTTCAGTACTGACACAGACAATACATCAGTGACATGACTGAAGACTGGCTTGCTAAATCGTAACTCATGAAAACACCCAAGAAACCCATCTGGAACTGTGATTTGTGGAGTTATAAGGTACGTTTGTAGAGCACTAGGGGTCTGATTTTCCAGACCTCGGCTATCGAGTTGGATGCAAGTTTGCGAGAGTCTGTATCGCCAGTTCCTTGAAGATTTAGCAGCGTGCTCATTGGAAAGGACACGTCACGCCATGACTGACCTGAGGAGCTTGGCTTTGTCACAGCTTTCTGAAGTCGCTTGCTGTAAAGTGTTACCTGCTCCTGTAACGTCATCAGCGATTAGTCTACACTGACACACCTTTAATCACACAGCTGTCGACGTTTTCATACAACCGCTACAGTGCACCCAATCTCAGTAGCACAAGGCCAGCCGGTCTGCTGTTAGAGCTCAGACACCCAACGCAGACCAAGTCACAAGAAATATATCGTCGCTGCCCAAAGAAAAATATGTATCCCCATTTATGTTATATATTTTTATTTTTTGACATAATTTGAACACGACAGCTGCCGTTTACATTGTGTGAAGAAATCTTAAAAAAAGAATGGACCAACAGAATTTATTCTTAACAGCTTGAAAAAAATCTGGTTCCAGTCATTTGCCTCAAAAGTAAAGACATTTGGACTGCAACATTATAATATATATATATATATATATATATATATATATATATTATATGTATATATATATATATATATATATATTTATTTATTTTTTTATTTTTTTTTTTTAAAAATTGATTTTAGGTTTGCTCCATCATTTGAACATGCCAGTGGTTGTTTACATTGTGTGATAATGCTCCATAATGGCTTGGAAAAAAAATTCTGGTTCCTTTGACTTACATTGAAAGTAAAGTATGTTTTTGGTCTCTCCTCCAAAGTTGCAATTTTGGAGATAGCAGCGATACATATGTCTGCAGATATAAGCAGATTAGTGCTATGACAATGCCTCTCTGTGCACCCAACAACCCTTACATCAGACTGGACGGTCATATAAGACAGAACTGCTGTGTAGGTTGGTCACAGAAAGTAAGAACTGTTGTACCAAGCAGTAAAAAAGTTTGAGCGTGACGTGATTTATATTGTACATGTGCGCAGTGCAATGACTATGCTGAAAGCATATCGCCACAGTCCAAAGAAAAACATGTATCTTTATTTTCGTCAATTTTATTATTTTTACATCATCTGAACACACCAGTTGTCTTTTACATTGCATAAACAGTTCATGATGAAAGGAACAACAGAAATGCTTCAAAATAACTGTAAAATAACTTTAAATATTTCTGGTTCCATTGACTTCCATTGAAAGTGAAGAGAGTTTTTGTCCTCTCCTGTAAAGTAGTTCTGACTGCCACATATATAAAACAACATACACTATGTGTAAGTTTTCTTCATGGTGCAAACAATGTAAGAGCAACCGAAGTGTACAGCATATCTTATATTATAATATATTTGAATAGCCTAAATAAAAGTTTCTATCAGGTTACATATACACACACACATATATATATATATATATATATATATATATATATATATATATATATATGCATACACTTAATATATATGGAGAGAGGTTTTGTACCTATAGCGACAATGTGTGTGTATCACATGTATCTCCAAAATTGCAACTTCACAGGAGAGACCAAAAACCTACTTTACTTTTTATGTGTCTATGGAACCAGAATTTTTTCCAAGCCGCTTTGGAGCACTTCTATAGTTCCATTCACCATGAGATTGTCACACAGTGTAAACGGCCATTGGTGTGTTCAAACGATGTAGAAAACTTAAAATCGACAAAATCTGGTTCCATTGACTTACATTAAAAGTAAAGTAGATTTTTGGTCTCTCCTGTAAAGTTGCAATTTATATATGTATGCAATATATAGTATTGTATATATATATACATTCAGACCCATTCAGCCAAAACGCACTACAGAACGCCACAGGAGCTCATTCCTACCCGACTTTATAACTCCTCTCTTAACGTACGACACCTCTCACATGTACAGTAATAACAATAGAACAATAATTTAATTATGTGTGCAACAACTCAAATATGCAATAACTTCTTACTTCTAAACTGCTGTATACAGTATATCTGTACTTATTATTATAGCCACAGTCACTTTATATTTTATTATTCTATTGTAATATAAGACTTTATATATGTGTACATATTGCAAATTTCTTTTATGTTGTAAATTATTATTAGAGTGTTTATTCTTCTACAGAACCATCTGCTACTGTAATAACTGTAATTTCCCTCTGGGATCAATAAAGTATTTCTGATTCTGATATATACTTTTTAGGGCCTATAAACTCACCTAACACCATCCAGTGTGTGACTTTTGCCTAACAAGCAAGGCAGCAAATCTAATAGAACATAATCTGCAACTTATAAATAAATAATAAATAACAAGTTCAGTCCTTAATGCTGCTGTGGTTTAATACTATCAGTGCCAGTGCAACATGAAGCACAAAGAAAAGGAGAAGAAAGAGCATTTCAAACTTTTCACCAAGACTAAACCCATATAAGAAACTCGAGCAAACGTGGAGTGCAGATATAATCAGAGTACAGACTCATCAGCACCCCAGCAAATGTGTGAATAAGGAAACCCCAGAACTGCACGTGCTGCATTATTCATCCATTTACAGCAGAAATGAGACTCTTGCCTTTAATAAGAACTCCGGTGGGTCGATTATGAGGTCAAGACTTAAAAATAGCAGCTCATCAGACACTGAAAATGGTTATAAAAGAAGAGATCTCTGCCCATATGGCCTTCCCTGGTGTTCCCCACTCTACCTGCATTAGCTCGGACTGTCTGCTCAGAGCAGCCTGAACACAGCCAGCCAGACAGCAGCTCTGTGGAACAATCACTCTGCGTGGAGCTACAGAGCGAGCTCTGCTGTGATCTGGTCCACTGTATCAGTTTAAACCCTTTAATAGAACATCGAGCAAAACTAGTGCAGACTTTATAAAAGTGATCGAGGAGCTCAAAGCGCGCGCGGAAAGCACAGAAACCAGAGAATGAAGTTCAAGCAGGCGGCAGCTGCTGATCTTACTTGTTTGTTGCTGTTCTCTTCCAAACTTTCCAAAACTTTCTCCCGGGGCTCGAGCTGCACTTCGAGATGTTCCGCGAGTGACTTTCTCGGGTTTATCTGCGTGACTCGGGAGTGTTTTTTTTCCGTGAGTGTACAAATTCCACCTCCAACAAAATCCGCGTCCTTCCTTCAGAAGCTCTCTCTCTCTCTCTCTCTCTCTCTCTCTCTCTCTCTCGCACACACGCGTAACTGCCCGGAGAACAAAGCCGGCTGATCTTCAGCTGATCGCGCTCTCCAGGCTTCCCTCAACTTTCTCCTCAGTTCACACCGTTCTCATCAGAGCGCAACAGGTGGGAACGAGAAAAGGCTGGGGTCCCTCTCCTCCTTTAGCGCAGACACAGGGGGTCTGGTTCACTTTCAGAGCGGCTCAGACAAACTTTCCCTCCTCGCCTGTTTGCGAAAGTTTTCTCTCCGGACGCGAGAACACGCTCTCGTGCGCGCCGCGCTGGGCTAGAAGGTGGTCTAGGCGTCCTGCGCTGTGCTGCGCTGCTGTCTCGCTCTCACAGTGAATGAGGGGCTTTGGAGGAGTGTGTACGGGGCTTTACACTCACAGGCCTGCCCTCTTCTCGGGGGAGGGAAAGAGGCACGAGCGGGACCGCGCATACCCACTCGACTCAGTATACGCACTCCCCCTTGGAGCAGTACTGGAGCTGCGTGAACGCGCACTCCCTCCTGGATCAGTACCCAGTTTAAATTCTAGGCTGTTCTGAAGCTGGTTTAGCTAGTAGACCATCTTGCATAGGACCAGCTAGAGCTGTGTTTGACTGGTCAACCAGCCCAGTAACCAGCTTGCCAACTGGTAGATGGTCAAGCAGATCAAAAAGGTCTTAAACTATAGTTTTAACTGGGATGCTCTTCACCAGTTTAAGCTAGATTTTCCAGCATGTACACATATTCCCCTCTTGGATCCTGTACTGGATCTGCGTGAATGAGCATTCTTCCCTGAATCAGTACTGAAGCTGCAGGAACGTGCATCCCCACTTTGGGATGAGTATTGGAGATGCGGGAGCCTGGACTTCAATCAGTACCAGAACTATAGAAATGCATGTTCCTTTTTAAATCAGTACTGAAGCTGTGGAAGTGAGCATTCCCCTAGGATTAGTACTCAGTCAGTACTGAAGGGAGCAAAGGGGAATATGTATTTTGGGAGTACGCATTGCCACTGGATCAGTACTGGAATCACACTAACACACATCACCCACTGGATCAGTACTGGAGGCACACTAACACACATTCCCCACTGGATCAGTACTGGAGTCACCCTAACACACATTACCCACTGGATCAGTACTGGAGCCACACTAACACACATTACCCACTGGATCAGTACTGGAGTCACCCTAACACACATTACCCACTGGATCAGTACTGGAGTCACCCTAACACACATTCCCCATTGGATCAGTACTGGAGTCACCCTACCACACATTACCCACTGGATCAGTACTGGAGTCACCCTAACACACATTGCCCACTGGACCAGTACTGGAGGCACACTAACACACATTACCTACTGGATCAGTACTGGAGTCACCCTAACACACATTACCCACTGGATCAGTACTGGAGCCACACTAACACACATTACCCATTGGATCAGTACTGGAGCCACACTAACACACATCACCCACTGGACCAGTACTGGAGGCACACTAACACACATTCCCCATTGGATCAGTACTGGAGTCACGCTAACACACATTACCCACCGGATCAGTACTGGAGTCACCCTAACACACATCCCCCACTGGACCAGTACTGGAGGCACACTAACACACATTACCTACTGGATCAGTACTGGAGTCACCCTAACACACATTACCCACTGGATCAGTACTGGAGCCACATGAACACACATTACCCACTGGATCAGTACTGGAGCCACACTAACACACATTACCCACTGGATCAGTACTGGAGTTACCCTAACACACATTACCTACTGGATCAGTACTGGAGTCACCCTAACACACATTACCCACTGGATCAGTACTGGAGCCACATGAACACACATTACCCACTGGATCAGTACTGGAGCCACACTAACACACATTACCCACTGGATCAGTACTGGAGTTACCCTAACACACATTACCCACTGGATCAGTACTGGAGCCACATGAACACACATTACCCACTGGATCAGTACTGGAGCCACACTAACACACATTACCCACTGGATCAGTACTGGAGTCACCCTAACACACATTACCCACTGGATCAGTACTGGAGCCACACTAACACACATTACCCACTGGATCAGTACTGGAGTCACACTAACACACATTACCCACTGGACCAGTACTGGAGGCAAACTAATACACATTCCCCACTGGACCAGTACTGGAGTCACCCTAACACACATTACCCACTGGATCAGTACTGGAGCCACACTAACACACACTACCCACTGGATCAGTACTGGAGCCACACTAACACACATTACCCACTGGATCAGTACTGGAGCCACACTAACACACATTACCCACTGGAGCAGTACTGGAGGCACACTAACACACATTACCCACTGGATCAGTACTGGAGCCACACTAACACACATTACCCACTGGATCAGTACTGGAGCCACACTAACACACATTACCCACTGGATCAGTACTGGAGCCACACTAACACACATTACCCACTGGATCAGTACTGGAGCCACACCAACAGACATTACCCACTGGACCAGTACTGGAGTCACCCTAACACACATTACCCACTGGATCAGTACTGGAGTCACCCTAACACACATTCCCCACCGGATCAGTACTGGAGTCACCCTAACACACATTCCCCACCGGATCAGTACTGGAGCCACACTAACACACATTACCCACTGGATCAGTACTGGAGCCACATGAACACACATTACCCACTGGATCAGTACTGGAGCCACACCAACAGACATTACCCACTGGACCAGTACTGGAGTCACCCTAACACACATTACCCACTGGATCAGTACTGGAGCCACATGAACACACATTACCCACTGGATCAGTACTGGAGCCACACCAACAGACATTACCCACTGGACCAGTACTGGAGTCACCCTAACACACATTACCCACTGGACCAGTACTGGAGGCACACTAACACACATTACCCACTGGATCAGTACTGGAGCCACACCAACAGACATTACCCACTGGATCAGTACTGGAGCCACACTAACACACATTACCCACTGGACCAGTACTGGAGTCACCCTAACACACATTACCCACTGGACCAGTACTGGAGGCACACTAACACACATTACCCACTGGATCAGTACTGGAGCCACACCAACAGACATTACCCACTGGACCAGTACTGGAGTCACCCTAACACACATTACCCACTGGACCAGTACTGGAGGCACACTAACACACATTACCCACTGGATCAGTACTGGAGCCACACCAACAGACATTCCCCATTGGATCAGTACTGGAGTCACCCTAACACACATTACCCACTGGATCAGTACTGGAGCCACACTAACACACATTACCCACTGGATCAGTACTGGAGTTACCCTAACACACATTACCCACTGGATCAGTACTGGAGTCACCCTAACACACATTCCCCACTGGATCAGTACTGGAGGCACATGAACATACATTACCCACTGGTTCAGTACTGGAGCCACATGAACACACATTACCCACTGGACCAGTACTGGAGGCACACTAACACACATTCCCCACTGGATCAGTACTGGAGTCACCCTAACACACATTCCCCACTGGATCAGTACTGGAGCCATACTAACACACATTACCCACTGGATCAGTACTGGAGGCACACTAACACACATTACCCACTTGATCAGTACTGGAGCCACACTAACACACATTACCCACTGGATCAGTACTGGAGCCACACTAACACACATCACCCACTGGACCAGTACTGGAGCCACACTAACACACATTACCCACTGGATCAGTACTGGAGCCACACTAACACACATTACCCACTGGACCAGTACTGGAGCCACACTAACACACATTACCCACTGGACCAGTACTGGAGGCAAACTAATACACATTCCCCACTGGATCAGTACTGGAGCCACACTAACACACATTACCCACTGGATCAGTACTGGAGCCACACTAACACACATTACTCACTGGATCAGTACTGGAGCCACATGAATACACATTCCCCACTGGATCAGTACTGGAGCCACACTAACACACATTACCCACTGGATCAGTACTGGAGGCACACTAACACACATTCCCCATTGGATCAGTACTGGAGCCACACTAACACACATTACCCACTGGACCAGTACTGGAGGCACACTAACACACATTCCCCATTGGATCAGTACTGGAGTCACCCTAACACACATTACCCACCGGATCAGTACTGGAGTCACCCTAACACACATTACCCACTGGATCAGTACTGGAGCCACATGAACACACATTACCCACTGGATCAGTACTGGAGCCACACTAACACACATTACCCACTGGACCAGTACTGGAAGCACACTAACACACATTCCCCACTGGACCAGTACTGGAGGCACACTAACACACATTCCCCACTGGATCAGTACTGGAGTCACCCTAACACACATTCCCCACTGGATCAGTACTGGAGGCACACTAACACACATTACCGACTGGATCAGTACTGGAGTCACACTAACACACATTCCCCACTGGATCAGTACTGGAGGCACACTAACACACATTACCCACTGGATCAGTACTGGAGCCACACTAACACACATTACCCACTGGATCAGTACTGGAGTCACACTAACACCTATTCCCCACTGGATCAGTACTGGAGCCACACTAACACACATTCCCCACTGGATCAGTACTGGAGCCACACTAACACACATTCCCCACTGGATCAGTACTGGAGCCACACTAACACACATTCCCCACTGGATCAGTACTGGAGCCACACTAACACACATTACCCACTGGATCAGTACTGGAGTCACACTAACACACATTACCCACTGGATCAGTACTGGAGCCACACTAACACACATTACCCACTGGATCAGTACAGGGACAGTAGGTGTGTGTGTTTTCCATATGATGAGTACTGGAGCCATGCATTTTCACCAGATCAGTACTGGAGCTGCAGGAGCACACATAACCCTATGAATCAGGACTGAAGCTGTGTGGATGAGTCCAAATGCATCAGACGCCATAATACACCTAATACATTTATTCATAGAAGTAATTTGTGTCTGTGATAAAGTAAAAAAAAAAAAAAAAAAAAAAAAAAAAAAAAAAAAATATATATATATATATATATATATATATATATATATATATATATATATATATATATATATATATATATATATATATATATAAACATACATTTCTGAATATATAACACAGATCACTCACATTTTCACTCCTAGATTCTAAGAATAACAAAAATACACACACACACACACACCAAAGAAACATCTCATAAAAGAAACATGTTTTTATTTTTCTATATTATTTGAACAGCTGTTCCTAATATCCTGTGAAAGTTTCATGATGAATGG
The DNA here is from genome assembly GCA_021613375.1 of Megaleporinus macrocephalus. NCBI lineage: Eukaryota > Metazoa > Chordata > Actinopteri > Characiformes > Anostomidae > Megaleporinus > Megaleporinus macrocephalus. Next base: position 6,215,781 of record CM038702.1, read on the forward strand.
ACCAATAGAAATGATCCAAATTCATTACATTAACATACATTGAAAGTAAATAACAATAATTTACTCGTAGTAAAATTGTACTTGGACATATGCAAATATATGTGCTTAATATATTACAATAATAAAATGTCTATCTATTAAGCTATATGCACACATATACACTATATATAGCGTCACTATTACTATATACAGTATAGTGCCAAAGCCTTACCAGTCGGGGTATTATTATTATATTTAAAAAGCTATGTTTTCCAGACAGGAGGCTTTAATTTACTCCGATAACACTTTATTATTTAAATATTAAACAGTATTAAATAGTAAGTAGTACTTTTATACACATCAGTACGTTTGTTTAACCCTTTCCAAGCTTCTCCTAAACAACCCAGTATTATTTACAGTTCTCATCTAATACCTGCTTTGACTGCTCAGTACTTCATTAAGCTAAATCAAGATTTGCTGCTGAAGGAACTGAATACATTCATACAATGTCTGGGGTGTCCAGGAGAAATCTGGAACTACACTTCTTCAAACTGGAGCTCAAGATCTGATCTACTTCTCTCACAGTAAGATATTCATGTTACTTTGTATTGTATGTATGATTATTTATCTGTTCTAATCAGATCTGGTGGTGAAAATACACTTATTGATTTACTTATCAGCTTTTGTAGAGCAAACTTTTTACCAAGTAATTTTGGGCTATTTCTTTTGCTCTGTTTATCGCCCACAGATATTTTCAAATTATGCCATTAAAAACTCAGAAATGCAGAAATAGGTTATTGCTATTATAGCAGTGATATAGAACTGAGAAGACACGTGTAGGCTCACGGGTGGTTTGGATTTTAAATAAAATGACTATGTGCGCTGTAGACATTGTTACGTCTGTTTCCTGGTCTGTGTATTTGAGCACAGACTAAATAAAAGTTGTATTAAAGGGGAATTTCACTTTCTTTTAACTTTCTGCATAATTCAGTCACTGAGATGTACACAAAATCACACTCGGTGGTTTGAGTGGTGATTTTCAAATTATGTAAAAAAGTATGTCTGCACGCGCTGTCAATTTTATCAGCTCTACTTACCATATAGTTCTACAATTACAGACTGTAGTCCATCTGTTTCTCTGTATACTCTGTTACCCTGGTTTTCAGTGGTCAGGACTCCCCACAGGACCACCAGAGAGCAGGTATTATTTGGGTGGTGGATCATACTCAGCACTGCAGTGACTCTGACGTGGTGGTGTTGTGTTTGTTAGTGTGTGTTGTGCTGGTGTGAGTGGATCAGACACAGAAGTGCTGCTGCTGGAGTGTTTAAACACCTCAGTGCCACTGCTGGACTGAGGATCGTCCACCAACCAAAACTATCCAGACAGCAGTGTCCTGTGGGCGGCGTCCTGTGTCCACTGATGAAGAACTAGAGGAACACAAACTGTGCAGCAGCAGATGAGCTACTGTCTCTGACTTTACATCTACAAGGTGGACCAGCAAGGTAGAGAAGGTAGACGTCAGTGTCCCTGCAGTGCTAGGAATGGTCCACCGCCCACATAACTCCTGCTCTGTGGTGGTCCTGAAAGGGTCCTGACCATTTCAGAACAGGGTAATAAAGTATACAGAGAATCAGATGAACTACAGTCTGTAGGTGTAGCTCCTACATGGTCAGTGGAACTGATACATGGAGACTCCAGCTGTGCTGCAGTGGACAGGCACGTACAGAGAATGAATCAACAGGAGTGACTGCTGATAATAAAGCACTCAGTAGCTCAGCCCAGGTTAGCTTTCGGTAACTGGATCACTCTAACAGGTGTAGACGGCCAGGCGGGTCAGACTGTCCACTCACCCGTGAGTCACAGCCCACAAGTCAGTCTGATCCATCACTTCCTCCCCACATCTGACATCTGCAGCTCCGTCCAGACCTCTCTCTCCTCTACAGCTGCAGCAGGAAACACACACCAAAAAAAAAAAACTTGATAAGTGGACACACATTCCATTTATTACACCCTGATGAGGTGACGTCTTCATGGCCACACACATTTTGAAACACTGATTATGAGAGTTATTCACGGTGGAGGTATAGATCATGGAGAACATTAAGCATCACAGATGGGTCTGGATACGCGTTCAGGTCCTCACAAGCTCACCAACACACAGCAGAAACGATGAGAAGTTGAAAATCAGTGAAAGTATTGCGTTCTCTGCTGAACTTCTGAGGAACTTGTGTCTGCACTGGAACTGAAGTATGTAAACCAAAGAAACAAAGAAATATGTTTATTTTTCTATATTATTTAAACACAACCGCTGTTTCTAATATCCTGTGAAAGTTTCATGATGAACCAACAGAAGTGCTCCAAAATCATTACATTAATTTACAATGAAAGTAAATAATAATAATTTGCTCATAGTAGAATTGTACTTGGACATATGAGAGGCAAAATATATGTGCTTAATATATTAGAATAATAAAATATATGCTAATATGTATATATTTTAAACAATATACAAACATATAGACTATATTAAGTGTCATTATTTAATATATACAGTACAGTGCAAAAAAATGTGTAACTTGGGAACATTATTATATTAAAAAAATATTTTTTTAAATTTATTCAGCAAAACACTTTATTATTTAAACAGTATTATTAGAGTAAGTAGTGCTTTTACATACGTCAGTGTGTTTATTTAACCCTTTCCAACATCTGAGGAACTTGTGTCTGCACTGGAACTGAAGCATATATATATATATTATTATATATATATATATTATATATATTATATATATTCCTCTCGCTATAGAGCTCTTTATATATATATATATATATATATATATATATATATATATATATATATATATATATATATATATATATATATATATTTATTCACGCTCTTCCTCTCGCTATAGAGCTATTTATATATATATATATATATATATAATTATACACGCTCTTCCTCTCGCTATAGAGCTCTTTATATATATATATATATATATATATATATATATATATATATATATATATATATATATATATATATATATATATATATATATATATTTATTCACGCTCTTCCTCTCGCTATAGAGCTCTTTATATATATATATATATATATATATATATTTATACACGCTCTTCCTCTCGCTATAGAGCTCTTTATATATATATATATTTATACACGCTCTTCCTCTCGCTATAGAGCTCTTTATATATATATATTTATACACGCTCTTCCTCTCGCTATAGAGCTCTTTGGTCTAAAATAAAACACTATAAATAAAAGAAGGTGATATCTGTGAGCAGTAATAAATCAGACTGATAGCTAAAAGAGACAGAAAAAAACATAATTTGTTTCCTCAGAAGATATAAAAGTAATGTCATTTGAAAAAGACTAAAAAAGTACAAGTCCATCAAAACACTACTTAATGCAGAGGTAAGTGAGAACTAATGTTTTTGCTCTTGGGCTCCCTCTACAGTTGTAATTCACTTTTACACCACTTTAGTAATACAAATCATGTATTGAACTAGACTCCCCTTCATGTGCACACTCGTTACGCAGGTATATGGACTCTGTAGAGATTTAGTTTGTTTTATGAGTGAATGACTGAACTCGTGAGTGTAATCTGTAGAACTCCTGTGTCTGTAACGCTGCAGCAAAAAAACAAAACAAAACAGCATCAGAAGAAAAACAACCATGTGGACTGATCAGACTGTTCAGAGATATATTTTATTATTTTATAATTATATATATATATATTTCTCTGTATGGTAGTCTGAAATGGGACTTAGAGGAAAAAATCTAGAAAGATTTTTTAGAAAGAAACCAGAGGAAAAATCAGGAAAATAAAAAATACAGAAAATCAAAGGAAGTATAGAAGGAACAAAAGCAAAACTAAAAGAAAGGAAGGAAAAAACTAGAAGGAAGCAAGGATTTAAGGAGGAAGGAAGGAAGAAAAAAACTGGATGGAAGGAATGAATGAAAAGTGAAAAAGTACAAAGAAGAAAGGAAAAAGCAAAAAAGGAAAACTGGAAGAATAGATGGAAGAAAGAATGAATGAAATACAAGAAATAAGAAAAAAGGAGGGAAAACTTTAGGGAAGGAAGGAAGGAAGTAAGGGGGGTAAAAACCTGGATGCAAGGAAGAAGGGAATAAATAAAAAGAAAAACTAGAAAGGTAGAAAGGAATGAAGAAATGAAGTAAGGAAAGAATAAAAAAAGGAAAAACTGAAAGGAAGGACAGAAGGATGGAAAGAAAATCAAAAGGATGTAAAAAGAGAAAAGACAAAAAGAGAAAAACAGAAGGAAAGAAAGATAAAGATGAAGAGAAGGAAGGACAGAAGGATGGAGAAGACACAGGTAAGGTTACAACTTCTTTCGTAAATAACGTGAGCAGGTAAGTGATCTCTACCGTCAGACCTTCACTGTTTTACTGTAAAACCATTTCATCTCTTCTATTTTCTCTATCTCTTCTATCTCTTCTGTCTCTTCTGTCTCTTCTGTCTCTTCTGTCTCTTCTGTCTCTTCTGTCTCTTCTGTCTCTCGAACACGAGTTAAAGGTAGTGCGTTTATTTGCTGAGAGTGACGTAGAAAACCTAAAATACTAATTTATAAAATGTGCTTTAACGTCAGCACAGACCACATCTTTTCCTCACTGTGTTAAATTCAGCAAAAAACTCACTCAGTGTGTAGAAGAGTGGTCTTCGTACGGTAGGGGTGGGCGATATGGCAAAAATATCATATCACAACTTTCACGATACGCAGTATCATCCAATTGCATCGTCATATCACAGTACTGTAAACTGTCGACGTTCCCACAAAACAAAACAAAACAAAAGTCCTTCAGTTTTTACTTTCCTACTAAATCCCAGCAGCCGTTCTTCACAGCGTGTGAACAGTGCACGGTGAGTGGACCAATAGCACTGCACTAAACTCTCTCTGCTTTGATACACATGAAGGGTTGAGAATGTTTGTATTCGCTCTCCTGATTTGGAGATGCATGAGACAAAAGGTAACACGTGCGTCTGCTAACATCTCCAGTACTGTCTGCTTCATTCCCGGAGCTGAATACCTGCAGTAACGTCTGTGGTTTTCTAGAGTGAGTCTGATGCTCTTCATCTCTGATGAGGACTGACTTTTGCTCCTGTGAGGCAGTTTCTGCTGCTCTGTCTCAGCCGTCATCGTAGCTCCAGGTAAGTTCGTCCTCCAGAGCCTGTCAGAGCCTGTAACGCTGTTACGAGTCTGCCTCTTTCTCCTGCCGTGTGTCTGATCGCGTGTGTGGTAATGGCCTTGTAATTAGATGTCTAGATCTCTGTAATCCTGTACATTTACAGCACGGTGGGGAGACAGCTGCTGTGGCTTCTGACGAGCCTCGAACTGTACACGCGTTTGTGATTTGAAGAGGTTTGAAATGAACAACAGCTCACATACAGCACAAACTATTTCCATCTTTAATAAAGGTGGTATTAAAGCTGCACTGTGTAAGAGTTGGGGATTTGGAGACCCCTCTGGTGGATGTGTGTAATTACGGCAAATCTGCGAGTGCACTGAAAGTGAATTCAAATAAAAGACAATTCTGAATGGAAAAGCTGGAAGTTCATTAAAACATCTAAATATTTTTAATGCTAAAATTATGTGGAAAGGTTTAAATATTCCTGAAGCTGAAAAGCGAAAGAAAAGTCTGATGGAAAAGTTTAAAGCTGTAGTCACATATTTCAGTTCCACCTGATCTTATTGCTTGGTCTACCGTAAAACCCAAATACTGCTACACTTACATCAAACTGTTTCACCGGCAACCCACAACCAGACACTCCACACACACAGCCAGTATGTGTAACGCTACGGTGATTCTCTTCGGGTGGCAGGTGACTGGAGACGACTGGTCCTACACATGATCTGATCATGGCCCACAGCTCTTAGAAAGTAGATTCAAAAAAATGTTTTAACCAAAAGCTCTCGTTCCTTACAATGTTCTACCACGACTGTCTGGTGAAACAAAAATGTTGGCTTCTCATCCAAATGACCAGTTTCACCTTAAATGGAGCAGTTACATGCTGGGAGTATTTAAGCTGGAATTCTAATAAAAGGCCAATTTCAGCTGTGTGAAGGTGGATGTTGTCGGGGTTAGGGTTAGACTTCAGCCTTCATTCTCATCCTGCCCTGTGTATCTGGGCTGTATGTCTATAAAAAGACAGCAAACGCAGCCGGCAGCATCACAGTAGCTAATCTGAAGTAACTTTGTGTAACTGTAGAAAGTGGAAATGACTTAATTCTCTTTTATTGTCTGCTGAAATTTTTAAATATGCAAATCATTTGTGAAGCGTTTGGATGGAAACCCAGCTAGTATGCGCATCATTCGAGACTTAAACATCAACTTTTTTTTAAGGCTAAGCATGTGATGAAAAACTGCCAAGCTGTCACTTTCAGGCTTTGCTAGGTGGCATATAGAAATATGGAGCCCACCAGAGTAATGCTACTTTTTTCAGTGCCAACAAATACGTCTTTCATAGTGCAGCTTTTTTTTTTTTTTAAATACTATTTTTGTTGATTTTACATTTTACATTGATAAATTATTCAGTTGCAAAAATACAAACAAATATATGTAAATTTGTCATCATCATCATCATCGTAGAAAAAAGCAATAATACACAACTATTAATAAAAATAAATACATAAAGTTAAAATAAAATGTAAAAAACAAAACAAAAATAATAAAATAAAAATAAACATTAATACCCATATACGTACATACATACATGCATATACATAAACAAAATAAATAAGTAAACAAACAAATAATAATAACAATAATGACACACTCATCATAGTGCAGCTTTAGTTCTAACATAGCCTTGATCCATCACGCATGAGTAAAGCTCACCCTCCACAGTGTGCAGTAGTGATGGGCAGAAGAAACGACTCTTTTGGCTTCTAAACAACTGTAGCAATTTCTCTATCATTTAATTTCCAATGAAATCCTCGCTGTCTAATTAATTATATAATTAACAAACAAAAAGTTGCTTTAAAAAATATTTTTTTACTGCAATAAATAATAGGGATGCAAGCCAAACACATTCATAACAATATATATATACAGCAAAGTAATAAACATTAGTAATATAAATTGAATAAATGTTATATTGCATGATTTCAGCTGTCTATCCTACAGAAGAGGGAGGAGTTATACAGATTGATAGAAAAACAACTTCTCGGTATCTCAGTCGGCTGAAGGGGCTCTGATATGACTCCAGAGTGGGTGCAGGAGAGGAGAGATATTGGCTGTTTTACTGAATAGTTTTCTACACACCTCTGTCTGCCACCTCCACCAACGACTCCAGTTCCACTGCCAGTACAGAACATGCATTCCCAATGAGCTTATTAGTGTGTGTGTGTGTGTGTGTGTGTGTGTGTGTGTGTGTGTGTGTGTGTGTGTATGGGTGTGTATGGGTGTGTGTGTGTGTGTGTGTGTGTGTGTGTGTGTGTGTGTGTGTGTGTGTGTGTGTGTAGAGTGTGAAGAGTATGATCATTATGTAAAAAAGTGTCCAAACACTTTTGTGTAGAGAGAGTTATACTGAGTGAGGGGGAATAAAATTACAGACATTAGATTCTGTATATAGAGAGAAAATGCTGTCATTTTAGTGCGAGTGTATGGAAAAAGTAGGGGGTCCGGTGACAAGCCAGGATAATAATGATGAATTTTCAAGCTGCAGCATCACGGTCTCAACACAAATAAATAAATAAATAAATACATAAAAACTCTTGACTGCAATTCACCAATTTGCCACTAAGACATTACTAGTGTAAAAGAAAAGCCATAAAAAAATTCAATTGAATATTAAATTGAAGGCAACTTAGTTCATAAGCTTTTAACTCATTAGTTCATAAGTTAACTCTTATATATATATATATATATATATATATATATATATATATATATATATATATATATATATATATATATATAAACATTTGTAAGCAGCAAGTTAAGTAAACACACATGGTGAAACCAATGTATATGACGTTAAGGTGACTCCTCACAAAGCTTCTTGAGAAAAGGCCAGGAGTGTGCAAACCCAGATAAACATGAGATTTGTTTGGTCACTGCATCATTCCATATGTGCTATTTCACAGTTCTGAAGTTAATATTTCAAAATCTGGAAATCAGTACAAATAAAGAGCAGATGTGTCTTCTGACCGGTACATGTTGCATTGTTTACCGCAGAGACATGTCATTAGACAATCATCTCCAATGTGTGACCATTTCCTTTCAGAGAAAGACACAAAGAAAACCGTCCAGAACTTGGTACCTTCTAATCTCCCACACTGACGAGGGCACACTTTCCTGATGACAGTTCTTGAGTCAGTGATGTAAAGAAACTCAGAGACGGAGAGATTTTCCATCGCTTCTATGGACAGACCGTTATTTTAGGGTCTCTCTTTTTTTCTTTTTTTTCCCCTCCTGCCTCCTTTCTCGCAATCAGTGAGTTTTTGGCTGCCACGGCTGAAACCACATCATTTCCACGCCCACACACGGTCCTCCTTATCCTCTCGCTCGCTCTGCGGAAACCAGATGCAGAAATGCGCTGCTATATATACACACACTTTAAACAGAAAGACCTCTACGGTCCACTCCTGCTTGGTCACGGCGCTCCGCGGGGCCACGCTGGAAGCCAATCAGGGAACGGGGCATCTGGGATCCGCAGGCCGAACTGCCTCCATTTGCGTCTCTATCATTAACCACTGTGTGCTGGGCCTCTGCAGGGGGCTGTACTGGACCTCACTGTGGCTTTAGGTCCTCTCGGGTTTAAGAAAAGCAAACCAGGCCAAACAACACAAGCGTACGCTCTCGTCTGTGGGCCACTGGTGGGTTAAAACATGAAAGCAAGCAATTTTCAGAACTACTCTACATATAAGGCACATTGCCAACAACACGTTTACTGACCTCTAGTTTTTTATGAAAGAGTCTGTTTGTTTACAGTGAAATATTCCTCCTCTTGCGTACAGTCGCATAGAAAACTTAGCACACATGGTCATATGACACGTTTTGTTGATTTTCTAAGTGAAAATATGTATCACATTTACAGAAAACACAATTCTGCAAAGTTTAAAGCAACACTATGTAGGATTTGGGGATTTGGAGACCTCTCTGGTGGAGGCAGGTTACTGCATGCAACAAGAACAAGTGCTTTGGACCCCCACAAACGGATTAACCTGGCTTTTGCGAGTGGGTTGAAAAAGTATTCTATGAAAAATAAAACTTGGTTAAGAATATTTCTTGACTGGAACTGGAACTAATAATACCTGGAAGGAGAGTGGAGACCCTCTACTACACAAATGTTTTCCTAAAAGCTTGGTGAAGGTAAAAGAGGGTCAGTTAAACTCACAACTGTGTTTAGTAGTGAAAGCTGTGGACGTAAGAAAACCACTTGTTAGTGAAGTTAAACAGCTTCAGTTTGTGGGAAGCATAAAAACTGGATGGAGGGAAAAGGTCATGTGATCTGATGAGTCCAGACTGACCCTATACGAGAGCGATGGGAGCGTCATGGTAAGGATCATACATAGTCTCCACAGAGCAAGCCTCTGTAGCCAGTGTTATGATCTGGTCGTGCTTCAGTTGGTCAGGCTGAGGCTCAGCAGCATCATGTGATCATAAAATGACGTTAGCTGACCACCTGAATATACTGACTGAGCAGGTTATCACAACTATGGACTTTTTTTCCCTGAAGGCACAACAAGGATGACAACGCTGAGACTCACTAGGCTCAGATTTGCAACAGAGTGCATAAGGAATCACCTTCACAGACAAACTAGCCAGCATGTCCTGACCCAGTAAGAGTCTTTAGAAAGTGCTGGAGAAGACGTGATAGAAATAAATCTTGTGATGTTCTATATGGTTATGGACACAATGTCAAACACAAAGCTACAGGTAAAATATTTAGGGGCCCTGTTTGGTACTGACAGTGTATATACAACTCAGGTATCATATAATGTGGCCTGGAGGTTCGGGAACCAGCCTTGTGACTGGAAGGTCACTGGTTCAATCCCCTGAACCGACAGGACACGACAGAAGAGCCCTTGAGCAAGACACCTAACCCCTAACAGCTCCCCAGGCACTGTGAATAGGGCTGCCCACCACTCAGGGTAAGCGTGCTCTCTACCCCTAGTGTGTGTGCATTTCCTAGTGTGTGTATATGTGGGTGTTTCATTGTATGTTAGGTTAGTGGAGATGTGGAGATGTGGAGATATTATTATTATTATTATTTTTATTAAATGTGTTATTATTATTATGCGAGGGGGCCACATATTCTCTCACATGAAACTCAAAGAAAACACTATTAATCAGTGGGTTGTAAGCTGAACAGAGAGGCCAGCTGGTTGTATAGTCATACATTATAACTGTACGCTGAATTTAATACATGTAATGTAATAGAAATAAATAGAAAATCTAAATTAAGTATAATGATATGTATTTTATTTGATTATTATTTGCACTTTGAAGGTAAAAATAGTAAGTACAGAAGACATTCTCATACTTTTATATTGCTAATCTCAAATAGTACAGCCATGTGTCTCACTGTGGTCTGCCAATTTTTTAATCTAAAGTCATGTTTGTTCATAAGAATCACTGTGGTTTGGTGAGACGAGGCCGTTGCTGATTAGTTAGTAAAGCGTTATCTGAAAGTGTGTGATGTTTAGCGCTGGCTAAGCCTGTTTTCAACCTCAGCTATAAATATAAAGGCCCTGCAGTGTGAAGCAGGCATTACCTTCTCTGGCTGTTTCCCCTCTCGTTGCTGAGCATCTTCGTTCTGGTCTTGGCACAAATATCAGAGAGATGTTACAGCCCCGTGCTACAGGCCTGTCCTGTTATCAGAGCAGTGATTTATTACATGGCATATAATACAATGTGAGATAAGCTCACTGATATGAAGATTGTAGTGCAGGAGGCTGTACCGGTGCTGTAATATCAGCAGCTGATCTAGAAATAGGGGGTCGGCACTGTATAGCGGTGGGAGGAGGAAGCTCAAGGACATCACAGCGGGCCATCTTGATGCTTTTTCTCATCCGGAAGGCTGACAGCTATATCATCACATCTTCACTGACAGAAGGAGGGATAGACCTGTGGAGGGAACAAACAAACAGGACAACACAGCCGAAAAACAGACGGTAATCATTAACCCATAGTCGTCACTTAAAAAGCATAACATCAATTTGCAAGGATTGTTTTCCACCCAGTTCTTCACAATAAATGGGATTTTCCTATTTCTCCATATTTGTCTCACTAATTGGTTTCAGATCCTTACACAAAATGTGAGACAAGCAGAACATGCAGGAAACAGATCAGCAGAGGAATTCCAACCCACTCTTCTTCTTTACCCACTCACACCTACTGAAGTTGGCATGCTAACCATCTTATCCTGACCTGTCCTGTCCTGCTGTACCACTTTATACCTGAAGAGGTGATAGTGAGTCACTTTAATACCACTTTGTACCTGAAGAGGTGATATTAAGTCACTGTAGTACCACTTTGTACCTGAAGAGGTGATAATGAGTCACTGTAGTACCACTTTGTACCTGAAGAGGTGATAGTGAGTCACTGTAGTACCACTTTGTACCTGAAGAGGTGATAGTGAGTCACTTTAATACCACTTTGTACCTGAAGAGGTGATAGTGTGTCACTGTAATACCACTTTGTACCTGAAGAGGTGATAGTGAGTCACTGTAGTACCACTTTGTACCTGAAGAGGTGATAGTGAGTCACTTTAATACCACTTTGTACCTGAAGAGGTGATAGTGTGTCACTGTAATACCACTTTGTACCTGAAGAGGTGATAGTGTGTCACTGTAGTAACACTTTGTACCTGAAGAGGTGATAGTGATTCACTGTAATACCACTTTGTACCTGAAGAGGTGATAGTGAGTCACTGTAATACCACTTTGTAGCTGAAGAGGTGATAGTGTGTCACTGTAATACCACTTTGTACCTGAAGAGGTGATAGTGTGTCACTGTAATACCACTTTGTACCTGAAGAGGTGATAGTGAGTCACTGTAATACCACTTTGTAGCTGAAGAGGTGATAGTGAGTCACTGTAATACCACTTTGTACCTGAAGAGGTGATAGTGTGTCACTGTAATACCACTTTGTAGCTGAAGAGGTGATAGTGAGTCACTGTAATACCACTTTGTAGCTGAAGAGGTGATAGTGAGTCACTGTAGTACCACTTTGTACCTGAAGAGGTGATAGTGAGTCACTGTAATACCACTTTGTACCTGAAGAGGTGATAGTGAGTCACTGTAATAACACTTTGTACCTGAAGAGGTGATAGTGAGTCACTGTAATAACACTTTGTACCTGAAGAGGTGATAGTGAGTCACTGTAATAACACTTTGTACCTGAAGAGGTGATAGTGAGTCACTGTAATAACACTTTGTACCTGAAGAGGTGATAGTGTGTCACTGTAGTACCACTTTGTAGCTGAAGAGGTGATAGTGAGTTGAATGTGCTGCTTCTGGTTAGATAATAACAGGCAGCCAATGAAAGAACAGTAAACACAACGATGGCTGAAGCTCTTGGCAAGTGACCACAACACGCCCTCGGAAAGAAACCACGTTCAGCAACAAACAGAAGTGATAGCTGACCTCACAACATTCCTTTAAGACTGATAAGAAGTGAAGGGGGACGAGGAGGGACTGTGTATTTACTGGTGATATGTTGCCCCCTGTTGTTTGGAGTATGAATTTCACATGACTCACAAACTGCTTCTTTAATACAAAACTGAGGGGCTTTCAAACACGCACCGCCCATTTGAAGGAAAGGACTTTGATTGGGCTGCTCCACAACCCTAATGTTGTTACTCAAGTCATGCAGAGGTGGACATTGTCTTGCTTGATGACCCAACTACCACCTGAACCTCTGATCACAGACTGGCATTCTCTGTTAGTGACCAGAGTTAATGCTTCTATTCATTAAGGCCCAGAGGCAGCAACACTGCCACCACCATCTTTAACTATTGGTACGGCAGTTGTTGAGGAATGCTGTCTGCAGTAGATGTAACAAAACGTCTTCCAATAAAATTCCACTTTCAACTCCCACATCGGTAAGGCTCTGGGTGTGGTGGCACCATGTGAGAGGAGCTTGTATGCTCCTCCTGGTTAGCGGTGGTTTTCACCTTGCAGCTCTTCCATGCATACCATTTCTGTCCCGTCTCTCAGAGCAGACTCATGAATACTGACCTAATCGGAGGTGAGTGAGGGCTGCAGCTCATTAGATGTTTGTCTGGGTTCCTTGATGAGCTTCCCAGATGAGCCCTCGCTGTGCTGTTGGAGGTATTACTGAAGGTTGGCCACTCTGAGTTTAGAGATAACAGCTGTGAGTTTGTTGGAGTCCCTTGGAAATGACTTTGCATCAACTTTCTCGGTCCTCTCTTCAGCACGTTCATTTGATGACTACAGTGTGAGCTACGTGTTGAGATCTTCTAGCTACTTCTCATGGCTGGAAAGGTTCTACTACACAATGTTTAGAGTCACTAGGGCTGGCAGTAATCAAGCTAGGGTGTGTCTAACCTGACTGATCTCAATTATCAACTAGCTTTTTAAACTGGGTATAAATAGAAGATGCAGCACTAGACTTGCTGGTCATGGTTCCTACACATTTTCCATGTGGAAATTCTAGACTTTTCCAGACTTCTCAGTAGATTATTTTCCCAGGACGAAGGCAGCTGTATGGTTACATTACACAGAGAGGACAGACTGTTTACTTTTCTGATAATCACTGCATCTTGAATGTTCAGACAAGCTACGTATTGGGTTATTTGTGATGTTCTACACACATGCAATTAAGGGATATTGCTGCATTTTCTTTTTAAGCTGGTTTGGTCATGGATGTCCGGATTTGGTACAGTTATAAGGCCTTTGGGGCAGAGTGGTTTTGCAGGCTGTGACGTTCAGGCGGCTCTGCTTATGAGTGTGCGCACACCATACTTTTGGCCCGTTTTCTTTTTTTTTGGCCACATCAAGCTCGCGTCGGTCCGGGCGCTCTCACAAAGTGGTAAACATTTTGGCTGCACTGGCTGCCTGCTCTAAACGCCATGAAGAGCACTCTGCTTTTATGATCAAATTATTTTCAGAAATTCAGAATTTTATATATTTCAGAAAACAGAACAGTCTGGAAACCCAAATATTGTTCCGTACTCAGCTAGACCTGGAAATTACTACTAATTAAATTCCATACTGCGCAGGAGTTGTGTGGCCAGTTCGGTTTCTGGCAAAGGCAATTCATCCTTTACTGGCTGTTGGCACAGAATGTACGATGAAAATATAGGTTATTTATTACTACGACATAACTTTAATTAATTATGCATTATACAGGTAATCACAGCAAACAGGTAGTAACGAATCTAGGCTGGTAAGGGTTAAATATGGAGAGAGGGTCCCACATGAGAGAGTAGTAGTCATGGAAGACACGCAACAAGACGTTTCTTGGCACCCAGATGGTGGAACGAACTTCCACTGGCTGTCCGAACAGCGAACTCTCGCGGTCCTCAAGCGCAGACTCTTTGTGAAGCACTTATTAACACTGATCTACTGAAGCATTGGTAGAAACCATAATTGCACTTGATCTTCTAGAAACACTGGATAAGTACTGCATCTATACTGTACGTAGTCTTGTAGGTGTTCCGGTCTTGCTAGGTAGTGCTCTGTGTCTAATCTTATATCACTTTGTACCTGAAGAGGTGATCGTGAGCCACTGTAGTATGGAGTGAAACTCGTCCAACATAAGAAGATGAAGAAGTAGTACTGCTACCACGGCAGCGTAAGCACTGATCTTCTGAAGTGTTGGTATAAACCATAATTACTCTTGATCTTCTAGGAGCACTGGATAAGTATTGCATCTATACTGTATGTAGTCTTGTACTACTAGGTAGTGCTCGGTGAGGTTAGATTACGCTGCCGTGGTAGCAGTACTACTTCTTCATCTTCTTATGTTGGACGAGTTTCATTCCATACTACAATGACTCACTATCACCTCTTCAGGTACAAAGTGGTATATGATTAGACACAGAGCACTGACACTCTTGTACATGCTATGTATTGCTCTGTGTCTAATCTTATATTTTGTTGTCTTCTTTCTAGATATCAGCGCTAGCCCCTGTTTACAGCAGTGTTTGAGCTCTAGTAGTTTGGACTGAAACCTGTTTGTACTAGATAGAGATATTCGTACTCTAACCGAACACTAAGCACTTTTGTAAGTTGCTCTGGATAAGAGCGTCTGCTAAATGCAGCAAATGTAAAAAAGTAAACGTGGTATGACTGAGGGGAGGACAGCAGTAGAGCCAGATGACCAGAAGGCCATAATCTGCAATGGGAATCTGAGTATCTGTGTTTAACGCGCTGGTATTGTAACCTCACAACCCACACAGAAACAAACAAACGACACAGAGTGACAAGGCTGGTAATGAAGTGTTTATATGTATATACAAAGGCAAAAAGATGAATACAATAGGCCTTTTTCTCTGTTAGCATTTTCCTTTTCTTTTTCTTATTCTACAGAAATCTCCAGCGATTTCACACACGGAGAAAAGGCAGTACGTTTCTCTTGAACTTGAAAGTAACAACAAAAACAGTGAAGAAAAGAGAACCGGGTCGGTAACAGAAGTTTATTTTTCATTATAACGTCTTGAAACAGATTTTTCTTGATTAAATTAAAGTGGACGGGGTGAGAACCCCCGCTCCTCCCTGACTGCGCCTCTGGATGCTATAGAAAACAGTGCGAGTTGGTAGAAAGGATGGACTCAGGCCGTGGCGGAAGGCTTAAAAGGCAAGGGTCTTAAAAGGGAAGGAAAGCTGAGCCTAAGTCTATGGGAACCAGGACGCGGCGACTGATAGCTTGGACAGAAACACCTGAAGCCAAATGTTAACCTCCCACCAGGAGGCAGGTTCTGTAATACTGACGCAGTGAATCAGAACCTGTTGATGTTTTAACAGTCAAGCAAACAATATTACTGAGATTCTCCTCCTGTAGGCGATACAGTAGAGAGATTAGATCCACTCTTACAACGCAGCTCTACTGTACGTCATAAAAAACGAGCCCTATCACGAAAAAACAGAAGATCCTACACAGTCTGACTGGTGCACGTCTTTGGTTTGACCTCTTTCGCTGCATAACTACAGCACGAGTAACAGAGAAGGAACGTAACAGGCGACCGGGGGTCGTTTTGGTTAAGCTTGGGCTGCTGACGGACGGGCAGGCTTTAACAGTGGCACATTACAGCACAGACTAACATCACTTGGCACCGATTCGCTCAGACGAAAACACCAAAGTCAGACATAAACTGGCCCGATCCTTCAGCAGATGTTTAATGTGGTTTCGTCCCGTAAACAGTCTCAACCCATCAAACGGGGTGCATGAAAAATGTGGACGTGTGGACCGAGTGCTCGGGTAAATAACCAGGATTGAAGATGAGTGAATAAGTAAACTATTTAATGGAGCTCCACTTCAGATCAGAAAGCTCGAGAGTCTTTCTAAACCTCGGTAAACAGGCGCGGGAAGCAGACGACGGTTCGGACGGCCGCAGCTCGACAAAGCCCACTTTATCTGTGGGGGCTGCTGCTGACAGGACGAGGCGATCACAGTCTATAAGTAACGGTCTCAAGATCATCGCGAGCACACTGGAGCGCAGTCAGGACGGGGGGAGCTGCTCACCCCGAGAGCCAGGACTTTTATTTGCACATATCGCTGATAGAAAAACACGCAATCCGAGTCACACAGGCTGCAAAAAGAAAAGAAAAGAAAGAAAAGAATCCATAAAATGTAAGAAGAGTAAGAACCAAAATATCTGAGTACATAGCAACAGTACTTTATCAACCACACAGTAACGATTTCAAGAGTCTTTGTGTTAACAGCTTTTGATTTGACACTTAGAAATGTACTTCGGAGACACACGTTAAAGTTTCTCGTTTAAAGACGTCGGGCAAACGATGGCCATTTTGTTCAGATGGACAGCCCCCCCCCCTTCTGTGCAAAAACTTTGAGTTCAGTTACATCTATCAACTTGTATATAAACACAGATATGTGTAAATGCGTGCGTGCGCACTTGAAACGGGTCCAGGCCGAGATTTCTGGCAGTGTTCTCGCAGCTGTCTGAGCACCTCTAATCCGTACTGAGGCATCGCTGAATAAATCAGAGGCTCGGCGGCCAGTGCTGACCCCCCCAGCGCGGCTAGCTGTAGGGACTAGACGAGTGGTGTGTCGTCTATTGAGGACGCGTAACTAGGGTGAAGCTCAGGAGTGAACGCTCACACGTAAGATCACTGCTGTCGTGTGGTCGAGTCCTGCCAGCCGGGATGCACTGACGCGCTACCCATTAAAAGATGCGCTCATAGATAAGGAGATGTACGCAGTGACGTGAATATAAAAGTGGGGTTGGCAGAGCAATTAAACAGCTAACAGAAAACTTCGGCTCCCTGCACACCCAGATACACGCTCTCCATCCACCAGTGAGCTACTTCAAAAATAAAAACCTCTATCTGCTGTACATGGAAGATAATTACTTAGACAGCTTAGAAGAGAACTTGAAACACATACAACAGAAGTCAGTGAACAGTTGCTGAATTAGTGAACCTGTATTTTTGTCACAGGTTTACAGTCGTGAGTAAAAGTGTGAGCACTCCTTATCAAACTACATGTGCTGTTGATTTAACAGATTCTCTAGAGACTAGACTTAAATATGCTATTTTTTGCAATCACAGCACACAAATTCAATTATTGGATGAGTTTAACTTATTGGAAAAAAATAAAAATAAAATATGCCATAGTTTTGTTATATTTTCCCTCCTTGATATGTTAAATCCAGTGTTTTAAAAGGGATGTGCTAACTTGTCCAATGACCAGGGTTGTTCAAACCTTTGCACATGACTGTATAAATTAAGCATGTGCTTTTTTCCAGAAGAATCAATTGTGGTAATATATGAGTTTACTCACGCACTAATACCAGAAAGTTGGAAATTTTGGAATTCCATCATTCATGTAAACAAATTTAATTCACATAATTCACTGTATTGGATAACTGGATGTAAGCAAAGTGATTGAGTGGTTTGATATGAAATGCACTGTTCTAGAGAAGGTTTTCCATCCAGGAAAGCTAGTACATGAAAAAATAAAAGCACTAATAGATGCCAGACATGATGGGCCTCATTAACCAATATCTTTTTTTTGTTTTTATTAGTCCATGTGAAAAAGGTCCTAAGAACCTTAGGACCTAAGGTCCTCAGCTCTTACCTGAGAACAAACCTCACATAAGAAAACACGGGTGAATATTAGAATATTAGTGGGTTTTATGAAGGAACTTCTTAAGAACGGCTGGTGAATTGTGCTCATTGTGTTTGCACAATGCACAGCTTTGAAAAGTAAAACAAATATTTTAAATTCCATTTATGGTGGAGAGCTGTATGAAAATTAGTTGTTTTGTTGTAAGTCCACGATTTTATCACTCAGATGTTGATTCACTAGTGGCTCCCATCACCACCACTGCAAAGAAACCTGTGGCAGTAAATTACTGTACAGTGAGGCATTTCACATCTAACCACTGAATGTATTTCACGTTTTAACGATTACACCATGCAGATATTTCGAAAAATTGATGGAATTCCCCTTTAATACCAGCAGCTTCTGGATCTCATTCAGCATCTGTTCAACGGCATCTGTTGTAAGATCTTGTATTTCTTTAACATGAAGTAGGTAAATGGAACAGAGGGCTTAAAAACAATCGTCCATCGGCAACAAGGCAGAGCCTGAAGACGACCGGAGTGCAGTGTGAGAAAGTTTGTTTTGGGACAGTGTGCAGAAACCACGGAGAAGATGTTTGCTCCTCAGGAGACTCCCCACCGAGCGAGTCATCCAAAGCCTGCAGGGAATTTCCACACAGCTCGGTTCCCCTGTGTGATTAGCTCTGCCCATAACCAGCAATCACACGAATACCAGAGCAAGAAAGACAGCGAGAATCACTACCTCTGACATATGGATTGATGGACACACAGACAGGCCGAGCTCTCTCTCTCTCCCTCTCTGATCTGTTCCTGGTTATCACTGCATTTTTCTCTTGTTTGTGAGTTCTCGGAGGAGCTGAACGGAGGCCGGGAGACAGCGGCGTTAAGAGCTCCGGCTCCTAAAGCGAGGCTCATAAATCCGCAGGGCGTGTGTGTGTGTGCGAGCGTGTGCACGTGCAAGAGTAAGCATGTGTGTGAGAGGCCTGTGTTTAGTCTAAGCTCGGATATTCAGCCACAGCCTTGATAACTGAGCCCCATATTTCAGAGACCTGAAAGTGCCAAGCCAAAACTCTGTATATGTGTGGAAGAGAGTGAGTGCAGCACGAGAGAGAGATAGAGAGGCAGCTCAGCTTAGCTGAGATCTCTCATTGGGGACCAGGACGTACGGCCTTGCGTTAGGAATCCTATCAGGAGTAATGATGGCAATAAAACAATCGGATAAACGTTTATTGACATGCCGTGCAGTGTTTTTAATGACGTCTCGAGTGCCAAGGGTGAGAATGGCACGCGAACGGGCGTCTCCTTGATACTGCCAGTGAGGAACTATGGCCACAACACAACACAGCACTAAACACTGGCGCTACAGTGATCTCATTGCCCTTTGGATCATCAAATATACTAAACATAACAAGGAGCAGCTCACAGCTTCCGTCAATTTACAGAACAACGTCAATCAAATGGGGGGAAACCCCCCTATAGACTTTCTGTGACTCC
Organism: Megaleporinus macrocephalus; assembly: GCA_021613375.1. Lineage (NCBI taxonomy): Eukaryota > Metazoa > Chordata > Actinopteri > Characiformes > Anostomidae > Megaleporinus > Megaleporinus macrocephalus. Next base: position 6,235,520 of record CM038702.1, read on the forward strand.
AGTCTGCATCTGATTAAACCAAACGTCTGGCACCACAAGTTCGTCTTCTCTTTTATCCGTCTTTAGCACTATTAGCTCGGGATTGCTTTTCCATGGGGAGGTGGGGTAATGTAATTTCACCGCAGGACGTCTGTAATGTTTATGACCAATTCACACGGGATAACTTACAAAGATGGGAGTGCTGATTTGTGCACTGCCTTCACTCCAAACAAACCTAGAAACCTGTCAAAACATTGCTATTACTGTGTTTACCCTCTACCTAGCGGTCTTAAGATAATGAAATTAGCATGGGCATTAACTTGTCATCACACAAAATCATTTTTTGCTTTTAGTTCATGTTTTAGTGTTCGTGCATTTGAGGTAGAATAATAATCTTGATCTGAGCCACAGAACACAAAAGTCAACTTCACTGAGTGTCTTCCCACCAGGGGCTAATTCTCCAGTTCATTTTATAGCACTGAATCAATAAAACCTGGGGTAATTTCTGTGGTTTGTTTCATAGATCAGGGGTTTTAAAACCTGGGGTCATTTGTATTGTTTGTTTGTTTGATAGCATAAGATTAATACAAGCAGGGGCTACTTCTACAGTTCATTTTAAATCTTGGAAATAGTTCAATAAAGTAATTTCTTAATTTAAATTAATGGAACATTAAGATAATGGATAAACACAATTCAGGTTATTGGTTTGGTAGTTTAATAGCACCAAATTGATAGAACCTGGGATTATTAGTATGTTTTGTGTTATCGCAATTACTTAATTAAGTCTGGGACTATTTGCATATTTGGTTAAAGTAATTGCTTAATTTAGTCCATTAAGTCCATTTCTGTATGGCCTGTTTGATAGCACAGCATCAACATAACTGAGGTTATTTCTGTGATTCGTTTCATAAATCAGGATTATTATGATTTGGGGTCATTTGTATTATTTGTTTGTTAGATAGCATAAGATTAATACAAGCAGGGGTCATTTCTACAGTTCTACATCTTGAATATAGTTAAATATAGTTATTTCTAAATTTAATTTAAATTAAAAGATTTGTGTAATAGTAATTGCTTAATTAAATCCATTAAGAGTTATTTTATGGTTTATTTGACAGCACAGCATTAACATAATGTGGGGTAATTTCTGTGATGTGTTTTATAACACTTAATATTATTTGGAATTATTTCTACAGTTTATTTTATATCTTGATAGTTCAACATAGTTATTTCTAAAATTAATCTGAAATGGTTTGTGTTATAATAGTTGGGTAAGGGCTATTTTTATGGTTTTGCCATGGTTCTCTGGGGTCATTTCTGTGATGTGTTTTATAGCACTTAATATAATTTAGGATTATCTCTACAGTTCACTTTATTTCATGTGATTAACATATTGTGGGGTCATTTATGTAGTTGTGGTTTGTGTTATAGTGATGGATTACGTAAGTGTGTGGTTATTGGTATGGCTTGTTGAATAGGACAGAATTAAAATAACCAGAGATTATTTCTGTAGTTCTTGTGATTAATGTAAACTGGCATTATATATAATGGGATTACTTCTACAGTTGATATTACAGCAAAATTGGTTTCTTTTAAAAGGTGCTTTTCTGTCACTTCCCCATGAAAAAACGAATCCCTAACACTAAACTAGCACTTCATTGTGGTGTTAGGGCATTTCGAGTGTTGTGCTGGGTGGCACAGCTTAAAAGATAGAAAGGACAACAGTTGCAAAGATTTCCTGGCCATACTTCACATTGGCCTGTCTTATCATAGCAGAGAAGTGGATGACTAACAGCACAGCTACAGCTTTTGACCGCACGGTCAGGAACTAGGGAGGGAAGATGAGTGAGAAGAAAGGCAGAAAGGAAGGGAGGGAAAGAACAGAGGGCAGGCTACGCCTACTGTCATCCACAGGCCGGCAATCAACTCTGGACTTTAAAGCACTGGCAAAACCAGGCCGGTCGTGAGGCAATATTTATTGTGAGTTGAACAAGGTCACGCCTTATCATGCTGCTGTCCGAGGCTCAACAGGGTGGACACCCTTGGCCTGCAGATAGAGACTAATATAGCCATAAACTGAGATCCATGTGGTAAAAGAGGGGTCTGGGTTCGAGAGAGGGAAAGAAGACTGGGATAATCTCACTGATCGTGACATCACATCCCACAACGACCAGCCTTAAAATCCCACCACCAGTGAGAGAGCAACATATACCGCTTAAATCACTTCGCTGGAGCCCTTGCAAATATTATACAACAACAAATAACAAAACCCTCTGCCAACCCCTGTTTCCTATGTGAAATGTCCTATTACTTTATACAAACATAACTTACCTATGACATGTGATAACTGCTTGTTAATGAAAAGAGCTTGTGAGTCGCTGATGGTCAAGTCAATGATAATGATACACTCTCTGTACCTCACCCAACATTACACCCAGCCTCAAATACAATACAAAGCTCAACCATGACAAAGACAAATGGTAGCAGCAATAAACCTACATATAATAAAAGCCAACTCCCCAGCTCTTATAAACAGACCTTTCATCAAAAATATAGACAACGTTATCCACATCGTTCCTTCTGTAACTGTAAATATTACGGGACGTCCATAAGGGCAGGAACTAGGTCACAAACTATAGCTGTGTTGACCTGAAGAGCCTATAACTGGACAGAATGATTCATCGCCTTTGTATTAAAACCTCAAGTTGAAAGAGTGTTTTTTTACTACATACAAGAGCTGAAATTTTAATTATTGCCTACGATATTTAATGTTATTGTAACGAGTTCTGCTGATTTTAGCCTTAGTGAATAGATATACAGGACCTACACTGAAATCCCAACTGCAGTGTTGGTCAGAAGAGTAACAATATAATGTTTTCAGTAAACCGCTCAGCCCTACTGGAGCGCCTATCTAAAAGCAGGATGAGTTTAAACGGCTCTGACTGACAGCGACTGATTCCGCGCCGTAACTGATCTGAAATTACGGTGACACCAAGACGTGTAGCAAAGAGGAACAACATGAGAAATCTTGCAAAAATGATCCCGTGTCTGTAAGCTCTCTACCACATGTGCAGATTTATGAAGCCTGTGGCTGGTTAACCCCCGAGAGAGCCCGTCTTCAGGCGAGAGCAAGCGTTGGGGGCAAATTTTTTGATATACTGCTAGTTAATGGGCTTCCCCCTTTAATACTGCACCTAATCCTGTTTGTCTAAGCCTCTTCCTCCATGTGTTTATGTGTGCAAGGAAGCTGTAAACACACATGGTAAACCAGCAGATGAAAGCAAGGTCAGGATGAAAAGAGTGGGTGGTGATGGACAGAGTGAGGAGAAGAGAGAGAGAAAGCTCCGGTCCAGGTGCTGATGCTGACCCCCGCGAGGGCTATTCAGCAGTCCCCAGCACTTCTGAGCGCGGATGCTCTCCCCCTTTACACTCGGCTCCTTCCTGTCCTTCCTGCCTGCTGTTCGGAGGGGTGCGTCTGTGGACGAGTGCTGGTGTCCTTGAGCTTTATTAAACGTGGGGGGTAGTTAAGAGGAGAGCCAGTGAGAGGAGGCAGATTTGGCTTTGGTGACAAGTTTTTTTTTGTTTGTTTCCACAAGAGCTGGTCGGGGTAGGGGACTGCTGCGGTCAGCACGACTCTTCCAGCGCGTTGACCACCTGCTCCAGGATGTCGGGGCAGTGGTCTGCGATCTGCTGCAGGACCGAGTTGGCGTACTCCTGCAGCTCGGCGCTCTCCCTCTCGCACTGCTCCAGCTCCGACTCCAGCTGCAGGATGAGAGGGAGTCAGAGTCAGTTCACTCAGTACATTCAATCCATTCAGTTAACACGAGTCTGGAGTTATTACTGTCATTCTGCTGTACCAGTCCAACAATGATAACAATAACATAATCAACAACACAGTTACATACATAATGAATTGCATTGAGGTTTATGTTCTCCATGTTTGTAGGGCTGAGTCTGCACTTTAATACAGTTGGTATGTCAAACAATGGCCTCTTTCACTACAACAAGGCAATAATTATTCTATTCATGATAAATATGCCACGAACAGAAAGTTTAGAACCCATAATTAACACAAATACACGCTCACAACATGCTTTGGTTATTGTGAGCGGTTACTTCGACTTCTAAATGCTAAATGTGAATTGTGCATGCTGTTTAAGCTGCTATAGCCCTCTAAATTCGTTCATCAATCTGTAGTTATTATACCTAAATTAGGAACAGAAATGTGCTTGGCTTGGCTACCAGTGTGAGGTGCCAGTATTTGAATACTAAAATCACAGTTTGGGTATTTGTTGCATTTAATCACCAGAGAAAATACACAGAGCAACAATTACATTTTAACAGAACAGTCAATCGCGAAAGCTTTGCTTGTATTTGCGTGTGTATCTTGAGTTACACTCCTGTTAATCCAAATCGTGGATGCTTTAACCTCGCCAAGCTGTTAAGAATGTGAATTAAAAGGCGCAGATTTCGCACTAAATAAGCTGGTTTTCACAAACAAGCTGTCCAGAAACCGTTTAAATGACAAACATGATGGCACACGATGCACTGAAGAGGAAGAACACCTGCAGAACAATAACAGCATCCAAGGTCAGAGTTTTAGCTCATTAGCTCATCCGACGCAGCCTCCATTAGGTCCTGCATGCAACACTGATCAACGACCCTCGTCTGTTTTTAAATAATATTAATGCATGTTTTGAAATTCATTCATCGGCACGTCATTCAATTGTTGTGCAACACCAGCGGTGCTGCCTAGAAAGATGAGCCACAGCCATACATCAATTTTTGTCCAAATTTTTTTGGTGTTTTTCTTCTTCTCTTTCTCTACAGTCACCTTGAAATCCTTTTATGGACAACCAAATGTCAGGGGTTAAGCACATTTGTCTATGGAAACATTAATACTGTTTAATTCGCTACCATTACTCACTGTTCCAAACCAGATACATTTTGTTCTACACACATTTTCTTCCAGAGCGTCACCAGATCCTCAGAATTACGAACTTGTTAAGGAGTCTTCATACAAATAATGCTACATTTTAGTCTCAGTGTCATAGGACCAGCACATCTATGTGATCAGAACTCTTAGTTGGTTAGGAAGTAGTCAGTTAGTCCTTCCTAAGGTAAGGACTAAACATGGGGAAACAGCGTTTAGTTACTGTGCTGCTGTTAAAGGGAATCAGTTGAGCCAGAGCGTTAGAAGAGCCCCAACACTGGACACCTTTAAATCCAGACTGAAAACATTTCTCAGCTCAAACAGTTTAGCTTAGCTCTACAACTCTTCCAACAGCACTTTTAAAGCTCATTTTTGAATGTTTTATTTTGCTTTTTTATATTTATTATTTTAATGCCTTTTTTTTGTTATGCTTTTATTTATGTAAAGCCCTTTGAGTTGCCACTGTGTATGAAAGGTGCTATACAAATAAACTTGCCTCGCCCTGCCTTACATACATGCTGTAAGCAAGCTACAACATAAAAATGACAACAAAAATAAGCCTGTTAACTATTATATTCCGCACCACTAACTCATATCAGACAACTACAGGCCAAGCAACTTAACCGCCATGCTTGACCAACCTTGGTGGCATATGCAAGGTGTTGGCGAGGATGCCAGTCTCCTTATATCACATTTATAGCTGTATTTCAGCTCTTTATACTTATTAACATGATTCAACAACATTTTGGGTAACAATGTTGGTGCAGCAAACAGTTCTTCTGACAAGCAACATAGATATTTGTTAATGGTACTTAATTTTACTATTATTAGACTCTAAATTCCTACTATGGACATGACAGTGACAATGAAATTACAAAACACATCTGAAATCTACTGTTAGCTAAGAGATAATGACAAGTTCTGGTGTTGTTCACTGTTTTACTGCATGTAGCAATAGTAATATATTCACTCCTTAATGGCCTTGTAATCTCCAAAAACCTGGGACCAAAAAAACAAACAAACAAAAAAAACCCCCAAAATATTAATAATAATAATAATTAAAATATAATATATATATATATATATATATATATATATATATATATATATATATATATATGAAAGGGAAAACGACTTGGGTTTGGGACCAACGGATGTGAGATTTAAATATATTAATGAATTAATTTAATTAAATTGAAATAAGAGACACCAGCTTAGACCTGGAGTTCCTAATATGCATAAGACACCAACTACAGGATAACAACAGATGTAATAACACGTTTGAATGTGCTTCAGTGTTTCCTGGCATGTAGCAACAGTCATACTTTTTAAACCCGGTCAGAGGAAAAATATTTGTATGGTATAATTTCTTGGGTTTGGAATATTTTAGTTAACTTGCAGCCTGAAAGCATCGATTTTTAACAGTGCTGTTAATTTCTTTCTCTAGAAAAAGCAGCTCAGACCTGCAGTTCAAGTCACTGACTACATAATTACAACACTTCTTCAAGTCTATTGTTAGCTAGGATAGGTAACGGCAAGAGTTGGTGCTGTTCAGCAACTCTGCTAACTAGAGGTCAACCAGCTCTGGTTCCCCTTTCATACTGAACCAGGTATTCCCTCCTGAATACTGAGAACAGACGTCCTCCTCGGTCTAAGAGCACAGAAAATGAGTCAAGTTCACTATAAAAGTTCTCATCTCAGGGTAGAAGATGTGAGACTGTGCTACAAATAAAGAACGAGTGAAAAAAGAGCGAAAGAGCAGAGAGGAAGTGCAAATGAGGGAGAGAACGTGAGAGTTCATGGAGGTGTGAAGCAGCAGTCAGCCAGGTGAGGTTACCCCCCCTCACTTGCCCCAAATGGCTAGATGGAACAAACTCCCACACACACACTCACATTCTGCCTACCTTCCAGTTAACACAGTCATTAAAATCCTGCTGGAATGGATCACCTCTACACAGAGCCTCTTTTAAGCCATTATAGAAAAACTCCACTCCTGGAATTCATTTGAAGGGTTTAATTTTCCGCTCATTAAAAGTAAGTTATACTAAAACAGGGATTTAACGCTCTTTACTGCACCTCCGGCTAATGATAATCGCAGGTGGGGTTATCTTTAATGCAGAGATCCTTTTTCCACGCCATTTCTATGAAGACTTGGGTCCAGAAGGGAAATGAGAAGAGAGCAGGGTGATGCCCAGGCGCAGGCAGCGCCAAGCTGGCTAGGAAACCTGCCATAGCAGCAGCAGGTGCCTCTTAATTCTCTCTCAGCACTCACTCACACTCATACATGCATAAACAAAGAAGCACACAGAAAGGCCGAGCGCGGAGAGGCAGAAAAGAGTTTCGTGGTTTTTAAGACGGCATCAAAGGAGCTCACTGAGCGTAAATTATCGACGTTCACTCTGAGAGAATCAGACAGTCAGACATGGAGAATCTGAGACGCAATCAGTCAGACTAAAACTGGATTAAAGTGGGAGTAATGAGAACGCAGAACACAACTATATAACGTGCAAACATCTGAAAGTTTGATATAAAACCCTATGTATCTGGACAGAACAGCTTGTTTGTTTAAAAAATATATGACAAATACAATGTAGAAACTTGCCATTTCTGAAGGAAACGCAGGATAATTGCACATAAACAACAAACAGATGAGTGCAGGAAGGTATATCTGTGGATTAGAGTTTGGGGATCGACCCTGAGCGAGAACAGGCAGTTTGGTGGCTGTAGGTTTTAAAAAAATGTAATGTTTGGGTTTGGTCAAAAATAATTGTGACCCTCTGGGAAGAAAAAGAGATGAATAAACGACAAGTGCGGGTCAGTATGTCTGTGGATTAGAGCTTGGGGGCCTGCTCTGATTGAGTACATGCATTTCGGTGGCTGTAGGTTAAATGAAAACATGAGGTTTGGGTGTGTCCGAAAATGAATAGGACTCTATGGGAAAAAGAGGGGATGGAAAAACTGAAAACAAAAACAAACAGATGAGTGGGGGTTAAACAATTAATGAATTTGAGGTCAGGGGTCTGTCCTGAGTCAGTGTGACTGGCGTGCACTTTTCTATCCTATTCATTCCCTATGGGAAAAAAATCAGGGAAAAAATCTGTTGTTCTCTGGAATCTGTTGTTCTCGGGAATCTGTACATCTGATCAAAAAGCTGTATACAAGCCTAAATCGCACAATCATACGGGACGATATAATCTGGAGTTGAAACCCTGGGACGAGTTACGTGGCCAAGATCTGCCAGAAAGCAATAACAATATAGTTGTGCATTGCTTTGCAGGAGATGGATATATGGAGCCAGGTATGTTCAGACTAGCTCACAAGATATCAAAGAGATATTACTATTTACTACTCATGATTGTTTATTTGTCTAATGTTAAATAAGGTTTCTACAGGAAAAACATCTTTACTGCCAAGATAAACAATCTTCTTAGGTGAATAAAGCATTGGACTGATTTAAAAACAAAAGTAGACTACTGATACTGCTAAGAAATGTTCAAACCATGCAAATGATATCCCATATAGTTTATATATGTATATGAGCTCTCTTCTGATTGACTATGCCTCACTCACAAAGCACAAGCTGTAACTTCAGTGTAAACAGGCGGGGCTAAACTGCAGTAGGCTGAATAGGTGGAAATATATAACATGACATCAGAAAAACTTTGCATTCAAAACAGGCTGTTCTTGCACACGAATATCAATATATGGGCCGTATGGACTTGAGAGCAGGAGCCACATTTGGAAGCTATAACAAAACTCAAAACGTTTTCTTTTGTATAAGATATGACCTTGATTAAAACGTCTAAATCTAGCTTAATCTAGACCTTCCAAAGCCACCAGCTGGACATTCCAGATAATTAAAGGGAGATATGCAAAAAACACAATATGTGGATAGGTCCACAGGTCATGTCCTTCTCTCGTCATGGAGGTCACTCATTTGTTGCCTTGGTCTCCCAAACAGGCAGTGGTGTGCTTCACTGCAACACTTTTAAATTGTTATTGGGATTTAAAGGTGGGCCAGCGGTCCAAAGCTTATAGCTCTTTGGGCCAGACAGAGGAATATTTTACGAAAAAAAAACAAAATAACTATTTTCTTTGGCTCTGCTCATGCAAAAATGTCAAATTTAACAAGGTTAATGATAAAGACATCTGTAACAATAACTAGAGGTCATATTCATACATCACAAAATCTGCTTCCCTTTTATGCACAATGTTATGTAAGTCTGGACAGGGCAGCCATTTCAAAATTAATAAAACAAAGCATTGTGGTACGCATGGGGTGGGCAGAGCTAGCTGTCAGGCCAGTGTTTGTACAACTGCAGGGCAAATATTAGAATGACAAGCCTTCATTCCTGAAACACGCAGTGCTAGCGCTAATGCTACGCTCCGTTTGCTCAGGCTCTGGGGAGGGGGAGTCTGGGCACAGAGTCTTTAGCACAGAGTCGAGAAAGAATTAAATCCTTTAGGGGAGATTAGGCCAAGGGTAAAGAGGGCTTGAGCACCCAGTTTGCAGAGCACTAGCATCAGTTATCAGATTATGCAGGTAGACATCAGTTACGATGATGTAGTCACATGCACTTCATTCAGTCTTTAATTTTACTGAAGTAGAATCAGAATCACTTTGCTGAGTATGTCAGACATATACTGTATATATAGTATATAAAATGTACTATTTACTTGCAAAAGTTAACATATTAGAAATAAATAAATGTATAATTTACGTTTAATGTACGTTTTATTTTTCTTTAAAATGTTTAACTCAGTTTAAGTAAACAGAAACTGAGCAATACAATTCACATAAAAAGTCATAGTGACGTTAGTTCACAGTCTAAATTCACAGACCATATAAGTGAATGGATATAAAACACACGTGAATACACATTACAGGCCCACAACTTGCCCTCGCACCATCCACAGACACATAGAGGACAGCATCAGGGACCCTGCTGGTCAGGTTTAACCCTGGAGTCTGTGCTGCATCCGCATCTGACGTGTCCTTGGGTTGTAATTTCCACAGCACTACAGTTCCAGGTGTACGGCATACGCTGCCTAGCCCAGATTTAGCCTTGCGCTTTAGGCCTCGTCACCTATGACGACCCACCTGGGAACCTGGGCCCTGACACATCTGCCGTGAGAAAATAAAGAGGCGAAAGAGAGGAGCGGGCGTGATGGAGAAAGAGAGTATTGAGTCATGTGAGTAAGGTTAATGAGGCTCGTCGGGGGCTGATATATGGTGCCCCGTGTGAGGTGGAGGGGTGCAGTCGGGCAGAGCGTGCTGTCTTTCTAAGCTCCATTAAGAGCAGACAGTGGAGAACTGGAGCGGAGTGAAGGTCTAGGCTGGCTTTGGGGCTCACAGCAGAGATGCATGGGCTAAAGAGGAGGCTCGACCCAGGCATGTTTAAAAAAAATAGGCTGGCCTGGTGGTGACTTGAGTCTAGATGAAGCCTAGTTTTAAAAATATGTCTTGACTGAAAATCCTGGTGGTAGCTGTAACCCTTCAAATCTCCAGTTACAAGCTACGCTGAACAAGCTTGATGTAACAAAGGATTTGCTCCAAAAACATTATAGAACACTTTTCTATCTTACATTATTGGGACTGGACTTTAGAGCAGTGTACCTTAGCAGAAATAAGAGTATCTAGCTTCAAGGTTTACAGGATTATAGGGCTATATGCTCCATCTCCAACCACATATGACATTTTATTGTAGTCTTCGGCAATCTGGAGGTAAAGTTCAATATCTGATCTATGAAGCTCTGTAGATTGGTGGAGAAATGTTAGAACGAAGTCAAACTCCAGAGATCAGAAGAGTGTGAAGCACAGAGTCAAGAAAGAATTAAATCCTTAAGGGAAGATTAGGCCAAGGGTAAAGAGGGCTGGAGCACCCAGTTTGCAGAGCACCAGACATCAGTTACGATGACGTAGTCACATCAGACTTCATTCAGTCTGTAGTTTACTGGAGTATGTCACACATATACTGTATATATAATATATAAAATGTACTATTTACTTGCTAAAGTTAACACTGTAAAAAAAGAGATGTGCATAATTTAGATTTAATACGTTTAATTCAGCAAGTAAACAGAAACTATGCAATACAATTAGCATAAAAAGTCATAGTGACGTTAGTTCAGAGTCTAAATTCACAGACCATACAAGTGAATGGATATAAAACACACGTGAATACACATTACAGTCCCCCAAACTGCCCTCGCACCATCCACAGAAATAAGAGTATCTAGCTTCAAGGTTTACAGGATTATAGGGCTATATGCTCCATCTCCAACCACATATGACATTTTATTGTAGTCTTCAGCAATCTGGAGATAAAGTTCAATATCTGATCTCTGAAGCTCTGTAGATCGGTGGAGAAATGTTAGAACGAAGTTAAACTCCAGAGATCAGAAGTGTGAAGCACTCTTTCTAGTGAGCATTGCTAGCCTTTAGGAAGATACCAGACCTCTAAACCTCTAACCTCACCAGGCTCCTCATCTGCTGTTTCTCTGAGGAGCATAAGTCATAATCATGTGACCAGAGACAATTCAACATTAAGCCTCAAACAGTAAAGTTGACTACACTGTTCAACCCCTATTCCGTACATACACTGCCTGACAATGAAACAAAGTGCAGGCTCAGAGCTGTGGACAGGGAATGTAAATTGAATGCAAATGTAATTCGTTGTGCAACTCACTATGCAAGTAAAAACGCAATTATACAATTACATATAAATAATAGGAAAACAAAAGTAATAGCTCTGCAATCTGAGGGCTAACTGGTCAAACAGTGAAATTCACAAGAAATATAAATCTTTATTTATTTTGCAATTAGCCAAACCGAGCACTGAGGGTAATTACTGCACAGCTGTCCATTTGTCCGATAAAAATCTCCTGGCCGTTTTTCTGGACGCTGATTGAGACCAGAGCTTGAGCATAAAGAACCTCAGATGGAGAATTCCAACTGGCAGCCTAATGTATTCCAAAATCAGCCCCGCAACTCTCCGAAGAAATCAAAGCGAAGAGGCTCTTTGGCATGACCAGAGCATAGCGGGGCAGACTGCGGCTTCTTCCCACTTTACAATGTGCAGTTAGCAAAAATCCTCTGTAAAAACAGAGCAGTAAAGATAACATTTAAAGCTTTAGATAAAGAAGAGGTATCTGTCTCGCTATCTGTCTCCAAACTGATTTCCTCTCTCAGCCTTGACCTAAAAATGGGAGGAGAGAGCAGGAGAGAAAATGGGCAGTGAGGTGGTGAAGAGAGGAGTAGAGGGAATGTTTTCCCTGTGCATTAGACTCCGTTATCACCGCGGATTGTTATCAGGTGTTATCACACCTTTACCGCCGGGGTCCTCTCTGTGCTGCACAGCCGCAGATAAACAGCTGCTGGATTAATGAGGCCAGGAAGAACTCGACTTTCAGCTACATTAGAGGTGGAGCGAGCACAGGCCACATCTCTCTCACTCATACGTACACAATGAAAAACACACCTATGCACTCCTACAAGAGTTATTTAATACATGCACCGGACATAAACAGAAACCATCACAGCTTAAAGCTTATTATGCAACAGGTTTCTCTACAAGACGATAATGGTTAGTTATCAGATTTTCTACAGCATCTATTCTTATTATTATAAATGTGTATAAGCTCCACGATAGAAAATCTGTTATATATAGTATACATAGAGTATAAAGTGTGTATATATATATATATATATATATATATATATATATATATATATATATATATATATTTATTTATGTTATTTAGTTATGACAACATTAAGGCACATCCTTTTTCTGTTCACTGTATCACTGTATTGAGCAATAACAAAAACAGACAATGGACACCATAGTAGGGGTGTGTCATATCATATCGTATCGTACACAATCATATTGCCAACATTTTTTATAATATGATAAACAATATTATACCCTGAAATATCGTACCATATCACCCATCTCTAATTATCACATCAGGTACTACTTTTACTGTTTTTAGCAAAAGAAAAATTCACACTTTTCTAATTTCCCATTATATATCTTTATTATATATCATTATATATATTATATATCTACTAGAGACAGATTTTATCTGTCCAGTATCATTCACTTTACTTCAGTCCTGGATATATGGAGATATTTGGAGTGCATTATTTAGTATCGTGACATTCTGGATCATTGACTTCTGTTACAATCTGATGAAAATTCTTGTATTTTTTAATATCTCAGTTAGGGGTGTGCCACATCATATCATATGCAATAATAACATTTTCATTTTGTTGCAGTAGTGTATTCTTGACATTTTTTTTTAATTCAATGTTTTAAAAAACTGTAGGTGCAATGTGTACTTGGAGTTTGACTCGAGACTCGCTTGTATTGACTTGACTTGGGACTTGATTGTTAAGATTTTAGACTTGCAACTTAGTGACTTGGTCCCATGTCTGGTTTAAAGGTATGTGTATGTGCTATGTCTTTGTTATTCTGTGACAGATGGGTTGGTTACTGTGAGAAGATGAATCTTGCAAATCTCGTGAGGGTGAGTCCTGTGGCTGGTGGTGAGCGACTCCTGTCAGTTCAGCTCTTTACATAAAGCTGATAGTGTTTTAAAGTGACATGAGATTTACAAGAGTCTAGTGTCAGGGGTCTTGTAAGGCCCTCTGTCAAATGCTGCTTCTAACCTCAGGTAGAACTATCTGACTAGTTTACAATGACTAGTTCTGATTGGCTCATATCCCTGCAGCATAACAGATAAATACAATGGGCCTACACCACAGATGATCTATAGACTAATAAATAGTACCTGTAACATACTGATAGATGCAGATGCTGCCCGCTATATATTGGACATTACCAACTTCTAAAACTTACATGTATTTAGCTAAAATGTTGAAACCTATCACAAATCTCAGTTGGGGGAAGACACACTCTTCTTTGGAATCTGACCAAGCAGGCAGTTTGATACAATTATTGTAAAAACTCAACAGATAATACAAATAATAAAAGTCTTAAACTGTCTACAACTAACTGCTGTATAGACTGATGCTCTCAGACCACAGATCAAGTCATTCTTGGATTAGAGACAAGGTCGTTGCTCACTGCACTGCTGAAAGCTTCAGAATGAATGGCTCTAGAATGATAGAAGATCACACACAGTCTGATAACATGCTTCCACCCCCAACGTTCCCCACACGAAGGGTTCCTTCCGCTCCTAAACCTCCTGTCCTCGTGTCGCTCATCACGCTTTTCACCTTAGACCCCGGCATCACTTCTCTTGGTATTGACTTACAGTTCCTCTTCCACCTCGTGGCCTTTCACGCTCCCCCAGAGAGAGTGAAGGAGAGGAGACAGAGAGAGGGGAGGAATAAAGGAGGCCGGGGCAGACGGCTCCCCTGGCAGCGCGGTTAAGTCAGAGGGATAAAGATGGCGGCCACGAGCGGCCCCGGCCTTGGCTGGGTCCAGACTGAGTTTCCATCAGTGCCAAGAGGGAGGGGAGACTAAGGGGCTAGGTCTAGATCTGCTAAAGCAATCAAGACCCTTTCAATAAATCTGCATAAAGAAAAAAGACAACCGGCCGTCTCCTAAGTGTGACACTGTTAGAGTATTTTGAAAGCAAACAATGATCCTTTAAGTAGGAAGTGGCGCTTTAACAGAGGCAAATTAAAGAGTTGACCTCATTTTGGGGGCGCCCGGCTGCATAAACTGCCTGTGTAAAGTGAGGGGGGAAAAAAATAAAAAAAATAAAAAAATCCCAAAACATTTGGGTCCTCCTCAACCCCCCGGCAGTAAAACTGAGATGAGGTCACTTCTCTTCTTCTGCTGAAATCCTCTCACTCCCCAGGCCAGAGCTCAAATTCTTCCCACTGGAGTTTCCTCACTGTTCCTGCTATGTAGTTCTCTCCTTCAGCCCGTCCTACAGTTTGACACAATCGTCCCTAGCGACCGCTCTACTGGCTGACATGAAATGTTTCAAGGTTGGGCCAGGTGAGGGGGGAAAGGTGAAAGGGTCAGATGAGTAATGGAATAAGTAGTTCTTTGCTTATTGATAACAAATAATGAACGCAGGATGGATAGGAGTTATTTAAGTTTTTCAGGTATTTCTAAGGCGATTAGACATAAGACATCTGAAAACACCCACTCCACTCCATCCTGTCCATCCTTCCACTGTGAGAAGACACCTCAACACAACAGGTTATAAAAGGATGTATAGCTGTTTAAGAAGCTTCTTACAACGAAAAGGAGACATCAAACTTCTTAGAACAATGGACTGACCACCCTAGAGTCCAGACCTAAACATCACTCGATGTGTTTAGGATTATTAGGATCTTGAGAAGCACATGTTAAGCCAACTTCTGAGACTAATGTCTAGTTCACACTACACGATTTTAACCTGGTGTTTCAGTCGCCGACTGTTTTTTGCAGATTGCCGACAAAATCCTCTGTTCGGAGGCAAATCGCTGACCACTCGGCGCTCGTTCAGTTGTGTAGTGTGAACTGTTGAAAGACGCTTGGCGACTAATCGCAGACGCCCGGCAAACATCTAGCATGTTTAATATCTAGGCCAGTTGGCGACTGTGAGTCAACAGCAGCGTCTAGCTACAGCCAATAGGATCACATAGAGAGAGAACCACGTCACCGTTCATGCAATCTCTCTGCGGCTGCGGGCGACACGTATGTTTTCATTAATAAAATATTTAATATTTACCTCCAGCTCTCTCAGCAGAACAGACAGTCCCTGCTGGCCTTTGTCTTTATCTATCTTCGTAACTTTTTCTTCTTTCTTGCAAATCAGCGCAGTAACAACTTGTACTGCTGGTCTGTTGACGTCCGTTTTGGAAATAGTGTTCTACGTGGTATCGCTAGCTCTCACATGCGTTCAGTTTTCGTGTTTTCGTGATAAAATCGTGTTTTTGGACTGAAGGCAGATGAGTTGGCGATTCTCCAGAATGAAAGTTGTGTAATTGCCAATCAGTCATGTAGTGTGAAAACCACAACAACTGAAAGACTCGCGATTACAGCACAATCAGTCATGTAGTGTGAACGACAAAAACCTGACCACTCAAACAGTTGGCAGGTGTGGCAGCAAATTTATTTGAAAAACTGGCTTAAAGCAAGTTTATTATTGAACAGGACTTTTTCATGATGCTAAAAAGTGAATAACATGCAGTTTACGTTTTTTAAACAGGAAATAAATGAATAAACGAAGGGTCTCTGACCTCTGCACAGTTCACAGTATGTTGGGAGAAATGTTCAATGTTGAAATAATACCATACATGGCCCTGCATGCCTGTCTGTGCTTTGTCTCGTCATAGTAAAACCCCTTCCACCTGCACCTCTGGAGCCCATTCAAGCTCATGACACGCTCTTAGTTATGGACAATTCTTTCCTTTCAGAGCGGACAGCCTTTGTGGCTTTGCTAAGAGATTCTCAAAGATGAATCTCTTGCCCTGTCACTGCTCAACTCTACATCGTTTTATTCTATCCTTTATTGCACTAGAGCTCTGAAATGATCAAGAACACTCCCCACAGAAGTGGACCCAGCCAATCAGGCTGCACACTGATGGCAGTGGGGGGTGTGGCTGTTTCTAAACAGAGCCAACCACATCTGACTAGAAATGCCCAACTAGTGAGATGTGGGCCAATCTGTGCAGCCCATCAGTCAAGTGTAATTGAGTCTCTGAGCTAATGTGGCCAAGGGTGGACACACAAATCGCACTGACTGACCGCAACTCTGAATGAGGTCAGGGCTCCTTTAGAAACTGGTGGGAGTACTCCATTACCAGCAGTGTGTGTGGTAAACTCAAAACGTGATCGTGATTAAAACCTAGTTTTGAAAACTTCAGCACCCACATCCACCACAGAGTGATGAAAGGAAAGTTCTGCAAGTCAGTTATGCTTGAGGGTCTTCAGGCTCTGTGGAGATGGGAGAGTTGTAAGCACAGTCGTCGTCTTCTGGCTAAGAAAGCTCTGCGAGTGCCTCTTTACAATCTCCGCCATGTTGCCTTGCACCCTCCTTGACCGACTGACTCATCACAAACTGAATTGCGTAAACACAGCTGACCTGAAACAATGACGTGAAGCGCCCTCACCAACCACCAGTCGCTCAGTCAATGGAGCTGCAGGCTGGAGAGCAGCCCCGCCTTAAAAAAAGACTTTAGTCAAGAGGCGCCAGCCCTTTAAAAGGACTTAACAGGCCACTAAACATGTGTAAAAATCCCTCTCTCAACCATGAAGGTTCATAAAAGTCTCCACTTAAGTGTGCTTAATAGCATTTATTAATCTGATAGGCCCTATGTGTGCGCTGGTGCAGTTAATATGGCTGCTGACAAGCTGAGCCAATGACAGTTAAAGCGAGAGAAAACTAGCAACGAGAAGAAATAAATGAACTCGTCTTCAATGCTTAGAACAACCTAGACTAAAAGGCATGTTTGTTAAAGCACACACACAACACAACACAACACCCTGAGCTGTGATTCATTAAATAACAGATATTTCAGAACACAGGAGGCAAAGCTACCAGCTTCTCATGTAAAAGTAAAGAAAGTAGGAGAGCGTCTGCTCTCAGCTGAAGAAGTCAGATCATGTGAAGCTATAAAGAACGTGCAGATGAAAAGGTTAAACGCTACAACTCATCCTTGTGGTGTATTCAAATGATTCCAAGCGCCCTTATTCATCCCAACTGAGCTAAAACGAGTGCAGATTGGAGCACCTTTAATGATGTATGAACTACTCTACATATGATTCATGAAACTTTCGTTCAGAGAGATTTCAGTGCCTGACTATCAGCACATCATTTACATATCATTTACATTAAGTACATCACAGATTTTTCAACAGAGAATAAAATGTCAGCATTCAGGGGCTCAGGAGTCAAGCCTGTGCTCGTAGGTGGAGTTCGTAGGTCAAGCTATGAATGAGCTGCAGCCTGTACTAACTAAAGAAATCATGTTACAATTACAAGAATGATGTAAATGTAGTATATATAGTAGTGTTGTAGTATATACTGTTTTGGTGTGTGTGTGTGTGTGTGTGTGGGGGGGGGGGGTGGTGTCAGCAATATAAAACAAAAACACAGTGTAACAAGTCTTTCAACAGAACATGAAATAGTTGTAGCACATGTTTTTACAGTAGCCTGTGGGCTGTGGCTATGCTATGGCCATGGCAGGAGGACCAAGAGACTGTTTATTGGTGTTAAATGTCAATGTCTGTTAGTTAAAAGACGTGAGTGCATGTTTAATGTGTTATTCTATCAGGTAGTGGGTTTAGTTATAGGGTATTAGTGTGTTTTGTATGTGGCGAGGGGAACAAAGTCTGGGTGAAGCATGTAGCTAGTAGTGGTCTCCCCCCCGTTCAGTGCTTTGTTGCAGGTATTAATTAAAAAGCACAGAATTGCATCCTCATATGTCTTACTCTACGCCAAGGCTACAATATTACTGTGCAATGTAAAACTGTACAGTGAGGACGTTCACTTTTGTACTGGATTGCAAATCTACGAAATGTGTTTGGGATTATTTGGATCATGAAGTTTGGAGGTGAAAGGCCACTTAATGGCCACTTTGGCTGGAAATTAAATCAATTACTGGTGGTCTCTGATTTTTGCACAGTACTCCACTCTGGGAGCTACTGGGACAACGAGTGCATTTACATGCACTTAATAATCCAATAACCACAGAAAACAAGATTCTGTCAATAATCTGATCAATGCATTTACTTGAACTTGGGGAATCAGATAATGGGACACTCCAGGTCTATAGGAGATAGGCAGCAATTGGATTTCTGCTTTGCAACCAGCCAATAAAGTCACAGAATATGTGACGTGAACTTAACTAAAAGTCAGGACTTTTAATTTGCCAAGCATGCAGGCTGTGCCAACTCACAGTTACTGTGTTAAATGCTTCTTATTTATTTAAACATGCACTGAGAAATAAATCTAGCCCTCTTTATTAGATTTCATAATCTGAAGTTTTGTCCTTATCTGAGTATGCTGTTCACATGGCAGTAGAAATAAATTACATTATCAGAACATTATCAGATATTATTAAACCATTGATTAGTTAATCCTTTTAGGGAAGCCCCCATAACTACAATGCCTATTTTGTGGAGTTTAGACGTAAATATCTCTACATTCAGCACATTAAAAAGCAGTAAACCGTCACCTGGTCCTTAACACACACACACATATATATATATATATATATATATATATATATATATATATATATATATATATATAAATATATATATAGAGAGAGAGAGGAGAGGCCAAAAATTGTCTTCACTTTAAATGTAAGTCAGTGGAAGTGATAACCTGGATTGTATCTAAAAAACATAAAACCACGGCTGCCCAAATCACAGCAGAATTAAATGTGCACCTCAGCTTCTCCTGTTTCCACCAGAACTGTCTGTCAGGAGCTCCACAGGGTCAATATACACGGCCGGGCTGCTATAGCCAAACCTTTGGTCACTCGTGCCAATGCCAAACGTTGGTTTCAATGGAGCAAGGAGCATAAATCTTGGGCTGTGGACAATGTGAACCATGTATTGTTCTCTGATGATCCACCTTTACTGTTTTCCCCACATCCAGGAGAGTTACAGTGTGGAGAAGCCCCAAAGAAGCGAACCACCCAGACTGTTGCATGCCCAGGGTGAAGCATGGGGGTGGATCAGTGATGGTTTGGGCTGCCATATCATGGCATTCCCTTAACCCAATATATGTGCAAGATGGGCGCGTCACTGCCAAGGACTACCGGACCATGTGCATCCAATGGTTCAAACATTGTATCCTGAAGGTGGTGCCGTGTATCAGGATGACAATGCACCAATACACACAGCAGGACTGGAGAAAGATGGTTTGATGAACATGAAAGTGAAGTTGAACATCTCCCATGGCCTGCACAGTCACCAGATCTAAATATTATTGAGCCACATTGGGGTGTTTTGGAGTCAGAAAACTTTTTCCTCCACCGGCATCACGTAGTGACCTGACCACTATCCTGCAAGAAGAATGGCTATAAATCCCTCTGACCACTGTACAGGACTTGTATATGTCATTCCCAAGACCAACCGACGCTGTATTGGCCGCACAAGGAGGCCCTACACCATACTAATAAATTATTGTGGTCTAAAACCAGGTGTTTCAGCTACATTGTCCAACTCCTGTATGTGTGTGTATGTATATATATATATATATATATATATATATATATATCTCGCAGGACAAAAAAACATACTACAGAGACAATACTATACCTATATTCACAGACCTCCTGTAAATTAAATTAGTACTGGGATTAAATGTACATAAATGGATATAAATTAAACATCTTTCAATACAAGATGTGACTGGAGAGCACACCGCCACAACGGACCAACTTGAGCTTTGTAATGCTATGTTTTGGTGGGTTCCAGATATTACACCTTGGGTTATTTCTTTAATATATTATTCTTCCACTCAGACGTGTTTCATGAAGTCAAAAGCTCTGGGAGACGAGTCCTCATTCCTTGGCTTGGAGTTTTCACACATATGGAAGGCTGAGAAACTCTAGCTAATGACTGCAGGGCAAAGAGGTCTCTCCTCACAGGCTTTAAAGGCATAGCTGCAGTCTGAATGTTTAGGAGAACTTTAAGGGTTTTTCACCATTCCTACAGGATTACCGCACACTAAAACGGCCAATTATAAGAAAAAAGAAATTCTCTTATAAGATTATTCAGCGAACAAAGAACGCGAGAGGATGAAATGGGACTTCAAGTTGAGATACAGTCACAAGATAATTTACTTAATGAATCTAAACCAAGAACTGACGAAGGTTAGGAAGATATGATCTGACGCCTTCGTGTCTCACATGCCTCTTGATGTGTTTGTTTAAAGGGAGTGAACACTGATTCGTTTATTCATTCATTCGTATCAAAGTTCCTGACTAAAACTGCTTAGAGTCACCGCTGTCTGCCACACTGACGTCTGTCTGTTGACTCAGTCTGAGAGCTGTCTCATCTTATTCACATAGCCGGGCGAGAAACTGATAGACTTCCCTCACCATATCGCCTGATTTCACTTAGTATTTCTCAACAGATACTCTGACTGATCAAACTAGAGACTGCACTGATCCAATACCCCGTATAGTCATCAAGTAGAAAATAACACGCATGCATAAGGACACTGTGATCATTAGTATCAGCAGATCATAGCTAAAAAGTAATGAATATAAGTAATGAATATAAACTGAATTGTGTAAAACATGTAACTCTACTGTTCAAAACTGCCTGAACTGTATTCATTGTATTGCATTTGTAATCCACAGAAATGTTCTCTGTGATACTAATCCAGGTGGATCTCATCACATTGTATTTGTGTTTGTATTTGTGTTAACAGATGTGTTATGCTAAAAATATGTGATCTCAGCAGCAGCTCCCAACTCCTAAACTGGTACATCTCTTAAAGAAAAATAAGCATTTTTAAAAACAACAAACTCAGAAGACCACTTACCATAAACAGTGTAAACAGAACAGTTCATTGTCAATGGAACAGAAATACTCAAAATGGCTTGGAACAAAATCCCTTCACATTAACTTACATACACACAAATATATATTTATTTTTATATATATATATTTCTTTTCCTTTTTGAGATATCAGATTCTGAACCTCATATCTCAAAAACAGTAACTTTTGCTTTTATCCAGAGTGACTTTATCTGTACACAGGTAGGTGAAGGTAGTGTTACAGTTTACCTGTACACAGGTAGGTGAAGGTAGTGTTAAAGTTTATCTGTACACAGGTAGGTGAAGGTAGTGTTACAGTTTACCTGTACACAGGTAGGTGAAGGTAGTGTTACAGTTTACCTGTACACAGGTAGGTGAAGGTAGTGTTACAGTTTATCTGTACACAGGTAGGTGAAGGTAGTGTTACAGTTTACCTGTACACAGGTAGGTGAAGGTAGTGTTACAGTTTACCTGTACACAGGTAGGTGAAGGTAGTGTTACAGTTTACCTGTACACAGGTAGGTGAAGGTAGTGTTACAGTGTTCCTGTACACAGGTAGGTGAAGGTAGTGTTACATTGTTCCAGTATACAGGTAGGTGAAGGTAGTGTTACAGTTTATCTGTACACAGGTAGGTGAAGGTAGTGTTACAGTTCACCTGTACACAGGTAGGTGAAGGTAGTGTTACAGTTTATCTGTACACAGGTAGGTGAAGGTAGTGTTACAGTTTATCTGTACACAGGTAGGTGAAGGTAGTGTTACAGTTTATCTGTACACAGGTAGGTGAAGGTAGTGTTACATTGTTCCAGTATACAGGTAGGTGAAGGTAGTGTTACAGTTTACCTGTACACAGGTAGGTGAAGGTAGTGTTACAGTTTACCTGTACACAGGTAGGTGAAGGTAATGTTACAGTTTATCTGTACACAGGTAGGTGAAGGTAGTGTTACAGTTTATCTGTACACAGGTAGGTGAAGGCAGTGTTACAGTTTATCTGTACACAGGTAGGTGAAGGTAGTGTTACGGTTTATCTGTACACAGGTAGGTGAAGGTAGTGTTACAGTTTATCTGTACACAGGTAGGTGAAGGCAGTGTTACAGTTTATCTGTACACAGGTAGGTGTAGGTAGCAGTACAGTTTACCTGTACACAGGTAGGTGAAGGTAGTATTACAGTTTACCTGTACACAGGTAGGTGAAGGTAGTGTTACAGTTTACCTGTACACAGGTAGGTGAAGGTAGTGTTACAGTTTACCTGTACACAGGTAGGTGAAGGTAGTGTTACAGTTTACCTGTACACAGGTAGGTGAAGGTAGTGTTACAGTGTTCCTGTACACAGGTAGGTGAAGGTAGTGTTACAGTTTACCTGTACACAGGTAGGTGAAGGCAGTGTTACAGTTTACCTGTACACAGGTAGGTGAAGGTAGTGTTACAGTTTACCTGTACACAGGTAGGTGAAGGTAGTGTTACAGTTTATCTGTACACAGGTAGGTGAAGGTAGTGTTACAGTTTATCTGTACACAGGTAGGTGAAGGTAGTGTTACAGTTTATCTGTACACAGGTAGGTGAAGGTAGTGTTACATTGTTCCAGTATACAGGTAGGTGAAGGTAGTGTTACAGTTTACCTGTACACAGGTAGGTGAAGGTAGTGTTACAGTTTACCTGTACACAGGTAGGTGAAGGTAATGTTACAGTTTATCTGTACACAGGTAGGTGAAGGTAGTGTTACAGTTTATCTGTACACAGGTAGGTGAAGGTAGTGTTACAGTTTATCTGTACACAGGTAGGTGAAGGTAGTGTTATAGTTTATCTGTACACAGGTAGGTGAAGGTATCTTTACAGTATATCTGTACACAGGTAGGTGAAGGCAGTGTTACAGTTTATCTGTACACAGGTAGGTGAAGGTAGCAGTACAGTTTACCTGTACACAGGTAGGTGAAGTTAGTAGTACAGTATACCTGTACACAGGTAGGTGAAGGTAGTGTTACAGTTTACCTGTACACAGGTAGGTGAAGGTAGCTTTACAGTTTACCTGTACACAGGTAGGTGAAGGTAGTGTTACAGTTTACCTGTACACAGGTAGGTGAAGGTAGTGTTACAGTGTTCCTGTACACAGGTAGGTGAAGGTAGTGTTACAGTTTACCTGTACACAGGTAGGTGAAGGCAGTGTTACAGTTTATCTGTACACAGGTAGGTGAAGGTAGTGTTACAGTTTACCTGTACACAGGTAGGTGAAGGTAGTGTTACAGTTTACAGGTGAAGGCAGTGTTACAGTTTACCTGTACACAGGTAGGTGAAGGTAGTGTTACAGTTTACCTGTACACAGGTAGGTGAAGGCAGTGTTGGAGTCTTACCCAAGGACTGTTATTGGTATAGTGTAAGGGAATCGAACCCCAGTCTACAGCATGGAGGACAGCAGTGTAACTCTCTACCCTATAAAAACTACAAAACTGATATACTGGTAATAACAGGACA
Source organism: Megaleporinus macrocephalus (assembly GCA_021613375.1). NCBI lineage: Eukaryota > Metazoa > Chordata > Actinopteri > Characiformes > Anostomidae > Megaleporinus > Megaleporinus macrocephalus. The sequence continues at coordinate 6,259,372 of CM038702.1, forward strand.
CTAACTATAAATGATAACTTATACAGGAATTGTTTTACTATTTTGATTACCATTTAATTTTAATAACTCTAACTGTGCACATCGCTGCGCTGTAAGTATTTCTAGGAAGGACGAAAGAACAAAGGGTGGGACGCGTATAAAGCAAAGACACGGAGAACGCACTCGCGAGTAAAAGCTCCACTTCCAGCAGACAAATGCTCAGACTTTATAGGATTCCATTAATCGTGGCTGAGTGGGCTGCAGGTTTGTTCCGCCATGTTTACTCCCATTTCCTGCCTCTTTAAATTACCCTACACTTACACCACCCAGGATTCATGGGCCTGTCAGGCTGCAACTCAGGGCCTCTGCAGAGGCACCACACTGCAGCAACAGTCAAGCGTCCACTGCTGGAACATTCACACCACTTCCATAATGGACTTCACTCAAATAACAGCAGCCTATTAGCATCACTTCCTAGCTCCGGCTGACAGCTCAAGCATTCGCTCCAAACAAACTCAGAGGAATGCTTGTGGCATGTAGAGGAAAACAGCACACGCTGAAACTCTCCGTTGGGTTGTTTGGTGTACATCAGCGTTAAATGTACTTGCCAGGTGGAGAAAATGGTGATGTGATTATTCGGCTGCAGAAGGATGTCCTGTACGTGAAGACGCAATGAAACTGACAGCGGGACGCTCTGATAGAAGAAACAGGCTGACACGGATACCCATAAAATGAAATATCAGATCTACTTAAGATTTATGTATGTACGCTAACAGACAGACAGACTCTGTGACTCTGTTATAGAACAAAGACTCGATTGACTCTCTCACCTCACTGTCCTTATCTGAGTCAGTCAAACCGAATAAAACTAAAAGCTAAACATGATTACTTCACCTCAATCTCTCGGGGGGAAAACCACTCACATAAAATGTTGCTTCTCAGCAAGAGCTGTTGGCAATTTATATGATGACGATATACATTTTAAACTCTTCTACGCTCCGGTTTTATTAGGACTGTCAAATGATTTAATATCTAGTGTAGTTAATAGTGATTAATCACATTTGACCCTCAATAAAAATGTATCTACTTTTAAAAAGCAGTGTATTTTGTACAGTGACCAGTAGACAAAGACAGCTTAATCAGATTCAGATTATTAGATCATTAATGAGTCATTTGTTCATCATGTAAAGTTTTCAATGAAGACTTCCTATTATCTTTTCCCAATTAAGAGTTTTAGAATTAAAGAAGTTTTTAGAATTAGAAAGACTCAAATGGCTTGTGAAAGTTCAATTAAGACAATTCCTGTTTGGCTTTACTATAAATCCATAGACTAATCAAAAAAATAACTGATTATTATATTATTACTATAACTAGAGATGGATAGATCGATCGGCTATGTATCGGTATCTGCCGATTTTTAACGAAAATATGTGATCGGCCGATATTTCTCCAGTTTAGTCGATCCCGAGAGCCGATCGATGGCGTTAAACAAATGAGCCTAATTTCTGTATTTATAGCTAGCTTTTTGTCCGGCCAGGTCCCTGCAATTCCTATCTGAACCACTAGGTGGAAACACATACTCTTTCATTTTCCACAGACTGACTAAAGCGGTGCCTCGCGAAATCAGTTTTCCTTTGCGTTGTGTTGCGTCCGTCTGGCAGTGTTTTACCGTATGTGACGCAGACTTATCCAGAGCGTTTTTAAAATGTGTAAAATTAACCGTGTCTCGTTGGGGGAACCAAGACAAAGACATTTAACACACTAATCTGATACGACACTTCAGAGACAACACGCGGCTGAATACAGTGAGTATCAGCAAACAGCAGAGCTAGCACACACAGCTAACACAAAACTAATAACCCAGAACAGAAAATAACCCAGTGCAGACCAGATCTGACCAGTATGAACAGAACAGCAGCAACAATTCAATATTCTACATTTAATGATTGCAGTTTTTTGTTTAAAATAACAGAGTCTGCGTTTAATGACTGCAGTTTTACTGCATTTATTTAATTAGCTTTTTCGTTTTAAATTAAGGGTCTAAATGTAATGATTGCAGTATTGGCGATATTTGTTTGATTTACTTTGTTTATTTACTGTTAATTTTGTTAAAAATATTATGCCGTTTCATATGAGCTCGTTAAAAATGGTAACAAACCAGTTTAGGCCACGTTTCATGACTTGCTTGCGCTATTAACTACATGTAGCCCTGCCGAGGCATATAGCCCCGCCCTCTATCGGTATCGGCCGATTGCGTTGAAAGGTGATCGGCGATCGGAATCGGCATCAAAAACACTGATCTCCAACTATAATTATTTTTTTATTATTATTATGTGCAAAAAAAACTAACAAAAAAACAAAAAAACAACCCAAGTATCTCCAACATAGTAACTTTACAGGAGAGGCCAAATATGTTCTTTACTTTTAATATAGACTAATGTAAAGAGGTCTCATTCCAAGTCATTTTAGGCCATTCCTATTGGCCCATTCATCACAAAACGTTCACATCCGTTCACAGCAGTCATGTTCAAATGATATAGAAAAAAGAACATTGACAAAAATGGGGATACATGTTTTCTTTGGACAGCGGCGATGTGCAATATATATAGACCTGGTGGTGACGGTCTACAACACTGTTTGCCCAAATTCCATACGAGAGAGGTTAAGATTGTAAGCACAAGAGACTCAAGGGCAGCAGCCTAATGGATTATTTCTACAGCATAGGGGTCATTAATAATCAATCCACTGGTTCATGTTTTATTCAGAACGAGTCACAAAGCAGACGACTCTGTTGGTTTATACAGCTTTGCCTTGTGCTGAGAGATCATGGCCGGATGCCTTTGGCCAAGAATATAGTTCTCTTCCGCTTAAACCAGAAATGTCCTGTACCTTAGCAGAGAGGCACCTACACTGGCTGCTGAACTACACAAACCTGTCAATGCAATAAAGGAAACTGCTCGTCATACACACTGTTAATCTAAAAGAGTCATACTCTACAGCAGTTAAAGCTTAGATAACATTACTATGAATGAGACGGAATAATTCATACGGTTACAACGATATAACATCACATATGACCTAACAGTAAAAACCTCATTAGACTAAACATACACATAAGGCTTTGGTTTCAGTTTATATAAATGTTAATGCTCGTTTGACGAGCTGCCTCTCGGTGAGCTTATTGTCTTTGTGGACCCGGTGAGACCCGTATGAGTGAAAGCCTCTTTCACTGCAGCTTTAATCACCTTCCTGTGTGCCAGTCGTTTAAACAAAGATGCAACATCCTGTGAACAGCTCAAACCAAATAAAACAACATTTACGCCATGAGGGAGGAGAAGAAACAGGCGGGGGGAGCGGGTCATAAAAGCAGGGCTGACCACAACAGAGGATGAGCTGGCAGCCTGGCCTAATAGGGTGGTCTGGCAGAGCGTGTGCAATAAATGGAGGAACGTGAGCACACAAGTGTGTGTGCAACTAGGCTTTCTGATGCCGAGTGTTTGTGTCCTATGTGGATGCAAGAACTTCTTTATTTATTTGCTGGCCTGTCCGGACTGATCACAGGCCTTCCTGATCAAATGCTGCATGTCTGTAGATATTGAAATGAAAACTGTAAACGCTGTTATTGTTTCATGGCCAATGAAAATCAATACCCTCTCAAGTGATCGCAAGCTCTATATCATGTTCTTAGCTGTCCAATTGTTGTTTGTCAACAACACCTATCTGCTATTGCCTCAAGGCTACGGTTCTATATTGGAACACCATTGTCTACATTACAAGCTCCAGCTGTGGCCAAAAAACCTGGAAAAGTGATACTACATAAAAAAAAATAGGTGCCATGGGGTTGTTCCCAACAATGCAGCTTTGCTACAACAGATACAATTGGTACACTTTAGTTTGAGATAATAAGGTTCCATGGTTGCTTATCTTAGTTATGTGATCTATACATAGATCTACAATAGGCCTACCAGGTCTACTCAGAACACCTTTTAAAGAGCACAGATACAACGATTTTATATACCATATCAAAAGAAGCACCAGCAGGCCATGCTCAGTCCAATTTCCAAGGGTGCGATGTTGTGCAGGGTGCATTTATGTTTATTTTAGCTTGTGCTAATAATGAGAGAATAAAATATGACATTAGAACTTCACGATATAGAAGCCCTTCATTGCATATTCCATTTACTTAATCAACTGTTCAGTTCACATAATTGTGAACATACAGTGGTCAGCCCCTAAGTTTAAACAAAATCTAGTTTCTATGAGTTAAAGATGGTTTCTGGCCATTTACTTCATATACGTGCTGATGCCAGGTTCCACTTTGCAATTTCTCAGTTCATTAAGCCAGAATTCAGTCGATCAGTATGCCCATAAGTGTACATATATCAAGTTCTTTACAATGGGCTGCATCCTTGATTTTCCAGATTTGGCCGGCAAATAATGACGGTTGGTCATCGGTCAAAAGAATTAGCCAAAAGTTGAATCACTAGCATGTGGAGTCTTGGCCGAGTTAGACTGGGCTAGAGGTACCCTTTGAGAGCTGAGGGCAGAGGAAGGACTAAAACTGCGGCGCCTAATGGCTGAGGAGCCTGGAGGACGGGAGACAGTGGGCAAAGAACAGAGCGAGTGAGGTGGAGAGAGGCAAAGGCAAAGACAAAGAGAGAGAGAAAGAGCAAGGGCACTGCATTACCCTCCGCTCTACCAGCCCAGAGTGCCAGGCCTGTAAAAAACAGCCTATAAAAAGCTGTTAATTAGGAGATCAATAAGCAATATCAAAGAGAGGGCAGGAGTTCAAATAGCGCACACCCTCTCATAAAGACTGGGGCACTGAGACCGCAGGCCTGAGGAATGCTGCCGGGACGGGGATACTAGGTACCAGCTCTAATCCTCTTTAGACAGCCCTGCCGCTGCATCCAGCACAGCTACTAAGCAGAAATCAGTCGAGCTGTAATGTGCAGCGGAGTAGTTAGTGATCAAAACATTGCCTGAGTAACGTTTAAAGCTATTTAAAATACTGCCCACATATGGCCACACATATCAATGGGGATCTAGTGTGCCAACGTTAATAAAAAACACTGAGCATTATAACGTTTGGGGAATAATCTTTGTTCATTATGTTGCTTGGTAACCATAGTCTGTAACGAACCACACTGGATAAATCCTGCTAAATAACACTGCTATAAACATGTCGGTGCAGAGGTCATATGATGTCACGAGAGAGTCGGTTCTATGATATGTGAAATGTTACTATTACTAGAATTGTGACAAACCATGGTCATATGTGGATTTTAGACACCCTAATCAATGCAATATGTATACCCATAAAAAAAATTAATGTGGAGGCAACATCAATATGAATAGCAAAAACAGTAAAAATACAAACCAACGTTGATAATTTTCTTTTTTAACATCCACACATGCATCAGTTACATGTTCCATTTAAAGACTTTTACCTTTATTATTCACACTTCAAATCATTTCCTCTGATAAACACAACACATAGCTTATCTTGTACAGTACAGGTCCTCATACGCGGCAGTACCGTCGCTCAAGTAGGGCTGAAGCACTAAATTCCATATGAAGCTCAGCTTAACTTCCTACTCAACTGCTTCTTGTTCGAAGTTTCACTTTTCGGCCTTAAATGGTGCAGCAGTTACATTCTGTCACCGTAAACCAAGAGGATGACTTTGCTGCCGTGTTTGTTTAATTGGACAGTAGACCAATGACGTCATGTTTAAGTTCCGTGCCCAGGCATGGCTACTGATCACCCAAAACACATACTGTCCCTGAGACTAACGAACTAGACTATGGGTGTGTCTTAAAACCTAGTGAGCTCCTACATGGGCAGCATTATACGTCATAGTATGCGCTCCCGACATGTAGACTGTCCCAATTCTTACATACCTTAAACATGCTTCTACTGAGGAACCTTATTTAGACCTGATTTTAAGGAAGCATCGAACACTTCCTCAGCCGCTAAGGCTTTCCAAACATGCCGGACAAAGGCGGAGCTACTAGCGGAGCATCTTCAAATGTGAGTTATTTTGATTCTCTCTGGAGTTTTAATGTGTTTCTGGTCATATAATCACACAAAACATTTTTTTATTATTAACTCTGTAACGAGTCCTTCACCATTTAGCAGTTTTATACTCGATCCATTAGCATTTACGCTAACTGATTTTTAAGCCTTGGGCTATTGTTTTGGATGCGGCCCAGTATCTTAGCAACCAGCTAAACCACCGGTGGCGTGCTGCAGTGGGCGGGAACAAGCCGTGACGCAGTCTCTCTCTAACTAGAGCGTCTCAGTTTTATGAGGAGAGATGAGGAGAGAACGCTGCTACTTACACAGCTGCCTACATAGCCAGCCTACTTAGACACTCACTAGGGTTTGAGACAGACCCAATATGAAATGTTTATGGGCATGGTATGATCCACCAAATAACAGTCCACCTTTATTATTGATTTCTATCCAAAATGGTAGTATATGAATTCAACTGAGTACAAATCTATGAATCTATCTAAAAATCTATGTTTAGCTTTGATAAACCATCTTCTTAACATATCATAAAAAGGCTACAGCATCTGGAAAATCCATTCAGGATAAAGTGCAAGAATTATCCATTTTTGTATGTCTGTTGTAAAGGTTTAATTGCCCAGTGTGTCTAGCCACAGAGTAAACCGCTATAAGTTATGTGGCAAAGCAAACAGGAATCAACAACACTGTAATACAGCTCTCAGTCTAGAACACAAACTAAACAAAGAGAAAGGCTGAATTCCAAATACACACGAGACGAGAGGTCAAGAAAGATATCAGTCAAACAAGCCTGTGAACGCCAGCATCTCCTCCAACCCCACAGCTGAAACTGATTCCGCTGCTGGAGGAAGACCACAGCATCCAACAGCGGAAACTCGCTCTATCTTACATGCATGTAAGTGCCGGACGCTGTGCATGTGGTTACCACATGTATTCGAAGCGGCGAGAGTTTCAGAGAGTTTGATTCGGAGAAAGAAAGCCTGGATATACGTGCGCATTTTAAGGAGGTACGGCCGACTCGGCTGAATCTGAAATATTCATGATCTCCCCTTTTTGCATTCTTGGACTTGAAAACGAGTCCCAGGCTCCGTGTCAACGGACCGAATAAGAGCTGGCAAGCAGGCCTCATGGTTTAGGCGGGCGCACCTTAGCTTTCCGGCACATTGTTTTCAACACCAGCTGAGACGAGCGCTGAGGACGAGACGGCGAAGTCATCGAGGAGGTCCTCGAGCGTGCAGTTTCATTCACTGAAATCAGTACCAGTCTTTTCACTCTCAGCTGGAATGGAGAAAGCCCTGCAAGCATCACACCACTCACAGCACCACTCCAGAATGTTCAAAGCGGCCGCTCTGTGGGTGTTTCAGATAAACACGGCCCTGTTTATCTACCGGAGGATCCGTCAGAAGCACCTCTGCTGGAATCACCCTTGGAGCGATAACAAGAGAAGCTGGCACGAGGGTGGCCCAGGCAGGTAGCTTCTGCTCCGTCTGCGTGCTTCAACACAATCCTCTGCCTGCATCTCACTGATTATTACCCCAGCAGGTCTCCTGCAGCGCTGGCCCGGCCTCCGTCTCAATTAAATAACCGCCAATAATTCAATTTGGAAACGACTCGGGAGAATCAAGGCCGGCTGTGTTTTCGCAGCGCGGCAGCCTCCGATGACCAATGCGCGGCCTTTGAGAGATTGGAAAGGCCTTCCCTCGGCGCGTGTGTGTGTGTGCGGCTGTTGATGAAAGCGGTCTTTTCTCCTCCCTATTCCATATTAAAGAAGTCAAGAAAAGGAGAAAAAGACGTTTAGAAGGTGCCAAATTTGGGGAAGAAAAAAAGATTCACTTGCAGAAAACTAGAAAATCTTAAATATTATTTGTTCTCAGGCCAACGGCTTGTCATCAAGCAGCCCGCATAAAAAAAAAATACGCCTTTCAATTATGTCAGGCCAAGCCAAAAACCTGCCAAGCAGACAGTTCACTGTGCTACGAAACACATGAGCATTGTACGGGCTTTGGCAAATGTGTGCGAGATCCCTCTTGGCTCTTCTTGAGGGATGAGGCTGTTTTAACATGAGTGTAATGCATATATAGACTTCCAGACAATTTATTTCTTCGGTCCGGCAAACGTTTCAAAATGGATGCAAAACTGAAGAAATTGAACTCAAGAATTAAAGCCGCTGTCTGCCTGTAGACAATTTACTGCTACAGTAGGTACAGAAATAAAGGATGTCCTTACAGTGGCGTGCAAAAGTCAGATACCACCTTTTCAATTATTTCTTTTCCAGTCAATGTGGCCATTAAGTACAAGTTATTGAGTTTTCAGCATCAGAGAGAAACTGTAGGAAACTTATAGTAGTCCAAAAAATTACACAGAGGCCTCAATAAATACATACACTACATACATATTACAGCATGTTACAGCAATCTTACTTAGAGAGAGAATTTATAGAGAGAGAGAACCTCTATTATCATTATACTTTGTTGACAACTTCCCAAACAGCAGCAACAAGATACAAAAGACAAATAAAAAAATAGAAATGAATAATTTACAAATTGTATATATTATATAAAGAGATGGAAGGATCGATCGGCTATGTATCGGTATTTTTAATCAAAATATGTGACCGGCCGATATTTCTTCAATTTAGAGCTGATCCTGAGAGCTGATTGATGGCGTTAAACAAATGAGCCTAATTTCTGTATTTCCAGTTAGTGTTTCATCCAGGAAGAGGAGAACCCCCTCCCTGCAATTCCTATCTAAACCACTAGGTGGAAATACATACCCTTTTATTTTTGACAGACTGACTAAAACAGCGACGTCACAAGAAAAGCATGCATTGAAAGTAAACATGTCCATCTGACAGTGTTTACCGTATGTGACAGACTCATCCAGGACGTTTTTAAAAAATGTGTAAAATCAGCGTCTCTCGTTGAGGAACCAAGATAAAGACATTTAACTACTAATCTGATACAGCACTGCACGCAGCTGAATACAGTGAGTATCAGTAAACAGCAGAGCTAGCACACACAGCTAGCACAAAACAAACAACCCAGAACACCATACAGACCAGATCTGACCGGTACGAACAGAACAGCAGCAGCAATTCAAGATTTACATTTAATGATTACAGTTTTAGTTTAAAATAACAGAGTCTGCGTTTAATGACTGCAGTTTTGACTGAATTTATTAAATTAATGGTCTAAATGTAATGATTGCAGTTTTGGGGATATTTGTTTGATGTACTTTGTTTATTTACTGTTAATTTTGTTAAAAATATTAAGCTGTTTCACATGAGCTCGTTAAAAATGGTAATAAACCAGTTTAGATCATGTTTCATGACTTGCTTGCGCTAATAACTACATGTAGCCCTGCCATGGCATATAGCCCCGCCCTCGATCGGTATCGGCCAATCGTGTGGAAAGGTGATTGGCAATCGGAACCGGCCTTAAAATCGCTGATCGTTCCATCTCTAGTTATATATATATATTGGCAACCTGTTTGGATAGGGGTGGGGGGATTAAAAGTCAGTAGGGAGTGATGGAGGCCACAGCCCTGGGAAAAAAACAGTTTCTGAGTCTGCTGGTCCGTGTGCAGATGGTTCTGAACCTCTTCCCGGATGGCAGTGATCAGGGTGTGTTCTGTCCTTGCTTATATCAACGTTATACTCAACGTTAAATATGGATACGCATGGAATGTTTTGCTCACGGATACGGACGGGACGGAGCAATACCGCTGCAGACAGTGGGGGCAGTGCAAGACGTGACATTAGAATTTAATTATGATGTATCTTCGCCGCGGCACAGAGACAAACAGTTGTTTTTGAAGTAAATACAGAACTACAAGCTAATCCACCGTCGCCATGTGTGATTTACTCCGAACTGCCCTCCACTGAAAGTGTTGCTCAACAACCAAGTCAATGGAGCTGACGCAGAGAAGACTGTGGGCAGTGATAGAAATATGGGCAGTGACGGGGAGTATAAACGAGCCTTAGGAGCTTCTTTCTTTTGTTTTGCAGAGTTCCTCCTTTTTTCTCAGTGAGGAGTTTCTTGAATATCTACACATCCTTTCAGACCCAAAGTGTTCTCACAGTGCGAGGATGGACAGAGTGGAGCTGAATTTTCTCCAATTCTTCAAAGCTGAGCACTTATTAATCACGATGGAGGCATTTTGGTGGGTCACCAGGTCTTGCATGGTCTTATTTTCTCTTTACCTTTTTTTAAAACCTCAAATACAAAACAACAACAAAAACTTCTACTTAAAGGCTACTTTGACTGGAGATGAAAGAAACGAGGGACAGTCTTTCTTTTGCACAGCATCTTAGGTGTTACTGAGCAGAGATTCATCACAAAATCAGCTTTTTCTCTCCTTCTTAGCCATCGTCTCACATGGTTCCCTCCTCCGTCTGTCTGAAATCCCCTTCTTAAAACCTGTCTCCTCGCTGCTCCCTCGTATTCTTGGCTTCGCCTCTGGCTTTAAGACAGAGCTGGGTAGCGTTTGGGTTTCTTTTGTTAAAGTAACAGAAAATGAGGCTAATAAAAAACAATATATTGGACTATTTATTTTCTGTAGGAACACATTCCACTCTATAAAGAGGCCTAATGGCATTTACACAGAGCGAGCCTGATTCACAAAGCCAATGGGAGATTTATGGGCAGTGTGCTTTAGCGTCAGCTAGGGGCTCACACAGGGGCCAAGCCAGATGGCTCCAATAATCATAGGGTGACAAATCCAAGTACCCAAGAAACCTTTACAGTACCTGGCTCACATATACAGTCCAGCTTCACTCTTTTGCACACCCTTCCACTAACATACGAACGCATGTGGTGCTGAAAGAGGTTGTGAAAGAGTTTGTTATGCAGAAACTAGAAAGCTGAAAGTATTTAACGAACAATTTTGCAAGTGTTCTCCTCGAACGTTCCCCGCTCTCACTCTCGCCGTCTTATCAAAACCTCCCAACCTCCAACTGTGTGCACACTTCAGGAGTAATACACTAACAGAGCTGCTCAAAATGAGCTAGAACAAAAACAATAAATAAATACTATTAATATGTTTCCATCGTGAGGTGTTGCTATGACAGTGATGAGAAAATGATCACCCCACACTAAATTGATACAGGCATGGTGCTTAGGTCCTACCTGCTCAAGGCTCATCTTCTGTAGCTCCTCCTCCCAGGCGTCCTGTTGGCTGCGGTGATAAGCGGAGGGTGGGGCCAGGTCCTGAAGGATGTGGGGGTCTCTCTCGTGACAAAGGGCCGTGAGGTGGCCGATGTAGAGTTTCAACTTACTGCGGTTCTGATTGAGGTCTATGAGAGGGGGGATAATCTGTACAAAGCAGAGGAAAAGGGAAGAGGTGTTAACAGTACTGCACACCCTATTTGGGTCGAGTTTCAATCAGGAGGCCTACCTTGAACCATTTGGATGGAATGCGGATGACGAAATGTCATCTGCACGGCATATTAACGAAGCCAAGACTAAAAGGGCTGCATGCATTTTCTGCTATCATGTGTGACTGATTGGGAAAAACTGATTTGTCAAATTCAAAACAGAAATGCCCATCGACAGAATGTAAACGGTTTCAGATGAAGAGAGGAATCCGTAATACAAAACACATTAAAAGACGATAAATTATAATCAAATAATATCATAATCAAAATTCTTCACGGAGCAGAGCAAAGGTTCTGAAACACTGCCAAACTACGAGTCTGAGCTTCCTTAAGCCTGAGCTGTTCCTCCAATTTTTAATCTGTTCACAAACACAATAAAGGTTGACTAATAAATCCACTAGTTGGTGCTCTGTGCACCAGTCAACTAGTTGAGTACAGTGGCAGTAAAAACAGCAGTGAACATGCAGGAAAGAGGACAGAAATCAGTTTTTTTTGCTAAACACAGAGAACAAAGCACTTCATTGATGTGGGAATACTACACGAGAGCAACCCAAATCAAAGGAAAAGACTGTTTAACCGACATGCATACGAAAAAACCAACCAACCGTATGCTGTTTATGTTTTCTGGTGAAGCCACTAGGCCTACATCTCACCTGGAAAGGCTCAAAGATGTGCAGAGATACCAACTTAATAAACAATTGTTTGCTTCCCAACAAACTGATTAAACTCTACTGAGAGAACTGAAACTAAACTTTTAGCAAGTTTAAATGTTAATCATACCATGTCCCTAGGAAACAAAGTAATTTCACTCCAATTGAAAATTTCACTGAAATCTTAACACTGCCCTGTAGTGAACTGGCAGCCTGTCCAGAGTCTTTCCTGCCTTCCTCTCAATGAGCACTGGGATAGGCTCGAGCCCCCCGCCCTGGACGCAGAAGGATAAGCAGCTTGGAAAATGAATGAATGAATGAATGAATGAATCCTCACACTGGGTGATAAAATTGACTCATAGGAGTTTGATACATTACAAAATAATTTCTGATAAGACATGCGTACAGCAAGCAAATACCAGGTCAGAGTCGAGACAGACAATCTGAGGGAACCAATTAGCAAACTGAGACCATCATTTATTATAATGAGGAAAAGAATTAAGAAATAAAGACACACTAACTAAACTGAGGGCACAACTGACTATTCTGATGGAAAACGATTGATGTTGAGCTGCATAAAGCATAAAACTACTATCATACTATCTATGCAACTGAGCCCATCCTCTAATTTTTGTAATGTGAACATACAAAAGGTGAAAACAACTGGTTTGGGTCCTCAAAAAGCAGTAGGTTGAGAGAGCTGCTTCATGAGCAGTGAGGACATCAGGAGGGTAAAACACTTGCTTGGTTTGTGTTTCATGTTTTGTATTACTATTTAATGTAATAAATATGTCACGAGTGTGCGTGCAACACTTTTCTTCTTCTGTTTAAACTGAGGAACCAATTTATTAGGTCATATATTACTGTCAAACTGAGGGAACATTTCAAGCCTCTAAATAAGGTTTAATATATTCTTACAGGCTCAGTAAGATTCTGAGAGCTGTGGTGAGGTTAGCATGTAGCCTACATTAGAAAGTGTGTAACTCTTTAGAACTTAAAATACAACAAGCGCTCTTCTGCAGTTCATCCCACACCACAAACCACAGCGTCTGCTGCCCCAGCCCTTATTAAGACGTGAGCTACTACAAAATACACTGATGTCATAAATCGTTTCTGCTAAACACATAGAACAAAGTACTTCACGGTACAGCTGTGTGAAGCCACGCTAAAATACAAGCTTGTAGGCCTGACTTTGATAGGAAGAGGCCGTTTGAATGAACGACCATTTACAGACCGTTTAGCATCACAACAGAACAAAATAAGTGTTAAATTAAGTGGACTACAAATCCTAATAGGACTGGGTATCGCCACTGATTTTCGCAAGGTCCAAATTCAATTCGATTTCCGATTCGATTCAATTCAATATCGATTAATTTAGGAATATTTCAGTTAGGAGGAGATCCTTTGTCCCGAGAGCCATCAGACTTTTCAATTCCTCCCAGTGGAGCTGGAAGAGGGAGGAGGACAGATGAGGAACAAGTTCCTTATATTCAAATTACAGTTTATTTTTATTTGTACTATAATCACATTACTGTACATCTGCACTCCTTGGACACTCTCGACACTTTACTAGACATCTTATGTCAGCACTCATAGACACTATTGACACTTCAATCTTTGCACATTTATTTTTTTTTAAATAAATATCTCAGTACTGTCATGTATCTGCTGATACCCGTTTTTCTCTTGCACATTACCTAATTTTTGACTGCACTACCTACTACCACTACTACTACTTACTACTAATTTATTACTGCACTACCTTTTTACCTTCAGTCAGGTTGTATAGTTTATATTCATGTGCTCTTATGTATATATATATATATATATATATATATATATATATATATATATATATATATATATATATATATATATATAGATATTTTTTTTTTTTACTACTGGAGTTCTTTATTCTTCTTTATATACGTTATTGTTTTTTGTACTGTGTTTTGTACTTTGTTTTTGTACTTTGTAACTGCTACTGGCTGCTAAATTTCCTTCAGGATCAATAATGTATCTATCTATCCATCTATCCATCCATCTATCTATGTATCTATCTAGTTACAATTATATGTTTTGTTTGAATATGAAAAGAGATTTTCAGAGAACTAATGGGGTAAATGTACAAGGAACACTCAACCTAACATTACTAAAAACATTAGTGTCTATATGTTTATATACCGTCCTGGTTTCTGAATCCAAAATGTAGCCAGACATCTGCTTTAAAGTTCTGGGGCACCTTCACTTGTGCGCCCCCAGCCAGATCTCGTAGCGTGAAAAACAATGGCTGATCACACGAGACTGGCCTAGAATGCTAATTTTAAAGGTCGTTCTCGGATTATTAATTTCTCTACCTTGATACTGAGAGCCATGTAAGTTTCAGCAAACTTAGTGTAACCCAATGTGTAAACTTCGCTACCACTTGCTGCCGCTCCTCCTGACAAGCTAGTACTTAAATAAAGCTTTGATTGATGCCCAGGACACCTTTCTTTCTTTCTTTCTTTCTTTCTTTCTGGGCAACAATGACTAATGAACCACTTTTTGTAATGACGAGTCAACTAGTACCACCTGATGTTCTTTCTTTAGGAACTTCTTGTAGAAACTTTGCTATATGCTATAGAGAAGAAAACACACTTAAACCCATATAGCTGATACCGGATTGCCATGTACGCACTGGGCCCTCACTCAGACCATATGTGCCTGGGAGCGTCTTGCTGAGCTCCTATGAGGAGTGAGGTGTTTGTATATGAAAGAGCTGCTTGGCCCAACACATTCTTTTTAGGCTTTTGATCTTACAGCAGAGCGTGAGACAGAGAGGGAATGGAGGGAAACAGAGAGAGAGAGAAAGAGAGAGAGAGAGAGAGAGAGCGAGAGGGAGAGGGGAAAGGTGTGGGCAGACAGTAGATGCTGCTATGGATAGCAGAGTAACAGGATAGGTGTGCTGAGGTGAGTCAAACCCAGGCCGCCACCCCTCCTCCGTCACCCCCCGACCGCCTTCTCCCCTCTTAACGGATCGAGTGTCACATGTGCTACAGTGTTCAGTATTGCTTTTGGACGGCGACGCTCGACCCGAAAGCCGCGTTCTGAGGAGCGAGCTTCTCTCAGACGCGTGAGAAGAGAAGATCGATTGAAGCTTTCCTACATAAATAATCTCACGGTGGGAGCTGAAAACAGAGAGGGCTTACGGAGTCAAGCAAACGCTCCTCGCTGTTTGGACT
Source organism: Megaleporinus macrocephalus (assembly GCA_021613375.1). Lineage (NCBI taxonomy): Eukaryota > Metazoa > Chordata > Actinopteri > Characiformes > Anostomidae > Megaleporinus > Megaleporinus macrocephalus. The sequence goes on from CM038702.1 coordinate 6,274,627, forward strand.
GCACACAAGAACGCCAAAACAGAAAGCATCCACAGTTACCTGAGCGCGCTAGAGAGCGATGGGGGAAAGTAATTCCAGAGGGGGAAAGCGGAGAGTGAGTGAGTGAGTGAGCGAGTGAGTGGAGAGAGGACTGCGGAGATGGAGGGATAGCGAATCTGGTTTCGTCTGAGGTTTGTAGCGCCGCAGTGTGCAAACACGAGAAGAAACGTTTGTGTCCGCACACTTTATTAATTCTTATTACCCCATGTATCTTTTCCAGGGCAGAATGCTGTTCTGTTTTAGTTGGCTCGGCGCGGGCTGTGGAGCTCCACTGGGTGGATCCTGGCTACGGCGAGCAGCACGACAGAGAAACATTACGACAGAGAGAGGGGGGAGAGCTAATGGTGAGAGATAGAAAGATAGATGGAAAGAATGAGAGGCTAGATGCCCCCAGTAATTGTGATCTCTTTGAAGTGACATCGCTATGTATTTATATGACCATATGAGGGGCAAGTATGAGCTTCTTCTATTATTAGCAGGGACTACACACGCCTAACACCATACATGTGCTGACTGAAGAAAAGAAAAAGCGTTGGCCTGCACTTCTCCATCTGCTCAGCTATCCATAAAACGATATCATATGCCATTAAAAAACGAAAGAATTGGCAGTTAGGGTATCGCCAACCTTCACATCTCCATCGGGCCTCACCAGGTGGACTCGCGGAGAGGATCTGAGATCGCTAGCCACAGCCACAGAGAGATGAGGTTTCAAAGAGGCAGGCTGACAGCAGGCTTCTAAACCACTGTGGCCTCACAGCGTTCCTCCACAGGCTAGCCAGTTACACTCGGAATACAGATTCATTCAAATATAACTAGTATCCAAGCAATGCTGTTGCTATCTCTCGTTTCTTTCTGTCTTGGTTTCCTTTCTTTCACATATACACACGTTTGTATAAAGTGTTTTATGGCTCTTAGTTTGGGCTTCTAGGAAAAACCTTTATTTGGAAGAACAAGGTGGTCAACTGGCCGACCGCAGTCCAGACACAGAGCCAGCAAACATAAACGAACCAAACCGAGCAAACCTGTCACAAAGCAGGTTAATATTTGTGAAAGACAGTCGCATTTCAACAACAGACGTGAACACAAAGTGACGTGGCTTCGCATCACATGTTAAAGACTTTAGCCAAAAGCAGCTCAAAGAAACCAGAGACTACACCACTAGATATCAAACCCCCTTTAGAGAGGTGTCTAAACTCTTTAGAGTCCACTGCGCTGGTCAAAAGTGGAGATGTTGAGCGTCACTGTGAATCAAAATCTCTTCAGATTAAACTAACCACCAAATTCAAAATTTATTTTAATACTAATAAACCCAACACTTAACACTAGAGTGTCTGTACATTCCTGGAAACACTGAATAATTATTTAAATTTGGAAAAATTATTGAACTTCATTAATTTATTTATGTATGTTTTTCCAAACCACAGCCAATTATTATAGAATTTTAATACATCATTATGTTCATTAGATCATAATAATGTATTAAAAATGTAGTTTACCTATATATATATATATATATATATATATATATATATATATATATATATATATATATATATATATATATATATATATATATATATTTGATGCATTCTGGACTAATAGTTAACAATAGTTAATAGTTAAGGATTTTAAGATCACTTTGTTTATCAAGGTCTGTTTGTCTGGAATTTCATGAGCAAGAAATTTAAACCTTCAAGTTTTAGTTGAGTCCCTGCTATAAGACATTATACATTATGCAAATAGTTACATTACATAACTTCTATCCTGATTTTAGTCCTGATTCTCAGACTGCCTAAATCTGTAGCTAGCAGTTTTAAGGGCAGTCAGAATTGACATTTAGGACAGCTAATCAGAAAATGTGCGAGAAGCACAGACTCCAGAATTTCAGACCAGCCGGATATCCAACATTTATTTATTTTTATTTATCCGAATCTCAGGGAGATCCTGTGATTAAAGAATCAGAATAAATTCCTACAAAGGAGAATGCAAAAATAAGCAAATCCAGTAAATAATTAAAGAAACATGCCAAAAAGCTTTGTGCAGCTTTGTGTAGTAATGCTTTTGGTGAGCAGAGTTTAAGAGACAATCACAGTTGAGTGTACGTATCTAAAACGCTAATGACTAACACATTGATCACATGTTTACATCTACAGCCCATATTTGTTTACTGCGTCTCCTTGTAATGAGAGAACACATGTGTTCAGTGTGCTCTGTTGGGTTTCCAGTCACTAAAAAGCTGTGGCACGAGTGATCGTAAGTGGTTTAGTGTGTGGTCCCTAATATTTCAGGGAACACAAAAAAAACCAGGCTTTTTATAACCTGGAACTTTAAAAGTCACATACTGAAGATAAAAAAACCTTTGTCAATTCTAAAAAAACTATTAATTAAAAGGCTCTTTAGAGAACCACAGCTTCTACAGAAACTCCCACAGAAATGATGACCTGCATGCACAACTGCCTGGAATCGTATGGTCCTTAACTGGCTTTTAGGAAGGCCCAGCTGAAAGCCCAGTATGGCCCCGACTCCACTGGCTTGGTAAGCACCACTCTGCTGTACTGCTGCTGCTGAAGACGAATGTCCCACAGAGCGCTACACCATCCATCTAGCGCCACGCTCAATGGCTAAGTTAACACACTTCTACTGACCCCGTCCTTCTGTTCAGTGATAAACAGCCCCACAGTGCTAGCACGTACAGTACACGGTGTGGACTGTTCCTGAAACGGGCTGCGAGGGTGGGCGGCTACTACTTGAGGACGGTGGCAGTTAGTTTAGCGGTTAGCATCAATCTCCACAGCTGCTAGGGTTTTCTGTGGACGGTGTTCTGTCATCAGTGTTTTGCTGAGGGTGTGTTATTCTGTAGCGTTCAAACACTTCTGCGGCGGACTGAGGTGTCCGAGGCCATAAATAATACAACAATAATAAAAACAAACATTACAGCCAGGTGACAGATTTATGAATTTTCCTCTCAAAGCACTGTTTGTCTGTGAATGCTATGGACAGTACAGGCTTGTGTGTGTTTGTCTATTTGGGTTGTGGACAGCGTCATGGAAAGACGATGATGCAACAGGTCTTCTGTCTCGTCAGAATTGCATCTATTTTTATTCTTTCCCTGCGTTCGCTCAAAGAGGTCTGTGTGTAGTGTCCATTAGGCTTTAGGTAAGGATGCAGGGGGGAAGCATCTTGAGTGGCCACAGTGTTTGGCATGTGTGTCTGCACTGTGTCCTGTAGATAGTGGAGGAGTCCAGAAGTGGGGAGATAAGTCCCCCCCGTCTTTATTTTTATTTCTTGTCCATATTTCCTTAAAAATAAGGTAAAGAAGAATCACTTTTGTTTCCCTAGAGAATATTTAATGGATAATCCCATTAGAAACCATGTCATTAAGCAGGGGGTGCAAGTCTGAAGAACCTCTACTTAAGGAAAATATTTTACAAACCATAAATCATAAAGAGGAAGGTGCGACAAAGAAGGCTCAAGACGATTGAACAGTTAGAGGCCTGTATTAGACATGAATGGGAGAGCAGTCCTATTTCTAAACTTCAGAAACTGGTCTCTGTCCCCAGACGTCTGTTGAGTGTTGTAAGAAGAAGGGAGGATTCCACACAGTGGTAAAAATGGCCTTGTCCCAGATTTTTGGGATTTGTTGACGCCATGAAATTTTGAAACAACATATTTTTTTACTTAAAATGATACATTCTCTCAGTTTAAACTTTTGATCTGTGATTTGTGTTCTATTCTGAATAAAATATTAGATGTTGGCACCACCGCATCACTGCATTCAGTTTTTATTCACTATATTTTTAGTGTCCCAACTTTTTTGGAATCCGGTTTGTATACCAAATTAAAGACTATTGATTTGAAAGAGTGAGGTTTCTGTATAGTAAGTATGGTAGATAATTAGGACTGAGGAAGTGTTCCAATAATCACCTGGTGATCCATTCCTACATCCAGCTTGAGGAGGACTGGATATAAAACTCCCTCTCTCAGCAAACTCCACAGCTGCTCCCGAGGCTTCTCAAATCTCACGGTTTGGCCCTCCTCTATAGTCAGTACACTGGAAGAGCTCCTCATAGGAATCTACTTCATTATGACGGCTCTAAAAGAAGCTGTCTTCGCTGGATGCTGGACTGAAGAGCATGCCTATGCATACCTGGCACTGTTATACCTCAAGCTTCCCCCGTTCCTCCTTCAATGCCCATGAGAGAAAAGAGTAGACCCCTCAACAACAGCTTGGCCTCCCCATTCTCTTTCCCTCTCATCAATCACCCATCAGTTCATCGAGCGCTATTCGATACCCACGCTGAGAAGCGGGCGTCTGGATCAATGCTGTCAGTCAGACGGTCCATCAGAGAGAAGACACTGGCTCCCTCCGTGCGGCCCCCTACGGCCCAGAGGAACGGAGGTCCCAGAACCGCAGCAAGTGACTGAGAGTGTGTGGGGGAGGATCTCTGGATTATAGACCAACGAGCTTCTTTTTCAAGTAGATCCCAGGCCTCAGTGCACATCGCTTCCCTATGGCTGCGAGTTTTATTGGGCTATCCACTTACAGCCACACCGTGCTACTTCGCTAAGAGGCGGATGGGGGGTTAAAAAAAAAAAAAAAAAGATAAACGAGGGGGGCTGCAAACCCTCAAACCTGCAGACCCCTGACAAGGCCGGTGGGACCACCATCATAAAATGCTTTTCAAGACTACTCACAGAAGAAAAAAAGCTGACATGAGAGAAGAATGGCTGCCAAACTAATGGTAACAGGTACATGCGCACACATACTAATGCTCTCTCCACATACACACACCCCCCCCACCCCCCACCCTTTCAAACCAACACTCAGCAATCTGAGTACACAGCACAGATGCAGAGTGGAGATTAAGAGCAGGTGAGTTAGCCTGTCTTCCGATGCTGTCATATCATATGTGACTCTGCCACTACCTTTCTGCAGTGCCTCTCTCCACAGCTCTCAATATCCCTCTGTAATCCCACCGACCCCACCATTCCTCAGCTCCTCCGTGCGCTGCTCGCTCACTCGCATGCTTTCTCCCCTACAAAAACAGCAGCGCTCGTTTAAGAGATGCAAGATTTATGTGCATTATGGCTCCACGGCTGTAGCTTTTTATGAACTTAGAGCCTCGTCACCTATTTATGCAGCCATTTTATACGAATGCCATTAGATTTATACACTTGGGGGGGGTTTATGGCCATTGACGTGCACAGGCTGGAGTTCTCCATCGGTGATTGGCTAATAGAAAGAGCAGGTCTTTAATAGCTTGGTGAGAGCGAAGAGAAAGTCGGGGCAGGTCTGTGTTGACTCTGGAGAAGCGTGGGGGGAAATTTTACACTAACTAACTCCCAATGTCACCTCCATAGCGCCATTTAAACAGACCATGAAGTCTGCAGTCTGGGACTGAGTTCCATTCATTGTGCAAGCCCCTGTGCTTCAGCGGGGGACATAACAATTAGCAAAAGGAGGGCGAGCCTGCCAAAATGAAATTAGGCCCATGGAAGAGGAAGGAAGGCAATTTGGGGTTAGGTTCAGACCCCAGGAGGAGGTTAAGTGGCAATGAGGGTTATGACCCATAAGGTGTTGTGGGTTAGGGGTGAAAAGGTCTGAAAGTGCTGGAACTGAAAGCTCAAACTAATGCAGCGGAGAGAAAAGTGGGCTGCTAATAGCTTGCAACACAGTGAGGCTGGCAGTTTAGCTACACCTCCCTCAGATATACAGATGCACTGCTGCACAGTTTGTCAACTGCCCTCCACCAAGCCTGGATGGTCAGGTAAAATTTAGAGCAGGGGTGTTTAATTAGAATTTAGTACGGTCCAGTTGGTGAAAATGTGTTCAGGCCAAGGTCCGGACCACCATCATTTCTAACGTGTGTTCTGATTCAGTGGTGTATCCTGTTTACTGAAGTAGTCTAGTATCAGCATCTTATACCATCAGCTACTGAAACACCAATACATCACACATACCAGTCGGTATATTTCAGTATATTTACTGTTTAAATGCTGAACTGAATGAATTTTTTATAAACTTCTAATAAATGTTATTAGAAGAAAAAATAAAAGATTAACTAAAGACCTTAAGGGCATCACATTAACAATATCCAACTTCCACAAATTCCAGAAAGAAGAATCATTCTCAGTCATTTTTTTAGATCTGTACGAAGCATTAAATATCAATTATCAACCCAGATTTATGGTTTACCCCATCGTCTCCACACAGTACAGACCCTGTTCGCGCCATTGTGTATAGTGTCTTTAAGGCTGGTATGAGTGTAGTGCTGGTGCTCTGCACGTTAGTGTCACTGTCGGTTTGAGAGTGGTCAACCATTTAAAAACATCAAGCCATGAGAGGCTCTGTGGTCAGAAACTGACCACCGATGAAGGGCTAGTGGATGACTAACACAAACTGCGAATGAGCTGTATGTTAGCAAGGTGTACAGCTGTGTCTAATAAAACGCCACTAAGTGTAAACTGAGAGACTTCGGAATACACCTAAGAGAGGAGTTTGTTATTTGCTAACCACTCTCCATGGTTAAGTCTTTTTAACATGAAACCGTTTAATCACTTTGTGTCTTTTTCTTTCCGTCTCTTAGGTGCCATGCGTCAGCTCCTGCAGATACACCCTGACACGTCTGCCCACCCCGCTGCGGTGGGACCCTAATGACTTATGTTCACACAAAACATCCCAAAAGCGCTTTGCAAGCCGTGACTGTAGAAGGGGAAACTGAAAAGGAGGACAGGACGGGCTCTTTCTTCCTCAGGGTCAGGGGGGCTTTCCCCCAGCGTAGCACTCATCATCGTAAGACTTCTGTAGACAGGTAGAAGAAATACAGACGGACAGAACATGAAGACAAAGCTTCTTTCTGGAGATGAGTGTAACAGACTCGTAGAAGAGCTCTGAGGGTATAAAACATGGTGTCCTCTTCACCATGCGCCGTCACAGGAGGACGGACGGAAGCTCCAGAGAAAGCTCCAGAGAAAAGCTCAGCCGACACACACACACATTTCAGCATGGCTTAATGCAAACGCCAACACATACATGTATATCCTGCTGAGTGACGAAGCCTCTACCAACTGTAAACCACACATGGCAGATTTAGCAGGGCCTAGTCAACGAGCTGTTGATTACGGTGATGTACTCTTAGGAGGGAACTGCATGAGCAGAGACAGGGTGACGACAAAGGGGGAAAAAGATGCGGGCATGAACGAGAGAAAAATGAGGTGATAAAGAAGAAAAAAAAATAAGAGGGCATAACACTTCAGCTCTCCCCCTTCCTCCATCTCTCTTCATCTGCAGGGCTCACGCTCTACATGGATGGTTAAGAGTTAAATGAGCTGGGAGATTTTATATGGCTGTTGGACAGCGGAGACAGGGTGCTTGGCCTGAGCCAGCTCTTTCCTATCTGCCCTAAATTTGGCCAGCAGTGTCCACAGAGGGCCACAGGGACCTCACCTGACTCAGGCCTCCCATGCTCGAGCCTGGAAGGCATTAAGGTGACTAATGTGCCGCTGAGATTTTATTAGCTAAGGATGGGGGGGGTTACAGCCTGAGTGGCCACTTTAATTTGATTTCTGGGTTAATTAAAACAACAACAACAACAAAAACACCCCAAAATAAACAAAATGTTTATTTACTTTTTCTATGAATTGGCAATTTATATGATAATGCACAGTTTAAATAAACTTATTACTAAATCTTTGATCTGTTACTGTTACAGTTCAGTTGGTTGTTATTAAATAAACTTATTTAGTGATTAAGAGTCAAAATGATCAGATTACTTGGTTACTTGCTACAATCAGCAGTGACTGCTTGGGCTACAGAACAGGACTCCAGCCCTTGCTTGGCACTATGATGCTGTACATCTGTTAGATTACCAGATCATGTTAAAAACTAACATCAACACTTCTCCAGGACATCACTTTGTCACACCTAGCCGATCCATCACAACCTTTTCCAGATGGTATGAATAATCTGGACAAGATTTTAACTAATTAAAGCTCGAACATGGTAGCAGAACTGTACTAGATGGGTTGGTACTGCTGGGTTTTTGAAAAACCTCGAAAATAGTTAACCATAAATCATAAAACAACCAAACAAAAGAGGTCCCAAGGCATTCTATGGGATACATAACAACTTATAATGTACAACTGCATATAGGAACTTTATAATATCAGGTTTCATAACCCAGCCTACGTGGTTAGCAGCACAGAGATCTGCTTTATGTTAGTCAGTGAATAACAAAAGTAAATCAGTCTAGTTTAATAAAAATGAATAGCTAATGAATAGCAAATGGTCTAAACTAGCTTTGCTTACTTTCTCTTGTCAAGTTCTGTATCAACAGTTCAAAGAAACTCTCTCATTTAAAGCACTCCATAACATTAGCATGTACAATGTTCTTAAGATCATAACATGTTATGGAACCTGACTTTTTACAGAGGTCCCTTTACTTTACTGGTGTAATTATTTTTACTTCTACTCTACATTTACACTCCATTATCAGCACTTTCTACTACTTACATTTTAAACATAGTCTCGTTACTCCTATTTCATTTCATCTTGTTTTCATTCATCTACATTTACATTTCAGTAAAGATTATTGATAACATGTCTTTGAAGTTTGACTTCATTACAATACTTATAGACAACTAGTCATCATATCTTCTGCTCCATGAAACACATGTTAATGTTCAGTAGTAACAGATATGCTTCTTTAATATATTTACATTGTACTAAACTACATTCATGTTCAATGGGCGTATATGCGGCTGAAACAGGAAGCCTAGCGCATCCCAAACTTATCAACATTAACATTTTAATATAACATTATAGTCATTATGGCTTTTAGAAGAATGGGGTGTTTGGGGAGGTGGGCTAGTGCACTATAGACCCCTGTGGTGCGGCCTAAGCTTTTGTCCTTAATGGCATTTTTTCCTTACATTACTTTTACTTTTATACTTTAAGTAGTTCTGAAAGCAGTACTTTTACACTTTTACTGGAGTAAAAAGTTTGAGTTGATACTTCAATTTCTACAGAAGTATTTTAAACCCTAGTATCTATACTTCTACCTGAGTAATGAATGTGAATACTTTTGACACCTTTTCTTTTTTATATACTGTATGAAATGTTGTGCGGGTAATTAGATATTAAGAGCAATAATAAGCTCATGCCTGATTTTATAAGGCAATATGTAATGCTGTGCTTGATGACAACACAACACACACTGCCATGTCAGTATCACTGCTGTGCTAAGAATGGTCCACCATCAGGTCATATTTGGTCATCTGGTCCCATTCCATATACCAGCGAAAGGGGGTCTGCCAAAAACGGCCAGCAGCAGATTCCTATAAAATGCTCCTATTTGAGAAATGTATCTGATGACATGGCTAACGAACGTAGGCGCTAGGAAGGTGAACGTAATAAATTTGTCTTTATGGTATTATAGAGCGTATCCACTGGAAAAAACGAAGAAAAAACCTACATTATCAGAGACCGTGGATTCCAACACGGACCCAATTTGTGAGGATTTTCCACTGCTCCTAGTTACGGCCTATTATTTAATCACATTATGAGCGCTTTCCTTCCCTAACCTGGAGAAAGAGAGTAGGTGGGCCACGCGCCCGAGGAAGGGCTCCAACGTCCGCCCGTTAACACGTCCAGCAGCGGCGGCCTGGGCCAGGGGGCCAGAATGTTCCGACCGCACAAGCCCCACCACAATGAGCCTCGAACTTTACTGGTTCAGCAGCCCACTCCGCTCTGCGTGCGCGCGGAAGCGGCGTCTCGGCCAGGCCCGCCGTCCGGCCCTCAGTTCACTGGGTTTGAGGGGAGGAGCGGCTAGCATTTGTTTTGATAGGATTGCTCCTAACGTAAGATTTCACAATCATTAAGCTCTTCGGAGGCCAAAAAAATCACCAATCTGCACATGTCTCGGTCGAAAACCACAGTCGGTTCCCCCTGGCCCCTCCTCCCTGCCGCCCGTAATACAGTTCTAAAATCGTAGCTGTGTATTTCTGTGCTCTGCTGGCCAACCATGACTGCATGGATACAGTGGTAGTGCAAAGCTAACAAGGAGGGAAACCAAACAAATTTTTTTTTTTTTTCTGTTTTTTTCCCCCCTCAGATCGAGCGGACGTAATGTACATGTGGGCTTTCTTTACAAAGAACACCAGTAAGGCAGTGGCTCTCTGGCATCTCCCAGCTATTTTCTTAGTTTACCCTCCGTCACAGAGCAGGCGAGCGAAATACAGCTGGCAAGCACGTCCCTGAAATGCTGACGTCCAAGAGGGAAACCAGAAGCATGGATGCGCCATTAAAATGTATTTTTCTTGAGTGATGCATCCTGGGAGAGCGAGCCAAGCGGTGTGGTTTGCTGAGACCTTAAAAAGCAGGACACTCGGGCAAACAATTCCACAGAAAAGCATCTTTGTGCCAAAGGGTGAAAGAGGGCAGAATACATAGAGATAGCGAGAGAAAAACAGGCCCACGGTGGGTGAAGTAGAGAGAAGTAGGCACAGGACGCAGTGGCGGGGGAAGAAGATGCACATCAAAGAGTTGAACCCTAATATCTAAAGTCAGAGAGCAAAAAAAAAAAAAAAAAAAAAAAAAAAAAGCTAGGAGGGCCTTCAGAAGTGAGCAAAGCAAATCTTGCTCCACTTTGCCATGTGATTAGGAAGATAAAAATCAGCCTGGGAGGTTTCGAACGGATTGCTCCGCTATTTATAGATGCAGGAGGAGTCGGGCTGCAAATCCGAGCAGCGTGAAAGCAGAATGTTCAGAGAGATAAAAATGAACCCCTAAAATGAAACGACAAGTGTACACGCAGCCACCCACACATACCGCCGCGCACACAATCTCTAACCAACTTGGCAGAGGGCCGTACACTTTCCCCTGGGGAAGACACACGAGTCGCTGTGGAGGCAGCTCGCTAGAGCCGAAGTGACAGGGCAAGCCATCACCACTGCGTCTGATGTTAAGCAGAGGTCTTTTCCCAGAGACTCTGGGAGAGCGGAGGCGAGGCGGAGCACTGACAGACTCTGTGCTGTTGCCCTATTCTCTCTGGCCCTCTCGGGTGAACTCACGTGAGGTGGTTGCTGCGTTCAGGTTGCGAGGAATGGTAAAATTCTAGCGCTGCAATTACATGCCTCCACCTGTGACTGCTGCAAGGACTGAACACCTGAAGTTAGAATTTCACCACATAAATCAAGACTGTCTTTGGTTTTAAGAGTGGAAAGTTGACCTAATAAGGTTTTAAACCACTCCACCGAGGGCGTTGCTGCTAGGAAGAGATTGCTGACCACACAGTGGCCCAAGCTGCCCATTCAGTGCTGAATCAATCCATCACTAGGGTGACTGTGCAGGTTCAGATTACAGGGAAGATAAAGTAACCCGTGTTTTGCAACACTTAGGTCAAATTTACTGATGTCTGTCAACAGCCTTTTGTAGAGACTCATCATTAAATGCACCCATTCATCATTTTGCCATAGAGTTTGCTTACACATTACCATTAATTAGCCCCTTCACCCCAGCAGGAGACTCGTTCATCCAGATGAGGCTCATCTGTGTCACGGCAGCGTAAGGAAGGCACCCGGACTCAGCAAGGGCCCAACCACTGTCTGAAAACGGACCTGTTTTTATTTTATATTGAAATCATATGGTTTTAACAATGACCCCCTGCAATTTTTCCCACCACCAGATGTTTCCAATTTGAATGTAATTATACACATTTGGACTGGAATCAGATGAAAATAACAAAAAGGGGGAAAAAAATCAAATTGGAATAAACGATGCAGCTACAAACGGGAATCAGAAAGCCAACATGCACATTCAGTTCACATTAATGACTAAAACAGAGCTGTTGAAATGTTCCCCTCTCTAACCACCGGGCCATTTTCTGATTCGAAAAATTGTACACCAACTCAGCGGAGGGGCCTACGTTATTCCATAGCCAGGCGGGAATTGTGCTAATAATGTGGGCAAGGGGTGGGTGGCTCTGCTCGTGGGACGAGTTCAGCGGAGGGTAAGCGTCGGTCGGTCCGGAGGGACGAGCACCCACTGACCCTAGCAATAACGAGCGATGGCCAAACTCTGTTTCCCAGTTTTCCATAGGACCGCACTGTCCAAGCGGTTAGTAATGTCTCGGGTCGCCAGAGAAGAGGTGACATGCCGACAGAGTCTTCATTACTCTTCTATTTCGTGCGGCTGCTTTTTGGCTCGGCCGTGATCGTGAGTCACTTTCGAGCCTGGTGACAAAAGGAACTGCTGACGACTTCATGTGGAGGTGAAGCGAGGCCCAAAAAAGAAGTCCAGAATGGGACAAGGCCTCTTTTGGGAAGAAATGGAAACCATGACCCATGATCTTTTCACTTCTCTTGTGGTCACTTACGAGGAAGTACCACCCGGTCAACATTTATTGGGGCTCGCAAACTTGTCAAGCTTCTGCGTACAGCACAGAGCCTGAGAATTCAATTTTGTAGGATAATATGGGAGTAAGGAGAATTGAACGAGGTTCAGCATTCAGAGCCACTGGTCGTGGTTTAAAGACAGAAGAAGGAGAATATAGAACAGTTGAGAATGAGGTGATATTCCCTTTACAAAATGAGACGAATGAATAAAACTGGGTGTATATGGGCCGTCAATGGGTTGCTGAGTCATTGGCTCTCTGCGTCCAGGTCATTAGTTTCACGGTTTCATTGTAGAAGCACACAGTCACATGGTGAGAGCGCTGAGGACGTATGGCAACAAAAGAATATGTACCTCTAAAAACAGACACACGGCGGAAGCGCATAGGTGGCAGCGTCATGGTCTGGGAAATGTTTTTGTGGCATTTTCTGGACACATTCTCAACCGATTTAGGTGTAGATAGTCTTGCAGATAGTCTTCTCTGGGGTGTATGGGATCTTCCAGCAAGACATGACACATGGCTAGAAATGTCCCACATTGGTTGGAAGAGCTGACCAAGACTGTCAAGTACTAACTTGGACCCCTAATTCCCCAGACTTAAACCCAACTGAGCATCTGTGGGACCACATGGATGGTGGTGTTGGCTTTATGGATCCACCCCCACCCAGCCTCCAGCAGCTGTGGGATGCACTACAGTCAGCATGGCTGCAGATACCTCTGACAACCTACCAGGACCTTATAAAGTTTCCCAGCATGTCTAGCTGCTGTCCTGCTGCACACGGCGGTTACTCTGGATATTAGCTGGCACTCATAATAACGTGACTCGACTGTGTACATTTTCAGCAAACAAGCCACAGTGCCTGTAAACTTCTATCGTGCTACACCGAGATGGACCACAATTCATCATACATCAAAACTGATTCCAGCGATATGGTTTATTGAGCTGCACGAACAATATATAAATAGAGTTTGACCACCTGTAACCCAATATGAAGGAGACTTGAGTCATAATGTGATTACTCTCTACTGGTGGATGAAACTGTGCATTTCACTTGAAAAGGGTTTCCAATTATTCCAGCTTTAATACAAACAGAGCAGGGGCTCATGTTCTCCAGGTCAAACTGTCGTTGTAGGCTTCCTCCAATCATATGATACACAAAGAGCTAACTTTACTCGACAATGTACAGCAGGAAACCCCAGCAGAGAAAGAATTTCCACACTGAACGTCATTAGAGCAACAAGCTCAGCAGTTTTCCCGGTGACACATTAAGACTGCTGGATTAAGTAAAAACATTAGTAAAAGGGCCCATTCGTTACCTGAAATAGAACACAGCCAACCTGGGCAGTCGCTCTGGTCACATGAAAGAAACAGAATTCCTTTCACACCACGGATGAACTCCATCCAGAGCCCACACAATCCCACTCTGTTCTCCAGCTCGCTGCAACGGCTAATTGCACACCCCGTGCACGAGCATTACCGCATGCAACTGGTCATGCGATGGACGACGGCTCCGCTAGCTGGATATCTGGAAGCCGCGGCAGGAGAGCAGAGGACTCAGAATTAATTACAGTTGTTGTGCTGGAGGTGAATTTAGCAGCAGCCAGCGTCATACAGCGATGGCCGGGTCGGACGAGAGCGGCGAGGTGCTTGTGTTTCTTCTACTGATGGAACATGTGCTTCTCACATGCACCGTGCAGTCAATCTGCTTCCTCAAAACCATCCATCAAAATTGTCAGAGCAAAAACGAACATGAGAACACTGTTGTTTTCTTGGCAGGCAGGAGGAGAGAAAGTCCAGAGTAGTGAAAAGGCAGAAGGGCCGATTTGTAATGAAGCTGTCTACATAGTGATTAATCAGAATGGGTGTTTCAACCACAGGTGCTTTGATATGAACCAGTGTGAAAGGTACTGTCCCATCTGGTATAGTAAAAGTACTGCACAGAAAGAAGAGCTCAAACTGTATATCTGGTGATCAAGAATACTGATACTGAAAATCCAAACTCACAGAAACTGACAACTCAACTCAATAATATTAGTCCTTGCTTGACTATATGGTAGCTCCAAACAAAGCTGAATGGTTTGTTAAATTGCTCTTGCAGTGGTACAGTAGACTTGGAGTAGCTGGTGTTATAATTTAATGGCAGACTTCAGTGTGCTGGAGTGGTAGCTTGCTTGTTGCATGGATATAACAATGTTCATATTTAGACTCTTTAAAGGAGCAATATGTAAAATGTAGAGATGGAAGGATCGGCCATGTAACGGCATCGGACGATTTTTAATCAAAATATGTGATCGGCGATCAGCTGATCTCGAGAGCCGATCGATGGCGGTAAGAAAATGAGTCTAATTTCTGTATTTACAGCTAGCGTTTCATCCAGGAAGAGGAGCCCTGTGTGAAACCCCCTCCGGCCAGCTCCCTGCAATTCCTATCTGAACCACTAGGTGGAAATACATACCCTTTCGTTTTCGTCAGACAGTGAGTATCAGTAAACAGCAGAGCTAGAACACACAGCTAACACAAAACAAATAACCCAGAACACATACAGACCAGATCTGACCGGTACGAACAGAACAGCAGAAGCAACAGCCAGAGAGCTAAAGAACCACAGCCAGAGTGATTGAGTGTATAGTTCTAGATAAGCAGCTCTTCTCGGCTATAGAAGACGTTCATTCTGCTGCTTAATGTTCCACCTGGATCCACGCTCTGCTGTTCCTAGTAGAGATACTTTTCAGATGTGGCTCTTCTGGAGCTTATCAAGCGGTTTACGCCCAGATAGACCAACTTCTAATTTAGTTACAATATTAAACTGTTTCACATGAGCTCATTAAAAATGGTAACAAGATTCCACCTTGTCTCATGACTTGCTTGTGCTAATAATATGTAGCCCTGCCGTGACATATAGCCCCGCCCTCTATCAGTATCGGCTATCAACAAAATGTTAAGAAATAACAGTTCTGATTGTATATCGAAGACGTCCATGTATCATGTTGCAGAGATAGCTACTGGGGTTAGCATGTCGACTAGCTAGCCCCTGTAGTACTACGTTGTAGCTCAACAGGCAATAGTGATTTACTGTAGCGTCATTTCTCTGTTAACACTGGCCTCATTTTCCAGACGCTCAAGGTGAGTTAAAAGGATAAAGTTTGCTGAAGTACTTTATCAATGACTGGTAATTGAAAAGAGGAGGAGTGAAGAGGGAGTGTGTGGACTGCATCGTCCTACTACTTTAATTCAGGCCGTCATGGTAAATAGGAATTTGTTCTTAATGACTTGTCTGGTTAAATTAAAGATTATATATATATATATATATATATATATATATATATATATATATATATATATATATATATATATATATATATATATAATAAATGTAGGTAGGACAAAACAAAACGTGGAGCCCAATCATAGACTTGGATTTCCTAATATGGGCATAATGACAAATATGGAATAACACAGGACTTTAGAGGTCTAGAAGTGATAACTTAGCTCCACCCCCAGGGCTCATTATTTAAGACTGAACTAGCTGGTTTACTAAATCTACTGGAGTATACATATATTATTTAACATTGGCTAATATTACAGGAATTTTAAGCTGTGTCTGCACCGGCCTCATCATTTTCACATCAGTCAGGCTCTAACGGAAAGCAAAAATACTTTCTGAGGAAAAATATAATCTAATTTTCTGCCTGCTGGTAATTTGAAAATGACAGAATATTTACAAAGTCAATCAGTCAGAGCAAAAAAAAAAAACACTGAGAACAATAACATTTACACCAACCTCAGGAACAAAGTGAACAAACACAAGAACGGATGAAAATAAGTACATGTGGTTGCACGGAAAGGATGAAAGCAAACAACACAGAAGAGCCACAAAAATGATCGGAATGCACGAAAAGAAGAAAAAGAAAACGATGGAGGACAAACACCAGTCCATGACTATGTAGAAGAGGGGACGAGAAAGAAAGACACATGGAAAAATACGACGATTAAAGAACAAAAAGAAGGAGAAGAAGATAAAGCTCTGGCATTCCAGTTGCCAGAGAAGATGTTTCTCACCCGTCTGAACAAAATGGCTGGAAGAGGGCATCTGAATGGCTATGCCCAAATGCCCTCCTCATCGTCCTATTGGTTGAAAATGAGCGGAGAGGTAATCCGAGGCAGCGTGGGATTGGAAGGAAGAGTTAGTTAGTAGGTGAGACAGACAGACAGACAACAGACCAGCTGATTAATGTTCATTTAGCTTCCTGTAATGCACTGCATCTGGCCAGAGCCCGCTGTGTGATACTGTAACTACAGAAACTGAATACGCTGCAGTTGTTTTCATGGACAAACAGTGGAAAAGTACAGCCCAAAGAAAAATCCCCAAACTGTGAAACATAACCGTGCTCACCTCTGTCGTTAGATATTTTCCTCTATTAAACCATTAAACTGTGTGTGAAAGTGAAGAAAGATGCCACTAACTCTGCCTGGAATCCCTCTGGGAGGAAAGAGGGAATGATACAGTGGATGGAGGGGGAAAAAAAAGAAGGTCCGAATTGTAGAACTATGACAGCATGGTTTTCTTCTAGCTCTTCTGAGGGCAGCAATGGAAATACCTGTAATGAATAGTGGCCGAGGTCTCCCAGTGGTCTGCGCTGTGTTGTCTGTGTTTCTATGCTAACGCTGCGATGGGAGGGTCGGAGCGGTCTCGAGTGCTGATGCCGGTCTTGTTTGAGTTGGACGTGTGGGGGTGAAAAACGAGGCCTGGCAGGCTGAACTCGCAGGAAGGCCTGCTCTAAGTGTTTTCTTGGCAATCAGAGATGAACAAATGAGAAGGATCTGAGACAGAGATGACCCTGGCTGAGATGGTGTATGCATGTGTGTGTGTGTTCCCAGAGTTGTGGTGTTCCAGAGCTCAGTAGCTCTGACAGTAAGCCGTCTCTGCTAAGTAGCAGCTGTGTTAGCTGTAGAAGGGCCTGAGACCAATCCTACTCTCACAGATTAATCAGCATAGACAGAAAAGTTGATAATAAGGCAACAGCTACATGCAGTGCTTTTGTAAAGCAGAGTAAACGTCAACAACAACAACGTCTATGTACTGAGAGTTCAGCACTGTGAGAGTTTGTTATTCTTTGTTATTTTTTATGTTAAAGAAATGGTGTGGTAGAAAAAAACCCAAATGCACATGATTTTCCACTTTTACCCAGATGTAGTCCATCAGCTGACACATGCCTGAGCACAAATCGTCTTTTATAAACTTTAGCTAAAAGGCTAACATTGTTGACAAACCTAAGAAGACAATAGCCACCAAAACATCTCTCAAACCGCAGCCAGGGCTTCATTAAGGTCGGGCATATTTGTCGATGTGGTTTAGAACACTGTGTGACTTACTGAGAACAATAAAACTGAACAACAAACGCTGCTGGACTCAGAGCGGACTCAGACTTAGATCGTGAGTGTAATTTGTGGTGTATGCCGAACCGATTGGCCCTATACGCTCACTCCCATTACATAGAGCCTAGCAATTTACGTACAGGCCCTACAGATGAGAGGATGAGTCCTAAAAACACTGCTCTGTACGTTTTAGAGCTATCCTGCTGTAAATGCTTGTATTAACTCAGTAAAGTGGTGTTAATGATCAGATTAGTTGGATCAGGTATGTGGGAAACTAGCTAGCTAACTCCAACCATCTGCGTTTGATTATCATGTCCCAAATCTCTCCGTACACACTAGAAAGTGCACAAAACAGATTTCGTAGTTCACAATTTATTAGTGCATGTAAAATGCAGTGTGTGTCTTTAGTGAACACTGTGATCTAGAGATGTGGAAGTTTTTTATTCATTGATTTACTGCTATGTTAAAATGTATTTGTGTGATAAATACAATTAATGTAGATAAGTTAATCACAGAGCATGTAATTTAATCAGATTGACAGCGCTAGTAACAATTATTAAATAAATAAGAGATGATAAAAAGGTGATACAAGGATAAAAGAACAGTTTTCTCTTATTCACTTTGCAGTTACGGAAGAGTTCAGATGTTGTTTGTTAAATCTGTTTGTGTTTTTTGGTCTTTCAAATATGAATAATATATCATAACTGGTTAATAAATGTTTCATGTCATGTAATTATATATAATGACCTAAATAACTGAAGGGAACTGAAGAAAAAGCATTTACAATTTACGCCCTTTATATTTTAGTCGACTAAATCGACTGTAGATTTAGTCTAGACTATATTTGTATGCTAATTAGTCGACTAAACCTAAAAACAATTTAGATGACAAAATCATGACTAAAACTAAATGACATTTTAGTTAAAAGACTACGACTAAAACTAAACCAAAATTTGTTGTCAAAATTAACACTGGTTTTAAAGCTGAGAGGACTCTTCTAGGAGCGTCAGGTGTAACTTTGTGCCAACTGTAACGGTTTACATGGCCTACAGGTCAGGTACGAGGTATCCTTATTAGAAATTTGTTTAGAGCCCGAAAAGTGGTGGGGTCCAGCTATGGGTATATACCTTTCCAACCAAAGGGGAGTCAGAATCTGGCACATCACCTACTCATTTATTCATTTTTGTCAGTTCAAGTAAATCACAGGTTGCATTGAACCACATTGACAAGTCTGCAGGAGTCTGGCTCAGTTTGAGTTCGGAGATCTGGTTGACTTCTTGTGCTTGTCAGCAACATTTGAACTGTGGCTTGTATTGTAATTGTAGTTTGGACACCAAACCTCTGGTTAATTAGAAAATTGTGTTTTTTTTGCCCAAACCATTCTTTTATCCAAGACTATTTATGAGGAGCTTGTTTAATAGTTGTTATTTAGGACCTGGATTAGTTTGTTTTAAAAAGCTTGACATATAAGAACTGAATCATTTACCAGTAGTCAATGTCATATCACTCTCAATTTTCATTATGTTACACAGAAAATTGGTATCTCTAACAAATGTTTATATCATTCAGATTCGCTGTCCAAAGAAAATGTACCTCCATTTGTGTTTATTTTTATTTTCATGTTTAAACATGACAGCTGTTCTTTATATTTTCCCTGAGGCTGTGACCCTGCTGAACTCTACCCCGTCACTTTAGTCTCATTATTGCACTTACTGTACTATTACTATTACTTTTGCACTACTCATTTTGCACATCTATTCACAATTCTGTTCATATTGCACTATTTCTATCTGTAGTTACTGTTTACGCAGTTACAACCTGTTTAACATATGCTGCTCTATGCAATTTTGCATTTCACTCCTTACTGTATATACGTATAGTAATTTATATTCTATTTTATATACCACCCCCTTATCTCACATTCTGTGTACACCTACATTCTATATATTTATTTATATACCACCACATGTACAATAATCTCAAATTGTTAGTCATTTCTATTTTGCACTTTATGTAAATAATAATGTTTTTGCACTTCTGGTTGGATACTAACTGCATTTCATTGGGTTTGTACCTGTACTCTGCACAATGACAAAGTTTGATCTAATCTAATCTAATATCCTATTAACGTTTCATGATGAATGGACCAATAGAAATGCTTCTTAAATAAAACTTCTTTATATTAACTTACACTGAAATTAAAGAAAGTTTTTATTTTTCTTCTGTAAAGTTACTTATTTTGGAGATGCTTCTTTCTCTTCGCACAGCAACGATATGTCACATGCTATTTGTAGCAGGCTCTGTATTGTGATCTGGAAGATGTGATGCACTTCTCTCTGGATGTGGATTAGGAGTGCTTAACTACAGTCTTCAGAAATGGATCTGTGTTAAGGGGAGGGGGCTGAAACTGGTGAGAACCAGTGGAAATTAGAGAGACATGTTTTTGCATACCCTTATCCTACCCTCATTTTGCTAAATCCCTTACTTTATATCTGTCGACGAACCTTATCTTGTCACACAGCCATGTAATGGAAAGAGCTTAACGCTCGAGCATTTACTGTTTAAAACAACAAAACGCAAAGCAAGGTAAAATCCTGGAGATCCATCCAGCGATTATGAAGGAGCTAAAGAGACGAGGCTGTGCCCTTGCGTGTTTCTGCGCTGAGCTGTGTTTATGTGGTGAGTGTGTGTGTGTGTGCATGGACACACGCGCTCGAATGCTTTTAGGTGCCTTAATATGAAATAATAGGAGAGATTAGAGTTGAGGAGCTGTGTTTTATTGGATGTGAAAGATGTAATTTCCTGTTGCTTATGCTTGGCTGTAATGACTCTCCCTTGTAAACCAGGACAGGGCCTTTAGGGATAAATTAAACATTACGGGCAGACGGGCTAAAGAAAGAGTGTGGGGAGGAAAACCAATAAGAGAGGAGAGAATGAGTGGGAAAGATGAGGAGGGAGAGTGCAGGAGAGTGAGAGGGCAGAGAGGAAAAGTCTACGTCTAACCAGAGAAGTAGAAAAACAAAAGAGAAAGGCTCTGGTGGAAGGTTAAGTGACGGTGTGGTGCATTGCTGTATTATAGCGAAACGGGCCCGTTCTCCCGTTCTCACCTGATCTGGAGAGGGTTTGTGATTGGTCTGGTCCGAGTGTGAGGAAGCCTTCAGATGGTCATCCTCATAATTATCGGCCATTAGCTTCATCCGGTTCTGCGTCTGAAAGACAGGGGAAAGAAGAGCAGAGCACAGGTTGTAATAAAAATGTATACAGATCTTCTGCTCATACTCTAAACTGAAACCTTCTAGGCCTTCAAATTCCTACAAATGCCATACAGCATGCATCAAAACCCCTGTACTGATTTAGTATACAGCCCAGAGAACATCTCTGATGTGAATCCTACATGGACTTATTTTGACATGCATGGGTTTTCTGACAACTTTTAAATTTAGGATTACTTTAGAATTTAATTTCATACAATTTTCATTTCATCACAAACAATATTGTCCATTTCACAATTAATTTAAGTGTATCAGATGATTTTTAAAGAATAGAAAAAGTTTGTATTAAAGTCTATTTTTGTATAGAGGCTTATTTTGCATATAGTCCTATTATCAGCAATACTCAGTCCTCTGTCTAAATCTCCTGGTACGACCACCAATCCAAGTTAAGGATGTTATTGGACTAATTGGTTGTTAGGACACTCTTGCTCAATTGTGATGCACAGCTGAAAAACATTCTACTAATAAGTGAGTATAAAAGGGAACAACATTCTAGGTTAGTTTAGTATCTGAAGCATCAGCAGTTGATGGCTTGCTGACCGACTCACAATGACCAGAAAGAAACAACTTTCTTTAGAGACCCGTCAGTCCATTGTTGTGTTAAGGAAGAAGATACTCCATTTAAAACAAGATGTTTGAAAACACTGTGATCCCAAACTTTTGAGCAATAGTATATATATATATATATATATATATATATATATATATATATATATATATATATATATAT
The DNA here is from genome assembly GCA_021613375.1 of Megaleporinus macrocephalus. Lineage (NCBI taxonomy): Eukaryota > Metazoa > Chordata > Actinopteri > Characiformes > Anostomidae > Megaleporinus > Megaleporinus macrocephalus. The sequence continues at coordinate 6,296,436 of CM038702.1, forward strand.
ATATATATATATATATATATACACATACACACACACATATACACACACACGCACACACACATACACACATACACACACACACACACATCAAGCACAACAGCAACATCCAGCACTGCTCAATTTCTCTGAGCAACAGCGTGGAACTCAGCATTTTCCTTCCTCTGCATTAGACCACAGAAATCGATAGTAGGGGACATTTATCCTTAAGCTTACACAAAAAAAAGCTGTTAATGCAAAATCTTTAGTGAACCAAGTGGACAGTGCTCTTCAACATGCAGAAATTACCACCACATTCAGAGACGACGATAGCTGCAGTCATTGTAGCGTGAGATATTTTCCCTACTTGGTATATACACTGCTAACGTGATAACACCTCTGTAATAGAATGTTAAATAAATCATGAGATATTCTAGCAATTCCATTTCTTAGTTGTGTTTATATTGAGAACCAGGCACAGGCGTAAAAGCATAAAGCTCAGCCAGCTGTGCGTCATTAATACAAATCATTGTAATTCACTTTTTCGATGCCAATTCCAGTGTTAACACAGACATGCGCAGCTCCTAACAGGTATACACATAGCATACCATTTATTTTTATGCAAAGTTAACGCAACTCTACATTTGAAGCCTGTTTGAAAAGCTCTGAAATAAGATTGGATAAGCCACCTGCTGACCTCACCTATTGAGTTTATTATAAAGCTCAGTTACAGCGAACACAAGGTCCCTTTACCAATTAATGTTAGTCAGACATCATCTGTTACTGGAAGCAGCTGAAAATGTTTTTACTTAGGGTTCAGTTCCAAAATCCAAAAATTTTAAATTATATATATATATATATATATATATATATATATATATATATATATATATATATATATATATATATATAATACACACACACACATTTATACATTTATTTAAAGAGCCCAGAATCACACAAATTTGTATCTGTCTCAGATTAGGGGTGGGCGATATGGCCCTACAATAATATCACAATATTTAATGGTATTTTTGCGATACTGATAATTTGATAATGAAAATTACATTTTATTACTGCATACGATACAATATGGCACACCCCTAACTGAGATATTAAAAACAGAAGTCAATGATCCAGAATGTCACGATACCAAATAATGCACTTCAAATATCTCCATATATCCAGGACTGAAGTAAAGTGAATGATACTGAACAGATAAAATCTGTCTCTAGTAGATATATAATGGGAAATGAGAAAAGTGTGAATTTTTCTTTTGCTAAAAACAGTAAAAGTAGTACCTGATGTGATAATTAGTGATGGGTGATATGGCGCAATATTTCAGGGTATAATATCGTTCACAATATTAAAAATTTTAGCAATATTATTGTGTACGATACGATATGGCACACCCCTACCTCAGATGCACCTTGTCTTATTGAGATGATCATCTGTGGTGAAGAAATTTACAGCCATAATATAAACCATAATCTTTTCAAATATACACAATCACAAGGTGTTGTTCCCCCTCTCCAACCACACCCGACTTTTTGTAGTCTTTGGAAAACCAAAGATAATAATTAATATTTGATTTTGAAGCTCTGTAGATTGAGAAAGAAATGTTAGAATTAAGTTAAGACTGGAGACAGACCTTGAACTCTACAGGCTCCTCACCTGCTGTCTTCTCTGAGGCTTCCATATCATAATGTAGTGATCAGTGACTAAAACACATTAAGCTTAAAGTGTCACTGATGAGCAGTAAGTCAATAAACTAACTAGTTTGTACAGTGGCCTTAATTCTGTACCACAATATTACTGCAGGTCCTCACAGGAGTGCAACAACCAACCAGCTAAACCAGCTTTTAGCAAATGGAACAAGATCTCCACTGAGATCATTTGAGAAGAGTGTTAAAGAGAGTGTAGTAGGAGGAGAGAGAGAGAGGTGGAGATGGAGCGAAGAAGAAGAAGGGGGGTAAATAAACATGAATATGCATGACCACATCTTCAAAAGTCCACCCACTCTTGCACGGAGCAAAGGAAGATGAATGAGCAGCAGATGGGTTCTTGTTTGACCTCCTCGAAGAACCTTTAGATGCACCAGAGCCTGTTATTTACACCAGAGTGACAGTGACGCAGGATTTGTATACATTTTTGGCATCATCCAACTTTTCCCTCTAGATGAAGTTCTTATGAGTCAAATCCGCAGCAATGCCACGGAGAGGCACATACAAACAGGCCAATAAGCGACTGTGATTTATAGCGTCAATCCAACCATCACTCCTACCTCTTCACCACACAGACATGATCAAGAAATGAAATGAATCAATTAGACATTAAAATCGAATGAAAGCCAGGCCACGCCCGGCCCTCCCAGGCTCCCTGGAGGGGCTGACCCGCTCAAACCCACCCACAATGTGATGGTTGGGCTCCCTCTGTTTAGTTTTCTCACTTTTCTCCTTTCTCTCCCATCTCTCTCCCCTCTCAGTCTTCCTGTAAGGGGGCTGGTGTCAATGCTGGTAAACCCTAGGTTCTAAAAGTCTGGCTTTCAGATTTGGCCCAACGCTGCAATAGGGCAGAGTTACGTGGCTGAACTTATCGGGAGGCCCAGTTGCAGAGCAGTAACAGCCTGAAGGGGCTGGAGGAAGGGGTAATTGGGCTCCAGGCAGGAGGAGGGGGCCAATTTAGGGAAATAAAAGATTGGATGTTTGCCACAGAGTCTTTTCTCAAAGGCATGGGCACAGGGGGGATCAAACCCACTGTGCAATGTAAAGTATGAGCAGGTTCAGGTAGAGAGCAGCTATAAAAACTCATGCTACACTTTTTTAACCTCAGATAAACGGACTGCAGACAAATGACTGCTTGTACTCAAAGACTGCTCATTAAATATGAGCAACTAAAAGATCTGATTACTGAGTCTGTGAATTATCAAAGACGCCCAACAATACAAATTATCTACGAGGGATCTCGTAGGGCGACACACATGCTTGAGCAACAGCCAGTGAGGACAAGCCAGGGAGAACCAGACACTGGTTCAAACTGAAGGTCGTTTGCAACCTGCATGGATGAATGGAGGGAAGAAAACACATGACGTGAAGCTTGGAAACGATCAGAAGTGGGTCAAGAAATAGAAAAAGTGGGGAGACAACTGCAACAGCAAATTGTTTAGGCTCCATTTTGCCAAAATCACACAATACACAACTCTGGGGATCCATCCCCGTGAAAGACTGTCAGCCTTCTCACTCATCTTTACACTATTACGCCCAAGATTACATTACGGGTCTGTCTCAAAACCTACTGAGCTCCTACATAGGCAGAATTTTACATCATAGTATGCGCGCCTGACATGTAGACTGTCCCAATTCTTACATACCTTAAACATGCTGTCTACTGAGGAACCTTATTTAGACCTGATTTTAAGGAAGCATCAAACTCTTCCTCAGCCGCTAAGACAATCCCATGATGCAACTCAGGCAAATCTATGAGCAGTGAGTTTTAAAATGTGAGTTATTTTGATTCTCTCTGGTGTTTTAATGTGTTTCTGGTCATATAATCACACAAAACAGTATTTTATTATCAACTTTTCATCGAGTCGTTGACAATTTAGCAGTTTTATACTCATTATACTCATTATGCTAGCGGAGTTTTAAGACTCGGGCTATTGTTTTGGATGCTGGCTGGTAACTTAGCAACCAGCTAAACCACCGGTCGCGTGCTGCAGTGGGCGGGAACAAGCCGTTACGCAGTTGCTCTCTAACTAGACCGTCTCAATAATCTGTCTTATGAGGAGAGATGTCAGACAGAACGTTGCCTACTTAAACAGCTCACTAGGTTTTGAGACACCCTACATTACAAACCTCATTGCTCAATTCAGAACCCATCTTTCTAACAAACAATTAATGTAGCTAAAAAAAAAACCTGGTCTGCATAATTCCAAATCAATAAGTTACAAAAATCAACAAACTAACCAGAAGAAAAAGCCTTCGTCTCAAAACTAATTTACTCTGATAGACTCAGCTGTTCATTATTAGAGCACAGCGAAGGCGAAAAGGCTCAGATTCTTCTGTAATGCTTTTCTGGCACCAACTTGACGCTGCTGCCTTATTAATGCTGAAAACATATGAATTCTGATCTGTGCGTTCTCGTTAGGGCCACATGGCCTCGAATCAGATATGGATCCAATCTACATATTTATGTGGCTCATATTTGAAAAGATCATATTTGTGTGTTACAAAATACTGATCATATTCGTGTTGCAGAAAGTTGGCCAACAGCTTGATGTCACGGACAGGGCCATGCAGCGTAAGCAGATCAAACGATTCCAGGAACCATGTTGTGTCCACTTGACCTAAGCCACAGGCCTGCTGCTTTACCTGCACTTGCCCTTTAGGCAAGAGGAAGATCACGATCAAACCAACGGACACCACAATAGAGACTTGTATGTGCCACGCAGTAGGATGTGGGTCAGTTCTCAGTGTCGGCGCAGGCAGAAGCTTGTTTTCTGTCTGTTAACAAGACACTTAGTCGCAGATCAAGTGAAGGCGCGAATGACCAGTCCCCAGAGGCGCCCTCCGATACCCTGCACTCAGCAGCTTCACACTCTCTCACCGCACCTCAGAGACAGCCGGCTTCCACCCCACGCAGCTGCAAAGCAGAGGCTCGCAGACGAGGGGGTCAACCCTGGAATATGGATAAGTCTATATACACCCTCCCGCAAGGCAGACCATACCGCTCTTCACTGCGATTCGTTCCACATGCTCTGGACGGTTACTGTCTAGGATTTAGGCAAAGACGGTCGGTCTGACACTCTCGGGCCTCTTGTAAGTAAGCTGAAACGAGCCCACAGAGAAAGCACGGGCTTCAGGAGACCGGCAATGGAAACGGGAAAGAAGAGCGGAACCAAGGACGTGGGCAAAAAGGGGCAAGAGGAACGAGTGTGCGCGGACTGCGGGAACCTCCAGAGCACACGCTGCCTTCCCAGCATGAATGCACATCATTCATTTCCTCTTTCGGGAAAAAAAAAAGCACACATGCTCACTTAAAATAAACACGGAAAATAAACAGTTTGCCTTCAAGCTGCAAGATTACAGGGCCTGGGGGACATGCAGCACCTGCGCAGGACTTCCAACACATCCCACCACCAAACAGAGAGAAAGAGACGAAGAGGAGAGAGAGAATTTGCTCATTTGTACTTGCCAGGCTCTGCGGTGGCTTTGAATGCAGATGGGTTTGTAGTACATTATACAGTATGTGTATAATATATATTGTATGTATGTATATAAATAAAATGCATTAATTATACAAAAAGTATAGCATACATACACAGACAGGTCATAACAGCCATAACATTAAAACCACCTCACTGTTTCTACACTCGTTCATTTTCTCAGCTCCAGTGACGCGGTGGTGGTGTGGTAATGAGTGTTGTGGCTGATCCACTTACACTAGCACATCAATGTCACTGAGAATGATAACTGAGACTAAGCTGCTGTTCATCCCTGGAACGACAGGTCCTCAGCAGGATCTCATTCGGGAACTATAAAGATGTAAGAAACCTTGGGGTGACTCGGGATGACCAGTTATCGTTCTCAACTCATATTACGAACCTGACTCGGTCATGCAGATACATTCTCCACAACATCAGACGCATCCGACCCTTCCTCTCTCAGGAGGCCTCCCAGGTGCTCGTCCAGTCTCTTGTCATTTCAAGGCTCGACTACTGCAACTCGCTCCTGGCTGGTCTTCCTCTGCAGACCATCAGAACCTTCAAGAATGCAGCAGCATGGCTCGTCTTCCACTGCTGCGCTCCCTTCACTGGCTTCCTGTAGCTGCTCGCGTTCAGTTTAAAGTTCTGATGCCTACAAAGCCGACTGGACCAGCTCCTCCTGACCTTATAGCAATCGTCAAAAGTCAAACCGCACCTCGAGCCCTTTGCACTTCAAGTACGGCTCGGCTTGACCCACCATCACTCAAGATTCATGGAAGACACGCGACAAGATGCTTCTCTGTCCTGGAGCCCAGATGGTGGAACGAGCTTCTACTGGCTGTCTGAACAGCGAACTCTCTCATGGTCTTCAAGCGTAGACTGAAGACCACCGTCTCTTTGCGAAGCACTTATAAACACTGATCTACTGAAGTACTGGTATAAACTGTAATTGCACTTTATCTTCTAGGAGCACTGGCTAAGTATCGCACTTGTACTGTATGTAGTCTTGTATTTATTCTCTTCTCTGTAGGTGTTCCAGTCTTGCTAGGTGTTGCATTGTCTTTTTTCTAAGTATCAGCACTGACCCTGTGTTTATGGCAGTGTTTGAGTATAAGAGTAGTTTGGACTTAAACCTGTTTGTACTAGATAGAGATACATACTCACTTTTGTAAGTCGCTCTGGATGAGAGCATCTGATAAATGCAGTAAATGTAAAATGTAATAACTGCTCTCTGATGGTCTTGTGGGGGTCTTGACCATAGAAGAACAGGGTAAGAAAATATACAGAGAAACAAATGAACAACAACATGCTCTTACTGTAGCAAAGACTGTAGCAACAAGGTGATTTTAATGTTATGGTTGATCAGTATACATTGCTAGAGCTGAAAAAAACAATAACCAAAAAGTGAATTGCACACTACACTTGACCAATTAAACAGTGTTCCCCAATCTTAGCTTCCAAAAGACTTAAGAGTGGAATCTGGAGCTGCTGTTGCTGCTCAACATGAAGAGCAAAAACATGCCCATACCAGTAAAACAGGAGGTCAAGAGGCTGAGGAACAAAAAAATCACAATAAATCAAACAGAGTCAAAATCAAAACGTTAGCTATGTCAGAATAAAGTGTTTGCGAAGTATGAGCTCACTGGCGGGTTTAGCAATAGCAAACAGTCAGACAGACAGACCACAGTAGCGCCTGACTAACGAACACTGAATCATGAAGAATGACTGTTCACCACATAGTCACTGGTTATAGTCAGAGATGTGACGGAGATGAAGACTGGTATAAATACTACAAGGTATCAGCATGATCAGAGAAGCTGAAGATCAACCTCGAAAACAAAACCAGCTTAGAGTTCGCTAAATAAGTAGAGTTACGGGACAAAGCCTTACAGACAGATGACATGAGGACTAACTCGTATAAAGAAAAGATGTGACGACGTGCCCCCACCTTTCTGTTGTATGTGAACGAGAGATCGAGCACGGGCGGCCAGCGTTTAAACACACCGCAGCTCAGTTACTGTCTGACGCTTTTTTAGTAAATGCAAAAAACAAAACAACAATAAGCAGTAGTTTATTCTCTCACTGCCGGTCCGCACACCAACACATTCAGCCCACAGAAAGCCTGTGTCCTGTTTGGTCATCTTAGCTTCAGCGCTTTGAAACTTCCTGCCAAAGCTCAGGATAAAAACGAGTCCCCAGAGAAAAGACGGGATACAAACATTTGATTTTATTTGCATCTCTTGGTCTCCCAGTTTTAGTGTCTGTCTATTTCGTCTCCTCCTTCTCTGTTACTGAAAACACAGACTTAATGAAGGCCAGTCTTGAACATACTCCAGCTGCTACTGGAACTAGACTAGTGTTGATTTAACTAACGTTATGAGTGTTCCAAATAAAAAACAAGTCAATGGGTTTTCATTTCACAGTCAGAATCTGTTAGATACCTTCATAAATGTTTATCAAAGCAATGCTGTATACTGGCCTACAGTATGTGTGCTGCATATCTATAATGCTTAATCTCAAGAAGTCAAAGTTGTTGTGCGTAGCATTAATAAAACGTCCTCCACACAGAAAGAAGACTACGACCAAGCGCCTGCTGTTGTGAGATCAGCTGAGAGAGTCATTACTGACTGTGTAGTCTCATTATGAGACTCACTTTCTTAAAAACACTGAGCTGACCAAATGTTATATTCTCACTTGATTGGGTAGGTCTATAAGGGCAAGCTCTCAAGTTGCCTACTGCTGTTTCTCCACTAAATCTCAACGATGGAGACACATGGAAAAAAGAAGGCCTTCTACAGGAGTATGATTGAGAGTTCTCTTACCAGCTCCATCATCGCCTGGTATGGAAAACTCTACTGCTCAGGACAGAAAGGCTCTCCAGCGTGTGATCAAAACGGCACAGTCCATCTCAGGAGCAGCCTTCCCCTCACTACAGAACATCTACAACACCAGGGTCACCTTGAGGGCTCTACAACATAATCAGGGACAGTACACACCCCCAGCACTCACTCTTCACACGTTTACCTTCAGGCAGACGTTACAGGAGTGTGAAGTCCAAGACCACAAGACTGACAAACAGTTTCTACTCACAGGCCATCAGTCTTGTGAACACCTCACGCACTACCTCTCTAACCTCTCCTATCTGAACTGGTTTTAACTGGTCTGATTTTAACTGCACCTACACTCACTGTACTGCTGTTTACATACAATACTGTTTACATTCACTACTTGCACAACAACACTATTGTTTACATTTGTTACTTGCAACTTGCACTTTATGGCTGCTGCTCTTCATACTTGCACATAAAAGCACACATAACTTTTATTTTTTATTTTTAACTATAAAGAAATACTTACATTTTATTTACTTCAACTTATATTATTATACTTTATATATTTTGTATATATACATATATATTTTTTGTTATCTTATCTATTGGTGAATAGAGGAACAGCAAAGTAAGAATTTCATTGTACAGTGTAACTGTCTGTTTCTGCTGTGCATATGACAATAAAACTCTTGAATCTTGAAATCTGTTGTACCTCAATTTAAAAAATCCCAAACGCCTACTTTCCAAAAGTAGGTCTTTTCTTGTAAGACCAGCAGAGTCAATTCAATCAATATTATTTACCTAATGTATAATTTATATACTAATACGCCTGTTCGTTAAAACATTTTAAAAGACTTTGGTACATTTTCCAATGCTTATAAGAAGTTAGTCTATAACACAAATCCACCACTGTAGGCCTGTTCAGAATCTCATAAATAATATTTGACCCGAGTATAGCTGGAGCAGGGGGTTATCACCGGTTGCCATCTATTATACATCTACCATTAGCGCTTATGTGACCTACAGGTAACTCTCACAGAGGAGCCTCTTTCCTCCACAGCCTGAGCCAGTTCCCACAAAACCAACAATAATAGAGAAATTACTTTCGAATGGCTCTGCAGCTGAACTCTCCATAAACTGTCTACTTCATTTCCCTGTTTTGAAAACAGGCGCGGGCTCTTACACTGATGCCACTCAGAAAACGGAAGAGGCGCTCATGCGCGGGGGAAAGGTGGCGGAGAGTGCCCCTTCACGAGCGGGGTGAAAGAGATAGAGAGGTTACAACGGGGAGACAAATTGCTACTAATGTCCATATGTGCCCTTTGACTGCAGCCAACGATTCAGTCCATGACATCATGCACCATGTATTAGAGTAAGCCACTAAATCTCAGTGACTTATTTTGGCCGAGCAGTCGTGCTTCACACGCTCTACAGCGGAGCACGAGTCAGAAACCGGAGCCGGGTATGGACAATGGATCTGGGGGAGAGGGAGAGGGAGAGGGAGAGGGAGAGAGAGAGAGAGAGAGAGAGAGAGAGAGAGAGAGAGAGAGAGAGAGAGAGAGAGAGAGAGACACAGAGACCATGCGTACGTATGCGTAAACCAGAGTGGGAGAGCGAGAGAGAACGAGTCGAGAAACCAGATCCCCTCAAAGTTCAGAAGGTTTAGCTGGACTGTGCAGGCTTTCAGAGGAGCTGCTCCCAGGTGGCAACACGACCAAATGAAGCAAAGCACATACGAGATATAAAGCAGAGGAAAAGCTGAGCGAGGACACAGAGGAAGGTGAAAAAGAGAAGGGATTTAGGGGAGTATGAGAGAGAGAGAGAGAGAGAGAGAGAGAGAGAGAGAGGGAATAGAAGGATAGAGGGAAAGAAGACAAAACAAAGAAAAATGAGGAATGAGGAAGAAGAATAAAAGGATAAGAGTGAAGTAGAGGAAGAGAGGTAGCAGGATGAGGACACCAGCATGGACAGAGCAGATAAGAAGGATAGGAAAATAGTAGAGGATGGAGGGATAGATACTGAAGGATTGAGGGATAGACAAAAAAGAAGGGGGCAAAGGGAGAGATAGAGTGACCGAGATAAAGATAGAGCTTACAGAGAGAGAGGAAAAAAAAGGAAGAGAGATACAGTAAAGAGGGAGACAAAGAGAGAGACAGAGAAAGAGAGAAAAAAGAGAATGACCTAGAAAGAAGAGACAGAAAGAGCAAATTAGGAGAGGAGACAGGGCGAGACAGAGACATACAGTAATGAGAGAGATGGCGAGAGTCAGAGACAAACAGTAAAGAGGAAGACAGAGAGAGAGGGAGAGAGAGAGAGATACATTAGAAAGGAAGAGAGCGAAAAACAGAGAGAGAAAGAGAGAGAGAGAGAGGCATGTAACAGAGAAGGAGACAGGGTGAGACAGAGACATACAGTAATGAGAGAATGGCGAGAGTGAGAAACAGTAAACAGGAAGACAGAGACAGAGAGACATACATTAGAAAGGAAGACAGAGAGAGAGAGAGAGAGAGACATACATTAGAAAGGAAGACAGTGAAAAACAGAGAGAGAAAGAGAGAGAGAGAGAGGTATGTAACAGAGAAGGAGACAGAGACAGAGACATACAGTAATGAGAGAATGGCGAGAGTGAGAAACAGTAAACAGGAAGACAGAGAGAGAGAGAGAGAGAGAGAGAGAGAGTGAGAGTGAGAGAGACATACATTAGAAAGGAAGACAACGAAAAACAGAGAGAGAGAGAGGCATACAGTAGAGAAGGAGACAGAGACAGTCAGGACAGTATAGGAGACAGGCAGAGAGACAGTAAATAAGGAGAGAGAGAGAAAGAAAGAAGAAAGAAAGGAAGAGATAGAGAGAGGAGAAAGGAAAGAAAAGAAAGAGAATAAAGGAGGGAGATTGAGAGAGAGACTAGACGAGTAAGCTGGACTGTTAGAGTCTTTCTAACTGTAATCTCTGTAACAGCCTCATACATTTATACATAATACAGTTTAGCACAAAACTCTGTTCTGTTTCAGAGCCGAGTGTGTGTGTGTGTGTGTGTGTGTGAGAGTGTGTGTGTGTGTGTGTGTGTGTGTGTACAGGAATCCAGCTGGATCCTCCCTGCTCTCACTCGAATTCCTTACGCTGCGAGTGCAGATACGGAGCTGATAGAAGCTCAGCGCTCAGAAGATACACATTAGGCTCTGACAGACATTAAGGCCTGAATCATTCACAGGGAGCCAAGCCTGCTCGGGTTACAGCGCCCGGGGCCAAGCACAGCGACTTCAAGCCCTGAACCGAACCCCATGTTTCATATGAACCTGCTTCCCCCCCTCCCCTCCCCCTCGCCGACTCACTCTCCCGGTGCGCGCACATTCTAAACGTTCACCTTCACTCTCAGCGTACCTCGGCCCCTCGTTCCTGTCCCCCCTCTTTCTCTCCGCGCTGTTCTGATAGCAACTGGCAGGAACGCCGACCTCAGGTCTCTGGTTTCCGTCCCAACTGGAGAACTCATTTGTTCGCTTAATCTAATCATTTTCACAATTATTTTACTCCTCCGGCATTATCGTTTCCTTCGCGTCGCCCCTTCGCCTGGAAAGCGCTGACGTGACGTCTGAGGAACGGAGCTAATTGAAAATGTGCTGACTCATGATTAGCAGCCGTCGCACTTAATTCCCAGTGATATCAAAGGCCTTTTGTTAATCTCGTAATTGGGGTCACATGAGCGGGAACATCTTAATGAGAGCCTTTCTTATACAGCGAGAGGAGTTCGACCTCTCCACAGCACCCCGTGACCCTCGAAGGGTTCATGACCTCATTCTATGTTCGCTCCTGTATCTGTCTTTTTCATGGCACACATAAAGGAGCTCTCCTGATGGAAATTAGAGCTAATAAAAAAAAGGTTTTTCCATTCTTCTTACTAAAAAAGAATATATTAAAGACGTTTCAGTATAATTCAGTCATTGTCTGTGATTGTGTTGGTGTGTGAACATTTTTAATCAAAATAATAACAATAAAAGAAATTACTTTGGGTTTAGAACATTATTTGTCTCCTCAGCATCACTAAGGCTGTGTTTTTTTCACAACAGCGTCATTCTGTTACTGCAGAAGAGGAATAACTACGGTTGTCACGAGAACCAGTACCTCAGTGCTGAGCTGAAGCCAAAGCAATAATGAAAACATTAAATTTATGACCAATAATTAACGATGGGGGTGTAAGAAAATATCGAAAATATCAAATATCAGGATATTATGTTTGGTGATACTGTATCGATTCTCAAAAACACAGTATCAATACACAGATTCCTGGTAGACAGTGAATCATTGTGTGTTGTGTTTAAACCCATGACCACTAGATGGCAGTGTTGTAATCCATTTTCAGCTCCACTCCAACAGTAACAAGCAGCACAAGGGCGCAATGCTATTGTAAACATTGGCAAACCTGTTCATATAGTTTTTTAATAGTAGTGTTAGAAAAATTACAGTATAATTTTTACAGTCATTGTCTGTGATTGTCTGTGTTGTTGGGTGAACATTTTTAATCATGAACAGAGCAAAGAGAGTTCAAAATAATAACAATAAAAGAAATTACTTTGGGTTTAGAACATCTTTTGTCTCCTCACCATCACCAAGATTGTTTTTTCATGACAGCGTCATTCTGTTACTGCAGAAGAGGAATAACTACAGCTGTCACGAGAACCAGTACCTCTGCTGAGCTGAAGCCAAAGCAATAATGAAAATATAATAGCACTAGTTTTTAAGGTATTTGGTCGAACTGAGCCAAACTGCACACAGAGGAAAACTGATGAATGTCCAGCCATGTGACAGGGAAACAATGTGACTGCGGCTTTTTTTAAAATAAGCTGCTAATGCACAAGAAATCAGAATGACTCACATACTAAAATATACACACACAGTAAATGTAGCATCAGCCAGATACAAAACATATTCTCCAACAGTTTCACACATTATTTCAACTGTAGCCCTGCACCTGAATGACCTAGTTGATCACAATGAATTTATTATGACCACTAACTAACAATAGGGGTGTAAAAAAATATTGAAAATATTGAATATCAGGATATTATGTTTAGTGATACTGTATCGATTCTCAAAAACACAGTATCAATACACAGATTCCTGGCAGACAGTGAATCAGTGTGTGTTGTGTTTAAACCTATGACCATTAGATGGCAGTGTTGTAATCCATTTTCAGCTCCACTCCAACAGCAACAAGCAGCACAAGGGCGCAGTGCTATTGTAAACATTGGCAAACCTGTTCATACAGTGGTGTGTTTTAATGGTAGGATTTGAAAAATCACAGTATATCACTTTGCTTGCAGTATCGCAATATATCACAATATATAGAATCGTGACCGCTGTATCACGATACGTACTGTATCGCCAATACACTGCCCTAATTAACAAACAGTGTTATAAACCAATAAAAACATATAATGTTCTTTAAAATATTAGTGCCATAATAATTATGGCATTATATTAATGATATTTACACAGAAAACTAAAATGTGACATGCATCCGGATCATATCTGGATATATTAGATTCCATTCACGCTTTCCACTGAACTGTATCTTCATTGCTATTAGACGAGAGGTGAGTTCACCTGTATGGAAAGCACCTGCATTGAGTGTACAAGCTCGGCTCAGCTTATTGACCTGGAGTATGAAAAGGTATACTTGTTTGGTTCTAGGCCTCATGTACAGAAGCTGTTTCTGTGAGTTTATGTTCCCTGACGCTGAAAAACAACTAACTTGCACTGCAGGCATTTTAAATGAACATTAAATAAATGAAAGGCTGGTGATGTGAATAATGATGGGTGCTCGTTACTTCTATTAGGTACACAGCACGTCTGCATGCTGTTGATGTTGGTGTTTTAAGAATCATGTACATTCGCTGGAGACAGTACCGATGACCAGCATTCAGTAGCAGACTTGCAGCATTCATCTGATGGATTTGGATTCGCTCATGTTAACCGCTATACTGTGGTCAACATAGTATATGACATGCATCAAACAAATCCCAAAATGAGCTCCTACTTTAGCGCTGGTTGTATATTTAGCCCTGGTTTAGCAGCTGTTCTCGTATTCTCTCACTCTCTAAGAGCTCCGGGTTTAGTCACTGCACTTGCTACTTAGGCTTCAATGTTATTAAACGCCGCTCACACAGGCTTCTGCTGCTCTCTTCACACCTGTGTCTGGATTCCAGTGTTCAGCAGAGCCATAACGGACCACCACAGAAGCCAAAAGTATGAATGGTGTGCTTATCCTACATTGCTAAATGAGTGAGGGAGTGGATGCATTAAAGGAAGGTGTGCAAACCAGCTCAATGTGTCTGGAAAAGTCATTTTATTAATTCCCCGCGGTTAAGAGTAGGAGCGTTCACATTCCGACCCTCTCCCACGTTACCTTTAAAGTGTCTCGGCTCAGGTTGGTAAAAGAGAAGAGGGCACCCGAACGCTCAAAACGTGCAAACGTTTCCCTGCCGTGTCCATTTTCAACAATACAGAACACAGTTTCTTTACGAGCGCTCACTACCTCACTCCTTCCTGCATGCTGAAGCCTTGTGAGGAGGTTTAATCAACAGACTAAGTATAAAAGGTAACTTTTGCAATGTAATTATTAATTGGACGCTTATTTACATAATTACATGTACATTCAATCTTTCAACTCTGTACTGCCAGGTTTGAGCGAGCAACTTGTTGTTTTTTTTAAGTAAAGAAATGGAAAGCATAGCAAACAAATGTAAAGGATGCTTTCAGCATCAAATTCAAATTCCTGTTTAATATCTCTGACATTCTACTCTACTTGTTTCACGAGGCTACAGACAGACATATCCATAGATAAGATGAAACTCCAGACGAACTGAGCTTGAAGCCTCCAAACTTTTTTCTATCAACACTGAATATCAATGGAACTTCAAACACAATGAAGCATTCCTTTTGTCTGATGTTCAAATCAAATCTGCTCTGCAGGTTGAGGATCTAACTGATCTTACCATGATGGTTTAACAGGTTATGTTTGCAATGCTTCCAAAATTCAAACATCTACTCGGAGATGAGTGTTTGGTTCATATTTAACTGAAGAAATAGCAGAGAATAACTTTACCATTATAGGATTACAAAAGCCACAACACAAACTATAAAATTGAAATTCCATTAAAAACCATCAAACTTAAATTCCTCTGATATTCTACTTTTTGGTCTCTGTTTGTTTTACGGGGCTGCAGAGAGACGTACTTTTAATGTTTGATCTCAATCCACTATTATTTCATGTAAATATATGATATAATTAATGCCAGCAAGACTAGGAACATTGTAAAATTGACAAAAACATCTTGAACAGGTGACGCAATCAGGCTTTACGAGTCCTTTATGAGCAAGGATGGATCAAGACTTGTTAGTTTGACATAAAAAAGCAGCAACAGTTTAAAAACTTATGTTCTTCATCAAGAGACTGCAAGGAGTTGAGGTATTTCACAACCCTCCAGGCTGTTACCAGCGTTAAGTTAAAAAATCCAGGGTCCATCATGGTGGAGGATACTAGTGGCTAACCTGCACGTCTGCAAAAGCACCATTTACACTAAAGACGTGTTGCAACATGTGCTGCCTTCTAGACGCCGTCTTTTTCAGAGACGTTCATGATTATTTCAACATGACAAACATCAAGAAACACTGTGCATACATTACAACAACATGGCTGTGCCATCAGAGTGTGCGGATGCTGAACTGACCTGCCAGAAGTCCAGGACTGTCATCATGATGCTTCTGTGCCGAATGTGGTAGGCAAATTGATAAAGCTAACAACATTACATTTTGTGTTATGGACCATTTTCAATTCAATAGTTTAATATGAAACTATCACTGGCAACAACTGCAACTTTTAAGGAATTGCTGCCTTTTGAAACAGCTGGACTGTCAGTTTGGCAAGTTTTTACAGCTTCCCATCATCCTACTTGCATAGCAAACTCAATTTCTGAAACCAAACTGGTTTTAAATGGCTGAAAAAATAGCAAATGTCTATGGGAAAAACAACAAGACAGTTGAAAAGAGAGAAAATCGGCTACACTTGCAGACCAGGCTGCTTTCAATTAACTTGTGAATCTGTCCAAAACAGGGAGACAGGGAGTGACAATGAAAGACGGAGGTCAAAACAGGGAGAAAAACTGTTACCGCACTGAGGTCTACAGACGTTCCAGTAGTGAATTACCGCAGGTGCCGAAAACTCTTGGCATTACAAAAGTAAAGCATGACATATCAAAGGACAGCTATCTGGCCTCTACGGCTTCATCCACCACATAAACAAAGATCAAGTCAGATAAGTGTGATGTGTTTGAACAAACACTGGAAAAACGGAGGAAAGCTTGACGCTCTGAACATCACGATCGCACGACCAAACCTGACAGACTGCCCAAACCAAGCGCCCCGCGCAGCTGAGATGACTCAGACGAGCCTTCTGGTTTGCCCCAGTAAACAAACAAAGAACAAACTAGAAACTGTAGTGTTTAAAGAAATAATCATATTATTATCAAAACCTCCTCCATAATCAGCGGTTGAGTGGAAACCCTCCATAGCGCTGGAGACTCACACTGGACTCGCACGACCGGCTCAATCAGCCGCTCGTGTTTTGAGGTCTTTATGTTCCGAAAAAGACGCCATCTCCCTTTTCCCCCTGCAAATGAGCAGAAAACCTAGCACGGAGGAGCCCCTGAGCCACGCCATCCAATCCCACAGAACCCCCCCAGGGTCTAGCTGACCGCCGGCCTCAGACCTCCAGCCAAAAAGATCCTCTAATGAATCGGGTACTTGTTGATGTTTTTGTTGTCTTGCCCCCTTTTTTCCTGCTTGTTTTCCTGGCTTTCTTTTTCCCTCCCTGTCATTGGCTCCAGGGCCCTGAGCTCTAATTTGAGGGCTGTGATCAGTTTGGCCGCAGCTGGGCCGCGAGGCGCCTGCAGCCCTGCCCGTGCAACAAAAAGCCTGCGTTTTCAACCCAATAAAAGGATGCTTTCAAACGTGGACAGCGGTTTCTCTGTCAGGAGCGTGGAGCACACATGCACACTTTCACGTTTCCGTGCTCATTTTCCCTCTCCGCTATGTGGTAGCCTTGGCAGCGTCGGGCCATTTTGACATTTTATGTTCTCCGTGGGTTTCTTCGAGACAAAACAGCTTTCTTCCTCCAAGGGGTGCCCAAACCATGGCTCCACCGAAAAGACCAGGTCCAGAGGCCATCGCAGCGTTGCCATCTAAAGCAGACGGGTGCCCACTGTGTCACACAAGGTCACTGGATTCGGCGCGGCGATCTCAGGCAGATGATAGAGAAACGCAGTGGGCCAAATGTGCAGGATGGAATTACTAAACTCCCTTCCAGATCTGTAGGGGAAGTAGCACTAGCGCTCAATCTGAGGTCTGATAGCTGCAACCAGACTTTTTAACATTGTCTCAAGGGACCTGCAAACTATAATTGGTCTGAATCATTCAAGCTCATTTCCTTACCATGCGGATGGGAACATAGCAGGCTTGGTCATTAGATACAACAGTCAAAATATAGGGTCCAAAGCCTCAGCCTTGAAAACGCTATGAACAAATTGCTGTTCTTTTTGTAGGGGAACTAAGTGATGTACCATTTAATGGTAGACAGAATTTGTTGAGGTGCTTTGCCAGTTAAAAAAAAGGACAGTCTTGAGCCTGAACGGGAAACATCAGACTAAATGTGTACGTTGGATTAAATGTGGACGGTAGTTACACATTAATTAACACAATTACAGCTAAAAGTAGTTACGATTTTTTCACATGCAACTTACAGCAATGTTACAAGCAGGTCTATATAAAGCACTATTTTTGTTTTCTATATTATATTTATATAGATTAGCATGGTGTAATGGGTTACACCGCTGACCTCCATGCTGTAGACTGGGGTTCGATTCCCCACCTGGGTAACCACCTTACACTATACCAATAACAGTCATTGGGTCCAAACACTACCTTCACCTACCTTAGTACAGATGAACTGTATCACTACCTTCACCTACCTGTGTACAGGGTAACTGTAATCTCTTCTATAAACTATATATCTTGAAAATATGGACATATAATGTGAGTGTTTATTAAGCGGATAATTATCATTAGGATATGAGTTATGACTATAAAGTTAATCACTCTTAGTCTGAGAGAGGTAATCTGATCAGTTCCATCATTCTAGCCCATAATAATGTGTTGATGAAGGAAACTCATTTTAGCCCTTTTGGGACCTATTAAAATTACCTATTAAAATCTCTTGCCATTACACTCCACTGTCTGATTAAAAAAAAGTTAATCATTGGTAACCCACATCTCACGTACCACCAATAGACAGTTTAGGGTGGGACTTTAGCTAGTCACATTGATGCAGAGCAAAATGGCTTGCCAGCTTACTTCCAGAGCTGCTCAACTCTAAAGATCTATAAGGATCTTCACTGAAGGTAATTCAGGTCTAAACAGGTTTTTACACAGCAAACTAGAAACACCTCTATGTTTGATTCATTTACTTCTCGAATAGATACTAAAATGCATTTATCCATATAATATATGCCTATGCATTAGTGACATCATACAAAGTGCCATTTTTTGGACAACGTCATGTGAATCTGGCAAAGCAAGTGGCTGTGCTTCCATTAAAAAAGCATTTCAAAGCAAAACTACTGTTTAACATAAAGTTAAATATAAACTATGGGCTGTGCACAAAATTCCCACTATGTTAAACTGTGTATTTGTCACATACATCATCCTACATGGTACAATTAGCAGTGAACTGCCTGCATGAAACAAATAGATAATATAGAGTATCTGAAATATTAAGGAACGTATATAAGAGCAAAGATGAAAACATATAAATATTTAAGCCTGTAGAAGCCAACCAAGGTGCTGTACAAGTCAAAAATAACAGCAAATAATATAAAACACTGAAATATAAACTATAAACAAACCAAAAATGATCAATACAAAAGCATTAAAATTAAATGTTAAGATATTACCTAGGCAAGAATTAAGACCATTAACACCATTTAGGATGGGAAAGGCCTGGGAATAAAAATAGGTTTTTAAATTTGACTTAAAAACATCAATTGTATCAATTCTTAATAGAGTGGTAGGCTAATTCCACAGTTTTAGGGCAGCTACAGAGAAGGCTCTGTCACATTTGGATTGGATTGATTGGAAGATCTTAAAAGACGTGAATTTGTATATGGCCTCAAGAGGTCAGAGGTATAGGATGAGGCCACATCATTAAGAGCTTTAAATCCACCAATAAAATCTTAGAATCAACTCTATATTTTATCAGTAACCAGTAAGGAGAAGCTGGTAAAGGTGTGTTGCTTTCTCTTTTCCTGTGGATGTACTATTACAAAGAAATTGTCACGTCTCCTGTTGGCTTCCAAGACCAAACTCGAACACCATTTCCCACAACTCTCCTCCCACTGGTCTGGGTCACCTGACTATTGATTATCTTCACCTGTGTCTCTGTGTATTTAAGCTCCGTCTTGTTCCAAGCTCGTTGCCAAGTTTTGAGTGTTTTCAGTTCTGAGTGTTTACAGCACTACGAAGCGTTCCATCATTATCTAGTCTTACCGTGTATTACCTGTTTCCGTTCCTCGACTCGACTGTTGGATACAGTGTATTACTTTGTTCTGTTTTTTTGACTCTGTCTTTGCCTCGCCCTGTTTATTGGATCTCATGGTTTTTGGACACTCGCCCGTTACACCGTCTCGTCTCTGTGGTATGCCCCTTTGGTTACTCTGGTTTTGACTTGGACTGTTTTCGACTTCGCCTTTTGCCAAACGTCTTATAGTAAAGCCTCCAGGCTCTTTACTCTGCACGGGTCTCGTTTCTGTTGCATTTAGACTACAAAACGTACAAAACATGTCGTTTAGCCATGTAATTTAAATAGTTTGCATACAGCTATCAGCTGTGCTTCTAACTGAGCAGATATTCAAAGCTTCTACCTTCTGTGAGTGGGGGCTATGGTGCTCCTCACTGTACTACCCAATCCCCATCCCCAACTCAGACACCTTGTCCTATCACACGCAGTCCATTAAGCATTCACGCTGCCACATACTCATTTCTCGCACCTCGCAGAGAGAAAAAGCACGCCGGCCGCAATCACGTACATAACTCACGCGGACCATGAGTTACAATCAGCCGCCTCTGAGAACACGCACGGCTAACACGAACCACACACCCGCCAGAGCCTTGAAAAGACTAGCACTGAGTAGCAGAACTGAAAAGCAGCCTCCACCGTGCACACGCACGCACCGCTGTACACTGACATACAGTTAACATGGGAAAAGTCAGGAAGTCTCCGCTGTGATCCATCAGCTGGAAGCCGAGCATTATGACAAATAGTAAAAGGGGGGTGCAGACCACACTAACCCACACCTCACATCCGCGAGACAGAGAGACCACTGTGCAGAAGGAGAAACCCACTCAGCCACTGAGGTGTCATAAAGATTTCAAATATGAGCGAGAGGGGGGGCAGCGAGTGATTAATGGGCTGTATCATGCTTAGCTATAATGGTCTGGATTAATGTGGCCTCTTCGGTCCGTGTAGGGGCAAAGATGATAAATTTTATGACATATCAAATATTTCTGGGACGCTCTGTGCAGGTGGGGGTGTTCTTCAGGTTTAAAGCCAGCACTGCTTTTAGCAGAGAGAGGTGTATGTGGGATGAGTGCCGGGGAAGGGCTGTGGTGGAGCGCTGCAGCCATCTCACTCCTACACACCGCTGATCTTGTGGTAATAACATGGTAATAACTCAGCTGTACTTTGCAGAGTGAGACGGTGAAAGGATTAACCCCTGAGATGCCAAATGTTTCTGCTGAGCATTTAATAGTCAATAAAATAGCGGCCTGGTTTTATTACTGACATATAATGACACACGTCTGGCTATTATATCTATTTGTGTAATGATGAGGCAGACAGCTCACATGAAATACATGAAATAGTTAAAAATGCTATGAAATACTTTCCTTCAATAGGATCAGCCGGCTTCTTTATTTCGCTTTACACATAAAAACTAATTCAAAGGATTAACACTTAGATGTCACACATCTTCTAAAGAGATACACATCTACACATTTTAATACACAACAACTATAGCACTACAGTTGCTGAAATACACATAATACACTATATATATATATATATATATATATATATATATATATATATATATATATATATATATATTATGCATCTTTTCTGTTTTTATATTATATATTTTTATTATATAATAATATATTATTATATATTTTATATTAAATATATATTCATACGTATATAAATGTGTGCGTGTGTATATCTATCTATCTATCTATCTATCTATCTATATATATATATATATATATATATATATATATATATATATATATATATATATACACACACATACACACATATTAATATATATATATTTGATATATAATATGTAATATATTAAAACAGAAAAGATGCACTGTGCTTCCGTATTAGTAGAAGAATGAAATATTCTCTATAAAATATAGTTTTTTGTATATGACTGTATAAACAAGGTCAACTTTGTGTTGGCTGTAATATAACTTATGTGACAAAACAGGAAAAAATGCTTTTCTCTTCTACAAACACTAATGTGGTTTAAAGTCTGATGTTTGACAAGACTCCTCTGTTTCTTTTGATGGTCTGAGCTTGAAATAACACTTCTAGGCGTGAGAGATATTACACTGATCATTACTGTTAGGATTATCATCATAAATCATTACAATATGCTTTCTGAAGTCATGGTCATACAAAAAAACACTGATGAGGTGTGTTTCATTATAAAGACAGCATAACTAGTCCTGTTTAATTGGAGTTAGTGCAGTGTAGTTTAAGAAACACTGAACAATGCAGCTAGTTATACTGGCTGGCTAGGCTAGAGGTTGGCCATGCTAGAAGGATCACAGGAGGCATGCATACAGAAAAGAGACTGTGTGGTTAACATTGTTCAGCAGTTAAATGTAATGTACTTGTGTTATTCTGTGTTTTGGGGAGTGGGGTTATTATGTGGGTGTTCTGTGTTTTGGTTGATTACTAATATATATATATATATATGTATATATATATATATATATATATATATATATATATGTATATATATATATATATATATAATGCATGTGTTTGTAGCTATGTAGGAGTCTTTTATATTTCAGCTGGTGTTGAATAAAAGCCCCTTCTCGCAGCAGAATCATGACCTGTTAGCGTTACCAGGCTCTCTACCAAGACATAAGAATTTATGGAGCTAATCTGACATAGCGACTATCATGAAAGACAAAAATATTGCATAGTCTGATCCCGGCATTAAACAGACAGGCAGAGCGAGACAAAGAGAGAAGGAGAGATGGAGATAAAAAGAGAAATGGAGCAAGACAGAGTGAGAGAGGGAGAAATCTAAATGCTTTGAAGGCCTACATGCAGCAGAGCTTTAAATCTCTTCTGAAATCCTTACACGCTGTCTGAAAAGTTACTTTACACTAAACACGCCCCAAGAGGTCAAAAGGTCACAGACGGCACACATGGTTTGGCTACTAGAAGTGTCTGGACGCAGTGAAGCGGTAAAACGTAACGCACTAGACTGCAGCAGTGTCCGCTACAGGTGTGAGCCGTGTTTACACACTCTGCACCTGCGCGGTATAACCTATGAACACACGTCGTTTAACCGTCCTCCTAATTGTGCAGATGTGTGTTGACAGTTTGGCTCTGATAGTGTATATACTAAACCTTCTTCCTAATGTGGTCCCTCAGCCAAGACATGCTGGATCTGAAGCTTGATCTCTAACAAGACTATATGGCCAAAAGTCTGGGGAGGCTTTACAATAGATGTTGAAACACTGCTGTAAGGACTTGATTGCATTCAGGCACAAGAACATTAGTAAGTTCAGTGTGATCAGATCTGGATCACTAACCTATACCAAAGGAAATAGATGAAGCTCCATCAAGTCCAGATATTCAGTTCCACTGCTCCACAGCTTAATGCTGGTGAACATAGTGGGCTTAGAATTTAGAACACAGCAAAAACCTCAGCATTCAACCCATCAGTGCAATGAGACACCCACATATACATACACACTGAGGGGCAGTAATCACACTTTCCTGGAGTGGTGGGCAGCCCTATCCACAGCCCCCAGGGAGTATCCTTCAGTCGTGTCCCACCTCTAGCCTACGACTGCAGCAGGCTCATGTACGGCTTTACCAGAGCATCACATCCGACTGGTCAATGCTTTTATATGAATATACAAGCTGTACATCTAGAAACTTTGGAGTGTAGACTTGCTTCTATACTATGTATATATGTACCGATATAGATAAACTCTGATTTGACCATTCAAGAATAGATGAAGATCTGAATATTCATTCCTTTTTTAGTTTTAGTAATCAGAAAATCTACGGGCATACGTTTCTGTGCTGCTTTCAAACACATTAAGACAGTCAAAAGCAAAAGAATCGTGGGACCATATTTTTGAGCATTTAATAATCAATAAAATAGACAAATCAATAACAAATCTGAATTGCTGCCTGTTTTTATTACTGTCATAATTAAGACTGGACTTATTTTTAAAAATAAAAAAGCAGGCCTGAAATTTTAGATAAACCCACAGCTTCGCTCTGGAATAATAATTTCTCTCAGCTTCGTCCAGATGGGCTTAGCACACCACTGTATTTCTCTCTAAACACAATAAATAAATCTTAGAAAAAAGATAAAAACTTGCAATTTGAGATTTTAACAGATAAGTTTGTGAGTCTGCCTTGTAAATAGATGCACCGTCTGCTTTATATGCAGTAAATTTTAGTAAATCTGACCAGACTATTGTGAGTTCTTCAAAAGACTTAATGCCATCAGGCTTCTTATGAGATTGGCTTATTTTTATCTATAAATCACTCTCTGGTCATTTGCCAGCTTACATCTCTTTCTTGATTTCAATTAATAACAATAATTACTACCTGTCAGGTGTTTTTAGTGAACTGGGAAAATCTGCTTTTAGCTACAGTGCACCAGTGAGCTGGAATTCTCTACAGGAAACTCTAAAGCTCAGCTCGCTGAGATCACTGAACCATACACTTTTAGCTTGTAGTTATAATCAGAAAGCCTGTGATTGTTTTAAATGTGTTTATCTTTCTATTAGGATTTTACTTTTTATCTTATTTATTTTTATGTATTTTATGTTAATTTTACATTCTTTTATTTGATTTTTTTATTGTGATTGTTTTAAATGAGTTTATCTTTCTATTAGGATTTTACTTTTTATCTTATTTTGTTTATTTTTATGTATTTTATGTTAATTTTACATTCTTTTATTAGATTTTTTTATTGTGATTGTTTTAAATGAGTTTATTTTTTATTAGTATTTAAATTTTATTTTTATGTATTTTATGTTTATTTTATATTCTTTTATTACATTTATATTTTATGCATCCATATTAAATGTTTATTTAAAATGTGTATTTTATTTATTTATTTATTTATTTCGTTTTGTTTTCAATCACTTAAAATGTAAATGCTCGGCTGCACTGAAAATGAGGGTCACCCCTCAATGTATTTCCGAGATAAAATAAAGGTTGATTGATTGAGACCTGCTTATAGCTAACCTAGCTTACCGATCATTCCACCTCAAGGTTTCAGCTCATCAGTTAAACACCAGGCACATGCAGTCACATGGATTTATTTGTGGTGGTGGATAACATATAAACTCTTCTCTTATTTATAATCCTCACTGAAACATTTTCCCTTTTCAGTTTTGTAAGCTAGTCTGTATCATTCCGTTATTATAATTAACACTGGCTTACTAAAATAAATAAATAAATAATAATAAATTTTAAAAAATCAACTCGACCTGAAATTCACTTGAAGTGCAGAAGTAGAAACAAACATCCTCAATTCATCCTCCACAGAGAACACACTTAAATATGGCTCACATTGTCTATTCACTGCGAGATCCCTGACCCTGCCGGCTGATAATGACCTAACCGAGGCGTGTGATGGCAGCAGGCAGCGGATTCTGCCCTTTGCTTCATCATCAGGCTGTAAATTTGTCGGACACATTTCGAAGTTGTCCGCTGTGGCAGCTGCGTCGCTCTGCCAGCCCTGCTGCTAAAACCCGGGCAGAACATCAGAGCGCAGGCGTGTGCGTCAGGGCACTGAGTGCAGGCAAACTTCACCACTCGCGCCGCCGCTGTCTTCCGCTCAGGGCTTTGTGTCATTATGCAGGGCTCCTTCTTTCAGACGGCCATCAGCACCCAGCTGACAAATGCACACACAAACTGAGCGCGGGGAGAGGTGTAGAGAGGAAAACTTCATTCACTGCCTAAAAAACAAGAACCCTGCATAGCGACACAAAACACAGGCTTTTTCGCTCACTCTCCCAGAAATGCAGCCGGTATGCTACATTTACCAGCCAGGAATTCACTCCTTCTTCCTGTCCTCTCCTTCCTTCCCTGCTGGTAACCACTGCAGTAAGAACAGTAAGAGACCGTTTCAAGACATCCTGTACTTATTTCTGTCACATTGTCCGTTTTTTTTTAGTTTTAACTCTTAAATGTCGAGTGTTATAACTGCTAGGTTATTAATAACAGGTACATAATTAATTACATTCACATTCAGCAAGTCCTTGTCCTGGTCCTTCACTTAAACACATTTATTCTGATGTCTAGGCTGCATATATAGCTATAATTATAATTTTCAGAATATTTATTTTACATTGAGATAATACATCTCCACTTGTTCCAACAAGAGACAAGTAAATAATAATAATAGTAAGATAATAATATTAAAGTACAGCTTTTATCATCACTAACAGTCTCCAATTTCTAATAACTGATTACCTCGCAAACAATCTTGTCCCAGCAGGCTTATAAGCAAGAATGTGCTCCATCCAAACATCATTTATAAACAGATATTTTCTGGTTCTTATATTTGATTGGCTGAGCCCAGTTTTAGGAACAGTAACATGTTTGATATACTCACACTTAGGAGTGTTCACATCAACCGACTGTATTAAAGCACCAAGAGACTGAAATATCTTCACTGTATGCATATGTAATGAAAGTCGATTCGCTGAGAGCTGATGACGACACAAACAAAACCAAAGGAAAAGAAAAAGCCCAAACTCCACAGGTCAGAAGAGCGTGACGTGCCCTTCCAACAAGCCATGGATCGCATTGCTACCCCTCAGGGAACCAGAGAAACTGACCCTGAGATCATCAGGTTTCTCACCTGCTGTCTTTTCTGAGGCGCCCATGTTGCTAGTGTCAATCACATGATGAGCGACTAATGGACATTAAGCTTAAAGCATCTTCACTGAGCAGTAAAGCTGACAAGTTGGCTTGCCTGTGTGACCACTGGTGTGTGTTTGGTATAAACCTTGTTTAAAAAGTGCTTTCCTCCCAGAGAACATGGTTTAAAAGTGCTTGTGAAAGTTTGTTTTTAATATGGTTCCTCGCTGCCATGTTCCTTCAAAATGTGGTCAGTTATAAATATACATCTCTAGCTTGGTCCTCCATGCCTTCAGCCCACAAGGTCTGTGAAGTGTTAAGAAAAGGGCACTCAACACTAAAGAGCACTGCTCAGCCAATAGCATCATAGACCATCTTTTAGAAAACTGTCAAGAGTACTGAACAGAATACTGCAAGTATAGGTTTGACTTGCTTGTTCTAGAACGATCTTGGACAGATATTTGATTTCTGAGTGCGCTTAAGCTATAAAACAGACAAATTATGCAGCATTGTCCGATTCAGGTTTCTACATAAACTAGCTCCTCAGTAATGTCTTTCTGCAAAATTAAGTAAACAAAGAGATTTAAACAAAGACATTCAGAGTGAGGTCTTTGTTTGTGTGGTGTGAAATACCTTGTTCTAACAAAACTTAACCTACCATGTTAAGTGGTAATAAGAACTGAACATATAAAGAGCTTGATGCCTATGAAAGCCCTTTTACAAAGTTATTACATAATACATTTTTGGCTTAAAATCCACTCATGGTGGCAAAATAAGCCTTATAATCAATTTCCCACATATATAAACTCAGAAGTCACGTGTACGTTCACTGGTGGCTTTCATGATAAATAAAATAGCTATGTCTGCGCTATAGACATGGCAACCACTGGTCCCCATCATCACCACTTTAAATACATCTGAGCTGCTACAATCAATCTGTTGACATCTTAGAGACTGAATAAATAAGGAAATTTGAAAATTAGTAAAATTCCCCTAATTTTGTGAAAGAGGAGGCTCTTCACCATGTTACACCCTCTCCTGACAATTACCACCTTTGACACCGACCTATAACCCAAAGTCAAAACAACACACCACACTGCGGGGTCTGACCTTTACTTCTGGTCATGTCAAAAGTGCCTGAGGCCGTGTTACCCCATGCGGCTCGCTCCATATCAGCCCTCCAAACATGCCCCTTTGCTCCCAATCAAACTATTACCACGCCGAACATTCATGACATCATCACATACCATCCTGATTGCCTGAAGTAATTGTGATAGTCCATGTCTTTGTATGAATTAATTCTCTTTACTTTTTCACGTCACTGCTTTAGTTGAAGCCGTAAACACATATTCTTAAACATAACTTTGTTTTGAATAGCCTGAACTGCTCCACCATTTGTAGTATCACTACAGAGTTTTGATGTCTTCATTATTGTTGTACTGTGAGACAACTTAAGCCTTTCTACAGACATCCTCCTCCCAAATGATATATATATATGTTCTTGTTAACATTGCTATGTTGTGTTTGTACGTAGCTGTGAACAGTGGCTTGCCAAATTCAGAGGAGACCCTATACTTTTTTAATTTCCTATTTAAATGACTATTAAGTACAAGTTTACAATTTTTCAAGATATTTTTTGAGGAGATTAGATATAATATGATCCACCTGGACATGACAGGGCAGTCCAACCCAGACTCCAGACCCCAGACTCACTGAATGCGTTTGGATCTACTGGATCATGAGAGGCGGAAAATGCAACCAACTTCTTAGACTGAACTTTGGACGTGTGGAAAATCACCCCTACAGATTCCTTTGAAAAACTAAAAGCAAGTGCAAACACTAGAGTCCTGCTACACTTACGTTTACTGCTTTTTTTCCAACTCCAGTGCTGGAAAATGATTAACTGGAAATAAAATAACGTATGAAGGCAAAAGCCTGTGAGTGTGTATGTACGTGTGTATGTATGTGTGTATTTGCATTGGTTGGCAGTGTGATGCATGTGTGTGGCTGCTGCCAGTTTTTGGGATGTGAAGGTGTTTGTGCTGTGTGTATGAAGGCTCTCTGCCTGTATTTGCAGAGGGTTCATGGGGACCTGGAGGAAGACTTGAATAATCCAAAAATGACCATCTCTATTGGATCTGTGGTGGAACATCTGTTGCCTGTTAGTCTGTTCCAATTCTGGGTCTATTTCTCTGTAAACTTCCTCTGTTTATTCGTTTTCAAAGCCATTCTTCATTAGGCTCGTCATTCCTTAATTAACATCAGAGTAATGACCACACTTATGGCATGTAATCAGCAGGAGAGGAGGTGGTTGTTAGTGGTTCAGATGTTTTGAGAGGTAATATATACGTTCTACCAGCAAAGTCTTAGACATGGACCTTGGAATCTAATTTCCACTCGCTCAGTCTCTGCCAGATTTCATCATACGAGCTCATATACCGTAAGCTTGTTTGAGGTAAACTCTCATTTACCTGCTGTTTAAGCTGGTGCACCAGTCTGTCTTTCTCCCGCTTCAGGAGAGCCACTTCATCCTGAGTCTTCTTCTTTTTGGAGGAGGACAGTTCCAGAAGTGCGATGTTGGCATCCTTCTCGCTGATGGCTGCTAGTAGTGCCTCCTGCCTGTGTGAAGGACAAACAGCAAAAGAACTTCATCAGTACTTGGCCCTGTAACCCACTTAAACTCAGAAATCGATGTGGCCATATTTATTAATACACAATTCAATTTGATATAGTCCAGGTGTGAAATAGTCTTGCTCACTTTTCTAGCTTTCCAAGTAATTCACCAAACTCATTTTTTCATAGTTTTAAAAAGAAAGAACTGTAAGCATGGCTACTGTTAGTCATTGGACGTTGCAAGTTGAGCAAGTATGACGCTGAACGACTGTGAAAGAGGTAACAGCTAAAAAGCTTCAGGTGCCATAAACAGAACTACAATGAAACATAATTAATTCTGAGAAACAGTACTGTGTGTTCAATCAAACTGAATGGTAGAAAACTTTAAGAACTAGCATTGAATCTAAATTTGAACCTTTCTGTGGACATTTGTCAGAAACAGAAAGCAAGAGCTCACGTAGGCTGTAATAACTGAACTAACACCCCTTACAGTATGCACTTCACAATATAAAAAAAAATCGTATCAGCTCTGCAAACATACAAAGCTAAATTTAATTTGAAGCTGCCTTCATAGACTTGTACTGCACCTACAGTACCTGCACCTCACTTCTGACCTGAATCTTTAAAAGGATATATCTTCACAGTCACTTCAACTTTAATGCTGAATGGACCAATAGAAATGCTCCAAAATCGCCTGTAATAAAAACCTCTTTATATTAATGTGCATTAAAAGTAAAGAATATTTCTGGCCTCTCCTGTAAAGTTACTGTTTTGGAGATTTTGTTGGACGATATATGTATTTTCTATTGCGAGGACAGGAAACTAAGATTCTTGGGATATGAGTCCTCCCAAGTCGATGCAGGACCAAAAAGACCTCACTGGTCTGGACAGCCCTCATTTTTTCCTCGACATGGCTTTGACTGTAAAAACAAGGTTTTTCATTTCTCAGGCATGATGCAGTACCTTCTGACAAAAAACAGCCAAACATGAGCGCTCCCTTCTAATTTAGAGAGGTTGTTTAAACAAAAAAAACGGAAAAAGGAAAAAGATGGTACCAATTACTATACCAGCTTTGGTCCTTGTCCATTGATTGATGGGCAGAGGGTTTGTTGACAGCAACAGATGGGCTACAGTCAGTAACCGTCTGTGTAACTGTAGGTGGGCTAGAGAAGAAAGCCAGTAGATACGAGATAGGTGCACTTAATAAGGTTTATAATCTGTCCAAGCCATTTGACAGACAGCGTCCAAACAAGCCACAAGGCTGCTCACGCCAAGTCTGCATCTGTGGGCACCTTAATCCAGCGTGGACTAGTCACAGAGAGAAAGTCCTGCTCTCTCACCAGCAGCAGAGACAGGAAAAACGAGGGAGTGCATATCCTCTCTGATAGCGGAGGCCGGGAACGTGTGAAGCGGCGGCCGCTATGATGAGTTCCAGAGCATCGGTGGTGAGGAAGAGACGACGCTGACAGCTCAGTGTGTGTCCAGCACATCCTCCCTCTGCCTCTCATGCGTTTCTATCACGGCTTTCTTTCTCTTTCCACTCCTCTGCGCTTGCTTTTTCCTCTTCAGTGTTTATTGCTCTGCATTTTTTTAACTGTTAGCTGGTTTTCCTCGCCTTATCCTAGCTTTCAGTACATCTGATGTGTATTTTCTGTCCTTTCTTAAGCACTGAAATATTTCACCATTAATCGAGTACTTAAGTGGTTTCCAAGCTAATCTCAATCTGCTGCATCTGTTGTATACAGTTGTTAACCTCAAAATGTTGATCTGCACTAAAAGAACTGTGAACAACGTCTCTGAAAGTCGATGAGCAGGTACTGTGAGGAGCTGTTTTGTTCTATTACTAACTACTTGTTTAACACAATAGCAACTGAGGGCAGCCAGAGTGAGTTCCCTCAAGTGGAGTCCAGTGTTTTAAAGGTAGCTGCATCACAGTGATTTGAAGGGTGCAGGTGGATTGACTGTTTCTGATCATGTGAGGGATGGTACACCTCAGCTATGAGGCAAACAGGACCAGCTGCTTAAGCTACATGGCTGCTTGGCCCAGCCACTTAAGCAAGACTATACATGGCAACTGGAGCAACAGTAAATTTCTGGCTTCTCCTGTAAAGTTACTAATTTGAGGATGCTTGGTTTTTTTGGATGATATATATTTTTTCTATTGGACAGAAAACTGAGATTCTTGGGATATGAGTCCTCCCAAGTCGATGCAGGCCCAAAGACCTCACTGGTCTGGACAGCCCTCATTTTTTCCTCGACATGGCTTTGACTGTAAAAACAAGGTTTGCAGTACCTTCTGACAAAAAACAGCCAAACTTGAGCGCTCCCTTCTAATTTAGAGATTATTGTTTATTGCTCTGCATTTGTTTAACTGTTAGCTGGTTTTCGTCACCGTATCCTAGCTTTCAGTACATCTGATGTGTATTTGCTGTGCTTTCTTAAGCACCGACATATTTCACCATCAAATAGATTATCGAGTACTTAAGTGGTTTCCAAGCTAATCTCAATCTGCTGCATCTGTTGTATACAGTTGTTAACCTCATGTTGCGGTAGAGGTCGATGAGCAGGTGCTGTGAGGAGTTGTTTTGTTCTATTACTAACTACTTGTTTGCCACAGTTGCAACTGAGGGCAGCCAGAGTAAGTTCCCTCAAGTGAAGTCTACTCCTTTGAAGGAAGCTGCATCACAGGGATTTGAAGGGTGCAGGTGGATGGACTGTTTCTGATCATGTGAAGGATGGTACACCTCAGCTATGGGGCAACCAGGACCAGCTGCTTAAGCTACATGGCTTGGGCCAGCCGCTTGGGCCAGCCACTTGGGCCAGCCACTTGGGCCAGCCACTTGGGCCAGCCACTACCTGGCTGATTGACCAACACAGGGACGCTACAATGCCACCTGAGCCAGTAGCTCCAGGACAGCTACGTGATTGCATGCTCTGGTATGAGGAGTTCTCCCTTCCAGCCACGGAACTTTGTGTACATGTGCTGTGGCTTGTTTTGTTTATTGTTGACTATGTATTTCATCAAGCATCCTTGAGTTTGACGAATGCACGGCATCAATTAAAGTTACTCATATTTTTAGTACAAAGGAAATGCTTAAAAGTTAATATACCGCAGATATACAAGATAAAGATTAGGCTGAAAAATCTTGCCGTATCTCTTTAAGACGATCAGAGGACTGAGCTGACCTGATTCTATCCAGAGTGACATCATAGCCGAGGAGAGAAGCTGCTACTCCTGACAATTCAGGAATAGAACCTGCCTCTTCCAGCCTAATCGACACGTGAGCGCTCACGTACACAGGCAGTTACCCAGGATTCCCAGACACATGGCATCACTGTCATGTAGGTTTGCCTCTCAGACCATGCAGATTAATTACGACTTGTTAACGCTGCGTAAACAAACAAGCAACACAGAGCACCTATTCTCTCCTAAGCTTCCGAACATATTTACACAAATCGCCCTTCGCGGGAAAGAAGGCCGTATTAATCATACATCTGTTTGAGTTCACTGGCTTCGACCATCAAACGAGGTGAAAACGTGGTGCCGTGTACACACAGAGGCCACCCAGTACCACGTAAACCACCGTGCTACAGCGTAAACTAATAAATGAACTTTGGGGGTATTCCAGCGGGCTCCTCACTGCTAACACGTTCTGTCAGAATGGCCTTTTAATACACTGACCTCCCGACTAGCAGCACTCATTATGGTCAGCTCCAGACCACAGGCACCAGCTGAAGTCCTGAGGTGAGCCGGTTTACTCTGGGCAAACGGAGCTCCGTTCCAGCCCCACAACATCCCAGTGTAGTCATGATGTGCATTCTGCAACTGGCCCTGCCAAACGTATCACTGCGTTCACAGCCTCATATCTGCTAACTTGCTGCTGAGAATGAAGACCATTTCTGTCGGTCCACTGGTCACAAAGCATTCACACAATGTAAAGGGCGGCTGGTGTTTTCACACAGTCATTACATTTACAACTATGGATCTTCAGGTAGAATATTAGAAGAAGCTAGCTCAGTATTCCCAGTATGGACATCATGGCAGAGGCTGCAAAGAGACTAAAGATGATGGAAAAAGGAGAGAATACTGGCTTTTACTCATTAGTGAGCTTAAAAAGTTTACATAGATGCAAGACAGTCATACAGCTAACGAGGTAAACAACACAAATCCAACAGTGTTTGCATTTCTGCCAATGCTTTTTAAGAAAAACAGTGATGTAGGCTGTGACCATATCTGTGTCACCCTGTCTAAGAGTTTTGTAGTGTTCCCAGACACCAACATTCATCCAACCTCCCGTTTCAGGCGAGCACGCAAAGAAATGAATTCATCCCACACGCAAAAGTTCACATTGTCCACAAATCATGATTCCTATTTCTAATGCATGTCACATAGACACACACTACCGCTCAAAAGTTTGGGATCACAGTGAAATGTTCTTGTTTTTAATGGAGTATCTTCTTCTTAACACAACAATGGACTGACGGGTCTCTAAAGAAAGTTGTTTCTTTCTGGTCATTGTGAGTCGGTCAGCAAGTCATCAACTGCTGATCTTCAGATACTAAACTAACCTAGAATGTTGTTCTCCCTTTTATACTCACTTATTAGTAGAATGTTTTTCAGCTGTGCATCACAATTGAGTGTCCTAACAACCAATTAGTCCAATAACATCCTTAACTTGGATTGGTGGTCGTACCAGGAGATTTAGACAGAGGACTGAGAATTGCTGATGATAGAACTATATGCAAAATAAGCCTCTATACAAAAATAGGCTTTAATACTAACATTTTTATTCTTTAAAAATCATCTGATACACTTACATTATTTGTAAAAAGGACAATATTGTTTGTGAATTGCATGAAAATGTTTTGAGCGGTAGTGTATGGACCCTACAAATTGCGCTCATGATTTCAGTGTAACATATGAAGTCCATATACCTGTGTGATGTGTATGCATGTAAAGGGAAGATGGATTTTATACCTTCAGCTCAAGAGCAAATGCACATGTACAGTTGAACATATGGGGGGCTCAAAGCCTGATGTGTATATACCACAGTGGTGTAAAAGTGAGTAACACAAATCTACAGCACTTAGAAAACAACAGTGTGGACTGGTCCACTATAACTACACCATACCAGGTAATAGAACTGATAAAGTATTTTTTAAAATCTCATTATTATTGCATTATCTAAAGTGTGAACCCGAGTTTGAAGCATTCATTTTATACGAGTCGCTCCCACCTTTGCTATCGGCCTCTCTCATCTCGCCCTTCTTGTACAAACGCTACAGTAAGACTCCAAACAAGGCTTTCTCTCTCTCTGCGCTATCTGAGGGAGAGGATAATGAGGAGCTGTGAGGACGGCGTGGCAGATTTACGGTGACTGCGTGAAGGGGACACACAGCAGTGTGTTGGTGCTAACCCAGTGCTAATGTGTTAGCGCTCAGGAGATGTGAGTGATGGAGTCGAGAAGCTTCACACCACACTACACCCACACAGACACACATTCTGAGGCTACAATAACATGCACTTCACCACATTTGTCAAGTCCAGGAAGTGAGATTTAAGGCAGAAGAGAGGGCAAGACTCTGACTCCATCCCCGTCTCAACTTTTCCTTTGTTTTTCCTCCTGGGAGTTGCTGCTCTCTCCTTAATAAGGCACCAGTTTTGCCTTTGACTTGAATCTTTTCCACTATATTAAGGCTCAGCCTTGACCTGGGTGGACGGAGAGAATGTGGAGATGGAGCATATAGTGGGGCCATGTTTCTTTTCAGTCTTTTCTATCTCTTGACCCCATGTTTGCTAAACTGCTCTGACTGAGAGCGCTGATATAGCATAGATTTGCCAGATTTGCAATGCTGTGCACGACTATTGTAGTTGGCATGGTACCACATTATCTAGTCTTATTGTACTTTATGTAGTCTGTCTCTCTGACTCGTATCATGTGGTCCTGTAAACACAGACCATGTGTGCATGCTGCACTGGGGCCCTGGAGGAACGCTGCTGCATTCCACTGTACACAGTCATATGCATAAGTTTGAACAACCTCAGTCAAAGTACATGTTTTGTTGATTTTCTAAGTGAAAAAAGTTCGTCCCCTACAGGGAACAAATGTAAATATGGAACTTTTCTGCCAACCTTAGTTTAACATTCTGGAAAAGAAAACATGAAATATCAAATGTGCCATAACTCTCGCTTGGGCCAGTGTGTGATTTATTATTTCCCCTTATTTACATCCAACAAAAAAAAAAAAGCAATTGTGCAACAAACTGGCCATTGTGCAAGAAATGCTCTCCTACCTTGTATCTATACTCTTTAACTATGTAGACATGAATGGCAATACTTAAATATTAGTTTAAGACTGATAGTCTAAGTAACAGTATAACAGTACAATTCAACTGTAATCTGTGTCTGACTATACTCAGTAACACTTTACTTGAATCTTGCTAGCTATACTATAAACACATCATGTCAGTGTCACTGCAGGGCTGTGGATGATCCACCACCCACATATATTATCTGCTCTGTGGTGGTCCTGGCCATTGAAGAACAGGGTAACAAAGTATTTACAGTACACTTATATACAGAGAATATATATATATATATATATATATATATATATATATATATATATATATATCAGTGGGGAACCGTCACGTCCCTCTACGCCCTCACAGAGGGCCTAAAATATTCTTAACATTCTTAATATAATTTTATTTTATCTACTTACAGTTTGACAATCTACATCTAAAAAATTATAAAAATATAGACAAATAAATTATTTAAACGTGTCTATTCAATCTGTGTTGGAGTGTGAGGGGTTAAGTGGAAGCCTGTGAGTCTGTGTCTCCCCCTATAAGGACTGTAATGACTCTGCAGAATGTTGGTGATTGGTGGTCCCGCTGTTCATGTACAGAGGGGGCCAGGCAGTTCTAATTCAGCGCCATACCAACTTCAAACAACAGTAAAACTGACCAATCATATCTTCCCTCTAAGTGGGCGGGGCTTAACTGTATGATCATTTCCGCCCGCGGTGGCGACGCTAGCTGGAGAAACAGCTAGCTAGCGCTAGGCTACCACCGCTAGCTAGTTTGCTGAGTCACGATGGAAGCCCATGTTTCCCCCCAAACTGTCAAAACCAGCCCCTATTAAAACTCGATGAGACTTAAGGGTCACCCTAACACTTTATAAGGTTTCAGCTCTACAATGAGTGGAGAACTCTCTTTTCTATATCTGTTGGGTATAGTTGTGATGTGAATATTCTGTATTTTACTTCTGTATGTTTATAAAACTTTAAACTTTGAAACTTTACATCATGTTTTACTTATTACCCAAAATTTGGCAAAAATATTGAAGTTGGGGAAAAAAAAGGGTGCGCTCTGCTTAAGATTATTTCATTTACTTGCAATTAGAAAATCAACAAAATGCTATTTGAACTCCAAGAAAAATAATTTGGTATGGAAAAAATGTAAAAGGAGGGACGAACAGATGTCCAAACTACATCTAAAACATTATTACTATTATTTAATTATGATTAAACACAAGCTTTGTGTGATTAATAGCATATTTATTCACATTGTGAAATAAGCAGCTTGTTTTTAATTATATAATCACAACATAAAGAAAATTCACCATACTAGTAGCACTTCTTCTTATTGAGGTCAGAGAAAGTAGAGGATAGTACTGATCATATTAATAAGTCAAAGACTTGCCAGAACTACCATTGCATTTGAGCTGCCTGGCATGAAGCTGGTCTTTCTTGTCCAGTGGTTATACTTGTTCACAGAAGTACAGCAGTAGAGTTTCGTGGAGCTGAGTGATTCCAAAAGGCAAAGTGCCCAAGGAAATGAACACTGAAACCTGATTAATTGGGTTAAAATAACTATAACTGATTGCGTGTACTAAAGCTTTGACAGCTCCAGTCTAAGCTGAAAGAAACCAGGCGAAGGAGCCGCTGGGCCTGCAGGTTCTGCTCTCAGGAGCTACAAAAAGAATCGTAGATAAGGTTAAGGGGTCAACTAGCTCCTCACCCCCATCAACGGCCTAATGAGAGAAGCTCAGTCACTCAGCGCAAACCACTAAGCGGAACACTCAGCCATTCCCGCCCCATTTCCCCTTCGCTATCTCCCGCTCATCTCTCCATCCATTCAGAGAGCCTCCAAACAAGCATTCTCAGCCTCCAGTTCTCGCTCAGTGTCATCTGAGGGAGAGGATAATGAGGAGCTATGAGGAGGACAGTGTGGCAGATTTATAGCCACTGCGTGACGGTGACACACGGCGTAAGTCGAGCCACCGGCGGAAGAGACACCGCACAGAATGCCAGGAATGGCGGAGCGGTGAACGCTTAACATGACTTATCACAGCAATTCCTGTCAAATGACGACAGCCAATGACAAAATGACGGTGGAACAAGGAGAGGAATGTTAAACAAATGCAGATCTGAGGTCGGATGCTCTGAATCCTTTCGGTCAGCTCAACCGCGACCATCGCGAAGAATATGGAGCAGAGGTCACAACAAACAAGACCCAACAAGAATATTCGAGAAAGAACAAGAACGAAGTAAACGAGAAATGGAGGGAAAAGTGAATGTACAGCTGGAATGTAAGACAGAAAGAAAGAAAACTCCTGAAATGCTGTCGTTATGAGGCCCGAAAGAATGTTGGGTCTTAAGTACATGCATGCACCTGCCAAATGCTACTAAACAGGCCTCTTTGTCTTGTAGGTCTTAAAGAAATAAAAGCTTTTGCCCCCCCCTGCACTGAGTAAATGATTTATTTCGGAATATATTCGAGTCTACGTGTTAAGAGCTGATTTTCCATAGTTGATTGCTTTTTTCCAGCAGAGATGTTTTTATATATTAAAAAAAAGAATAAAAAATCTCAGATAGAAATGTCATTTTCTGTATAACAGCTCTAAAATATCCTAATTATTCAATAACTCTCAATTTATCATCGGAGTCCCTAAACTACAGAGGTTACGAAAAAAAGCCAAGAGGCAAAAGTACACTGAACATATCGCATATCCCCCTTTTATCAATACAGTATCTGCTCCAGCAGGGTCGACTGACCACTCCTTCAAACATCCCCCTCAGGATATTCACCCAACACTGATTTGAGGTGGAGGAATTCGGAGGACGCCTTCAGCCAGGAGGGAAGAGCTCGGAACGCTGTATCAATGAAATCAATCAACAGCGAGTTCTACCTGATACAGGCTGATCTAGCACATAAAAATAAAATATAGGCCAGTCATGTTAAACAAACTGAGTGTTGGACGAGGCCCAGCGTATTAAAAAAATAAAAATAACCTTAACTCTCCATCACTCCCTGGCTTCAAGCCACGGCTCCGTTTCCAAGGCCTTCTTTCGACAGGCCCATGTGTGCGAGTGTATGTATTTTATGCGCGAGAGGCAGGGAGAAATACGATGTCCGCTCAGCGTTCGGCTCTGCCCCGGGGCACGGCAGACTTTCAGCGGCTGCTTTTACCGCCCTAAAAAAAAAGAGAAACATCCACCGCCTCGGAGATCTTAGCAGAGCCTGGAGTCGACTCAGGAGCCGAGCGCGCTCTCGGGGCGGGTCGTAGAAAACATTAAAGAAAAATCTACGGGCGTCCTCCATTAAAGCTAATATTGACCCACCAAGAGCAATAAATTCTAGTGTGTAATCAATTTGAAACTATGGGATTTCACGCTGTGCGGTAATGCCTCTAACGCGGCCCATTTAGGCTCTTACTCGTATCAGTAAAGACACCTGTGAATCAGTGATCCTACTGCTATAACCTTAAACATCTAAATGAAACCTATCGTGAAGGGAAATCAGATCAGATCATCAAACGAGGGACTTCGTAGGAGCATGTTTTATCTCCTACGTGCTGCACGTTTGACTCTTTCCGCTCACGTCGTTCTTGCAGCGAGAGATGCTGCTCATTTTTGACAACGGGCCAGTTAAACTAATAGCGAAGCAATGCGCCGGATTTTGGCACACAGACGCGGAGAGTATTTCTGGCCAAGCATCAGTGGCTCGAATGGTTAAACTCAAACTGACAATCCAATCAATCACACAGATGCGGAGATCAATTAAGGTTTTTTTTATGGTTTTGATTGTGATACTTAGAACATAATAGGTAGGATTTAGAAGGAGAATAGATGTGAGATAGATGTGAGGGATTAATGTGGATATCACACAATTACAGGCTTGTGAAAGTTCTAAGAAGGTCAGGTTTTCCAGTGAATGGAAGTAAACACAGAGGCAGTGGAGCGCCAGTTTTCCACACTGCGTACTGACTAATGAACAGCTCTGTGTGTAAGTTAGTGTACTGAAGCCTCTGTGATTCAAACTGACCAAATGAAAAGATTAAAAACCTCAATCTCTCGTTTGCACATGACCTAGGTGTGAAAACCAGGCGTAAACTTCAAATCATGGTTTGAGACAAAACCATGCAACCACTAAGGTTCGAGACAAAACCAGTCACAGTCAGAGGGCTTGTTTTGAGACTCCCCTCACAGTGATTGAT